>JAFEMH010001885.1:0-407165 GCA_022495995.1 Adenophora triphylla var. japonica | reverse complement strand
CATCCGAAGGATTAGTTCTTTTCACAATCCCATTACCTAGAGAATGTTCTTTCTGGAAATTTAATGTCTTTGATGACCCTCCCGCTACATACACTGCAGTACTTGCCTCTACATTTAGCCAAGAACAAAGGGGAACTAGCTTTCTCAACTGGAATATGCAAGAATAATTATGGCCTCACAAAATTTCTAACAAATTGTACTTGTCCTCGTACATCGTACATTCAAACAGTAAACTAAGTAGGTTCACAAGCAATCCTAGTACATCGACTACTGGAAAGCACTATTTAGAGTACTAAGATATTTAAAGTATACATTAAACCAATGGGATACTTTACAATAAATATCCAAAGCAGCATTAGAAGGATACCGCATGCCAATTGGATATTTGACACGAAAGACTCTAAGTCCATGTCGGGATATGTATTCACCATAAAGGAGGAGCAAAGCTCATGGAAATCCTCCAAACAAACGTGTATAGCTGCATCCACGATGGACCCGAGTTTATAGCTTTGATAAATGTGGAGTTAAGCAATAATGGCTTAAGAACTTCCCCGGAGAATGTTCCTCAGCCGAGCAAACTTCGTGCTCGCTCGCACTAATCCACTGTGATAGTCAATCGCACCGGAAGGGCTACGTAATAGTATGTACAATGGTAAGTCTAGACATATTCGTCGTAGACACAATACCATTAGACATTGGATTAAGAATGGCGTTATCACCATCGATTATGTAAAATCACGTGATAACTTAGCTGATCCATTTACCAAAGGTATAAGGACTGAGATCAATCGCATGAACCGTTAAGGGGAATGGGTTTAAAACCCACAACAAAAGAACTGAATAATACTCAACCTTGAGAAATTGAGATCCAAATTCTTGTTTAACAGAGAACCAAGTCATAAGTTCTAGAAACATTTAGTTGGAAACAATAACTCGGCTTATTAACCTCGAGATGTTGGAATACTCATTCCCGTAACATCCAAGTACAAGCAATAATGCAAGCAAATGGGTGCGGTAAGTCAGAGAAAACTTTTAATGATTTCTATACCTACTGGTGCGAGTAGCCATACGATACTCCTTATAGCGAGAATCACCTATATAAGCCGAGGTAATTAGTGCCGCCTCTAAAATGAACGCTTATGAATCTAGACACGGTCCATGTAATAAAATGGACAAAACGTGAGAACAACAATTGTTAGAGCCGTTATTGATGAAAGTATTATTGTCTTGGTATACACCCGACAGTCACGGTCTAAAGCGACTCGCTACCAAATGACTAAAGTATATCCGGATAATATTTCACTAGGGAAGATTGAAGGCCACAAGCTATCTATCCCGATGTAATAATAGTTCGCCTCTGAATCCTTTGGACGAAATTGCATTCATGCATTAATTGTCATTCATGTGGGGATTGTTGGAAATGGATAACGCGAAAGTTAAGTTTAACTTAACGTTGATCTAGTTTCTAACGGAAGTTAGATTATGTGTTAACGGAACTAGTTACAAAATTATATTCTCTACCATTTGTTGTAGATTATTATACTTATTTTAATGTCTCTAAACCATTTAGGGTGAATGAGAATTAATGACAAGTGTTTTTGTAACTTAACCAAGAAGTTAAATAAAGTGGTTAAAAATTGGATTTGAATTAGCCAAAACGTGCTTGGGACCGATTGATCAATCGCAGCCGTTCGAAGAGGCAGAATTTCGGAGCTTCGGCGGTCGCGCTCCGGCCTAGAGAGAAGCGGCCGCTGGGCCGAGTCAAGTAAAATACAGCCTGATCTCGGCATAAGAGCGCGGTCGCGGGCTCAAGTGCAAGCGAGGCCGCGCTCGTGCTCGCAGTGCGAACGAGGTTTGGCACCTCTTGGAGTGAACGGCCATGGACCCTTTAACTTCTTTTTAAATAGTTTCCCTCCGAATTTCAATTAACATATACGAGTCATTACGAACCTTTTTACCCTCTAGTGAGATAGATTAACATACCCCAGGAAATCATTGCATATTGTTGCAGATTTAATCTTTGAAGCTCCAAAGTTCTAAAACCTTGTGTTGTTCGTTAGATTAGTTGTTATATTGGAGTGCTCCTTATAACTAATAGTGAAGTCGTTTTATCTTTACTGTAGAGTTTTGTTACATACAACCGTAGTAGTTATTCACCTATGCGGGACAAATAACCTACTTACGGAGATTGTATTAAATACAAGACTACGGCTTGAATTCTTTTTATTTTTTTCAATCTCATTACTTTTTCTTCTGTCGGTTTTTTGCGTTTTAAGTCTTAAAGAAGCCACACACAAGTTCAGCAAGAGTTTATAGGGGAGTATATATAGTGTCACCCTCTAAAAAATAATTAGAAATTTTTAAAAAATTTCTCATTACATGCAAGTGGGAAGTTGGCACATTACGTCTGTTGAGGATTCTGAGAGTTTTTTGATTGAGTTTTGCTCATGTTTCAGTGCCAATTTGAATTTGTTTTATTAGAAATTGCATTTAATTCATGTAAAAACACAATTGCACCACTTCATTCCCCAGCTTCCATTATATTTCTTGATCATGGTCTTTAATTTAGGTGTCACTTTATGGGTTTCGCTTTGACATTCTCGGGGTCCTAGAACATGATTTGCATGCTTGTCAATAACAAATCAATAGATTACTTGGTATTTATGGCTTTATCTTTCTTTGACCAAACCCTCTTGTGAGCCTTCGACTTTCTCGTCATTTAGTATATAAATTGTCACTTCTGATCCCTTTTGAGCCTTGTTTAGAAGAGTGGAAATCTAGACCACCATTCGCCTTCGTTTGATGCCTAATCCTAACCACTTGACACCTAGAATAGGTTTATCCCACACTTTGCAAGAATGTGGAATTAGAAACGATCGGTTTGGGGGGTTACAGTGGGAAATTACTGGGGAACTGAGTGAGGAAGGTCAAAAGTTGGAAATATGATTTGTATTGTATAAAATGGGGCTATATAAAAAAAGTAAAGAAGTAAAAAAGAAATAAAAAAAAAAAAAAAAAAGGAAAAAAGAGAAAAAAAAGAAAAAAAAAATAAAGAAGAAAAGTTTCGCTCCCCGATTACGGGTGGAAATATGTTTTGATGAGTGACCTAGTTTGAGTAGAGGGAATGCTTTCAACCCCAAGTTGTATAAAATATGAACAAAGTTCTAGTTTGGGGGTTGAAGCTGATTGGGGAAAACAAAGGTGAGCGGAAAGAAGTTGAAATTCCTAAATGTGTTATAATGCAATGGAAGCGCTTTTAGTTTCACATTCTTGTATTTGTATATGTCCATTCCTTCGTTTGTACCGTGAGCACAGCCCCACATTCTCATGGTGTGGACTTAACTTTGAGCCATATTTTTGTTCAATATTGAGTAATCGGGTTGGCCAGTGCTGTAATCATGCGTATGAGTATCCTTGTGTATGTAATTGTATTGTTATTTGTGATGTAGAGCATGTGTTAGTGAACCCATAAACAATCTTATCTTGGTGATCATGATCTCCCATAATTCATTCATCATATAGGTCGAGGTGGAAAATTGTGGGTTAGATGCATTAATGTAATTGTAATTGAATATTCATATTGGCACTTGTTTAGCACATTTAAGTGAGATTCTGAGACTCGCTTGGCCGGCAACCTTGTATGTATTGAGAACATGTCAAAAATATTTTCTGCTGATTATTTTTATTTATTAGGGTACTTTTGTTCTTGTTTAGTTTTGTTTTACTCGGGGACGAGCAAAAGGTAAGTTTGGGGGTATTTGATGGATGTGGTTTTACCCATCCAAAAGATATGTTCCTAAGCTTATTTTCTGTTCGAATCCTTGAGAATTTAATGTATATTTTAGTGTTTTGATAGTTCAGGGAGGTAGCAAAGTTGAAGCAAAATGGTCAAGAAAACTGGAGAAATCACTGTTGTGATGGGCGACCGCCCAACGTGTGGGCGGCCGCCCATGTGATCAATCTTGAAGGACAAAACCACGTTATCATGGCGACCGCCCGGGACCATTTGGGGACCGCCCAGCTGAAGTATCAAAATGTTGAAGTCTCTGTTGGCATGGGCGGCCGCCCCAGGACCAGTGGGCGGCCGCCAAGTGTGTTGATGTTTGAAGATGCCAGAGAGTGTTTACATGGGCGACCGCCCAGGCGTGATGGGCGACCGCCCATGCCCCGATTCCGGCAATTCGGTTTCCTTTCTTAAGGAGGATTTCATGCCACTTTTCCTAATTTGGCACCCTTCTTCCCTAGTTTAAAATAGATTCTGCAGAGAACAATTTTCTTTATGCTTTATTTTCCATTGTAATTGGGAAGGCTCGAGGATTGAAGGGTTGTTCATCTTCACCAATCAGGTTTTATGTATTTTTCTTTTTACTCATCTCTTTTGTCTTTTGAGATGAATAGAGGTAGCTAATCTCCTTTAGGTTTGCGGATTGGTTGAGCAATACATGAATTTTATGTCTTAATGTTTTAATTATTAATTCAATTTCTTTCTAGAACAGTAAAATAATTTTTAATTTGTTCTAGGGGTTTCTTTAACCCTAGAACTTTTAGGTATCCATTGCTACGGTAACTCGGGCATAGATACAAGGCTTCTATTTTACTGTTTAAACCTAATTGAGGACGTAACTGAAATCAATTGGTTTAGGTTTTTATATTCCTTCGATCTTCATGAGTTCTTTTATTGTTAAACCTACGTAATTGGAAGTTTAACAAAAGAAGAATATTTGAGTTGCAATTCGCACACCAAACCGTCCCAACACCAAACCGTCCCAACTCATGAGTTTGTGAATGAACCCTAGAATGTAAATTGATGGCTTTATAAATAAAATGGCATAAAGTGAATGTATTGTGAATGACCAGTCCGTGAATCTCCTTGTTAGAATTTGAATTCGTTATTTGTTTAATTTTGTGATTTTAATCATTAGTTTAATTTATTTGCGTTTCATCATTAGTTTAATCAATCAAAAACCAACCCCCCTTGGTTACTTTTCACTAATTAAATTAACTTGTTAAAACCAACGAGTCTACGTGGTTCGACCCACTTGCTCGTGCATATTGCTACCGTAGCGAGTACACTTGCTCGGTAATTTATTACAGTGGATTTTTGTCCATCAAAGTGCAACAAACTATTTGCCAAAGTATTGTCCATTAATAAAATACAACGATTTAATAAAACCAAACTATGATGCTTGCATCTACCAATATCGTAAAGCGGTAATTCAGTGCCATTATAGCAATAATCTTGTACCTACCAATATCATAAATACAACTGTATAAAAATGACATAGCCGCTTGATTTTATTAGGCAAAGTAACACCAAAGGCGGCCTTCATCTAAGGTAGGCGATCAAAGCCCTTCATACTATTCGGTCGCTTCATCTCTTTCATAGAGGTTTTGTGAGGCTGCAGATTACGTATTCTCTGTTTTTCTCGATCTGTCTTTCCTCTTTTTGTATCGCACAATAATTTGATTACTATTTTAGGAGGCAATAGGAGCAATGGCAACAAACAGTCCGGTGATTACAATCAATTCAATCGAAAAGAACACTAAGCTTCGCAGTATAGTTATGCGTATTTTGAAAGTGTGAATAGCAAAAAATAAGCTTGAAAAACAATCGCTTGAAATGATATTGATTGATGATGAGGTTAGTGCTTAAGATATATATTTTTCTTTGTTTATATTTTTCTTTAACTTACAATTTGCATGACTTACGGTTTAATGCAAGAAATAAAAATTCTATTTTAATTCTAATATCTTATCATTATTTTACTTAGGGGTCTAAAATTCAAGCTCTTTTAGTCCCAAACAAGTTTGTTGGCAGCAAAGAAGGAAAAGTTTAGTGTAGGACAAATCAGGAAGATTTCTAATTTCGGTGTGGAGCAAAACAATCCTATTAATCAAAATGTGAAAATTAATCATGCATGAAAGATTATCTTAAGTTTAGCGACGAAAGTTTACGAAGTTGAAATTCCTACTCGGATCTCGAACAATGGTTTTCAATTCACTCCCTTTAATGATTTAAGTAACTACCACGAGGAATTTATTTTTGGGTAAGAATATATCTTATTTTTATTCAAAATCTTAATGTGATCATAAGATTCACGAGTTATGCTATTTTCCTTGAAATATTACTAGATGTTATTGGCGAGGTTATCTTGCCTCTAGGAGATTTCGAGGTTGTGGAAATTTGCAATGCTAGGAAAATGGATGTGACATTGGTTGATAATGATTACATTAATCTAAATATCATCATTTGATTAAAATTTTTATTATAAGCAGGTTATTTTAGTATTATATTTACATATAATTTTTTAATATAATGATAGGGGATTGCAACTGTGTTGCATATTGTGGGAGTCATATGTAGATGAGCTCAAGTTTTTTATTGACAGTAGAGGTGACAATGTTGATGATCCGATAATACTGATTCTACAATTAGTAATGATATCGAAATATCGAGGTGAACTTTTTTGAGTACTTATATGTATATATAGATTGTTATATAGTTTTGAATGAATGTTATTGGCATAAATGTATATATAGATTGTTATATATTTTAGAATCAATGTTATTGTCATTCATATAATATTCATAATTTTTATACAGGAAATATTTTTACGTTTCTACTATGAAGCATGCATCTAAACTTCACATCAATCCAACTGTTCGTGAGCAAATGGATTTTATTAACAAGTATTGTACCTTTCACTTAAATTACAACTTATCATTTTCATGACATTATTTTATTTCGGGTTACACTTACATATGTACATATTATATCTAAATTTAAAGGCGCGGTGTAAAAAGCTCATCCAATAATAGGACGTGGACTACTATCACCAATGACACCAATGTTATTAGCAATGAATGATTTAAAATGGAAGAATATAGAACAATTACTGAGTTGCTCAACTGTAATGAGGTATTTCGTTGATTGTTTAACAAACCTATAAGTTTTATGCATTAGTAAATATGTACAAATATGATGAGTAAGTTTATGTTTTACTCAAATACTCATATTTTTTCACAGGTTGGTGACTACACAACGTTGTTTACCATATTTGATGTAGATTCGGTTGGTGGGTGGTACTATGATGCTTGCAGCAATGCTAAATGTAATAAGGGCTTTGATAAGGGTGTAAATAACTGCAGAAAATGTGGTACACCCTATGCTAACAATGTCCCAACTCCCAGGTATTTGTTGATCTATATTTTTTTTTTGATAATATATTGTGATTTTGACTAATAATAATTTTTTTATCTTCTTAGATTCAAAATTAAGATTAACGTCACCGATGTGAATGAAGTTGCTACGCATTTTGTCTTTGTTTGATAGCGCTTCTTATTTGCTTAAGAAATATCTTTGTCGAAGTCTTTGCAGAAGTTTCAGAGGTGCGTAATTATTTGATCTTACGAAATATTCATTATACTATGTTTTCTAATTTAAGATATTGTCAATGTATGATGATCAACCCGATCAATTGCCCCCCCTTTTTTGGGGCTTTGATTGGAAGGCAATGCATGTTTAAAGTGGCAATCGATGAAAGAACCAAGAATACCGCTGAAAATATACTAAAATTTCATTTATTTTAGCCAATAAATCAGCTTTTTGGTCCATAAATAACAATTATTTGTGTTTTAGTCCTTTTAATTCATTTGTGTTTTAGTCCTTTGAAAATTAAATTCCCCAATAAGTTTATTTAAATGAAATAAATCCAATAAGTTTATTTAAATGTTTTATGTCAAAATTATAGTCCCACTTTTTTATTGTTGTATATAAACCTAACATATTATTTTCGTTTATTTAAATAAAATTAATTATTAATTAAACTTATACATTAAAATAAATCCAATAAGTTTATTTAAATGAAATAATTCACAAATAAGTTTATTTAAATGTTTTATATCAAAATTATCGTCTCACTTTCTTATTGTTGTATATAAACCTAATATATTGTTTTCATTTATTTAAATGAAATTAATTATTAATTAAACTTATACATTAATATAAATCCAATAAGTTTTTAAAAATAATTAGCCTTAAATTTCGGCAATTAATAAGATTCATTTAGTCCTTTAAAAAAGATTAATTAGCCTTAAATTTCGGCAATAAATCAAGTATATACTCCCTCCGTTCCATTGATAGCTTCACCTTTTGCCGAGAACGGGTGTCAGTTAAAAGCTTCACATTTCCTAAAATGGCAAAGAATCTTTACTATTTCACCCACTAATTTTCTCTCCTACTTTACTTTTATACTCACAACACCAATCAACTTTACTATTCCCTCCACTCATTCTCTCTCCTATTTTATTTTTATAGTCACAACATTTTCTTCACTAACCTTTTTTTTTAATTTGCGTGCCATACTCAAAAGGGTGAACCTATCAATGGGACGGAGGGAGTATATGGTATGATTTACTCATTGAATTATTTTCATATATTTTCCTTATATTATTTTTTTTAATCCTTATATAACTCAAGTATATATATACTTGAGTATTGTAAAATAAGAATTCAATTATTAATATTATCAAATTAGATTAGATTTAATTGGCTGAACATGACAAAAAATCTCGTGTATAAACTAAGGAAAGTATTGTAAAATAATTTGAAATTAGAATTCAATTATTAATATTATCAAATTAGATTAGATTTAATTCAATTCTTACATATTTATCAAATGGGTTATATTTCCTTAAAAAAAAAGGGAATTTGCCCCATAAGTTTCTTTTGAAACAAATCACTTCCCACTAAGTTCCTCATTGTATTAAAATGCCCCATAAGTTCTTATCTTGTATTATGTATAATACTGACATTTAGTTATACGATAGTTTAAAATCATATCTTTGCATCCGCACTTGAGCCTCATGGCAACTGCCCGGCTCCGTGGCCGCAGCGCTATCGCCGCATGCGGTTCGGTCAGAATTTCGCGGAATCGATCAATTTTCATAGGGATCCGGCAATTTTGGCCGAAATCCCGCGATCGCCGGAATCCGGTCGCCGGAGATCGAAATACAGTCGCCGGTCCATGGATGGCTTCGGACTCGGTCTGGCCCGGCCGCCGGAATGCAGTATTATGGCCTTAATTGATGTTGTATTTTCGAAACATAATACAACATCATAATACAACATGGGGAAGGAACTTATAGGGCATTATGAAACTTTTTTAGAACTTATCGGGCATAGTCCCTAAAAAAAACGTTTACATTTTCAATTGTTTGACTAAGTCCATGAAATTCAGTTAGTGGAGTATTAATTCGAAAGGAAGATTCTATTAGAAGAAGATCAATTTACAAAAGGATGATTTGGAGGAAGAAAATAGGATGACCATTCAAGTGGTCAAATTTATCAGAAGTTTCAGCAGCAAGATAGAGATATCCGTAAGTAGGTCGACAGCGTCCATAGCGTGTACATAGTCTTTTTGGAATATGAAGATGTTGCTAGACTTGGATGTATTATGTTTGGATAAAAAAAATCGCTGACCATACTTCTCCTTTGCACAGGATCCATCTCCCGATTTGACTTCCCAAAATTATGTACTAGAAAAGCTGAACTTTGTTCCGGTAAAAAAACTAAAGGAACCTAAATGAAGTCGCCCCGAAAGAGCTCGTATTTGCATTGAATTGTAAAAAGTAAGTACCTGACAAACTTAACTTAAAGCTGTTGCCATCATCGTCCCAGCCCTTTGTTCCCGGTCTTCAACTCCAAAAACTTCTTCAATCATGCGTAAGTAGGCAAGAAATTGGCTTTAGTTCTTGGAAATGTCGAATACAAATGTCGAATACTCGGTATCCCACACTTTAGCATCATAACGCTCGAAATAAATTCGTCATGGCCCCAGTGTTTTGCCATCTCCAACCTTCTCTTGAGTAACTTGTGGCACGAAAACTACATCAAAGGTCGTATTAGAGTCCTCTTGAAAATCATAAGCTCCCATTTCACCTCCTATGGTTTTATACTGAACAACGAGATGAAGAGTTGGAACTAGAATTGTTAAGCAAATTCATTGGCCATCTTTAAAACATTTCTCATCCCCTTATAGGAATCATCCACATAAATCTCATTCGATATGGGTCATCATCTTCCTCGGATTCATCACTCCTTCCCACTCATCATTATCGGCATCGATCAATGCATTTGGAGTACATCTATTACGATCGGCCCTTTTTCGCGGCATGAAACATTGAAATAATAGCTAACAATCTCAAAGCGATCCAGAAATGCCCAAGGATGGTGCCAAAAATTCTTTCCCAGCGATGCGGGATTGGAAAATACAATATCATGAAATAACTCTTCATCCAAATCACTCCATTTATACGCTCTTTGTCTATCCCGTATCACTTTGAATCTCAATTCTAAAAATCTCTCCAGCATAACACTTCTCTTAAGGTTTAGTCTTGCTTCTCAGAGCATGTTGTCGTACACATTGAAACAGAGCTAGGATCCTCCACGAAACAATCAGTTCTACCACAGCCAACATTGTCACTATTACATGAAATTGGCCCAGTTTCAAGGCAAAGGGTGAACCTATCAATGGGACGAAGGGAGTATATGGTATGATTTACTCATTGAATTATTTTCATATATTTTCCTTATATTTTTTTTTAATCCTTATATAACTCAAGTATATATATATTGTATGTTTTCTTTATAAAAAATAATAGAGTATATGGAAACAAATTGGCTGAACATGACAAAAATATCGTGTATAAACTAAGGAAAGTATTGTAAAATAATTTGAAATTAGAATTCAATTATTAATATTATCAAATTAGATTAGATTTAATTCAATTCTTACATATTTATCAAATGGGTTATATTTCCTTAAAAAAAACGTTTACATTTTCAATTGTTTGACTAAGTCCATGAAATTCAGTTAGTGGAGTATTAATTCGAAAGGAAGATTCTATTAGAAGAAGATCAATTTACAAAAGGATGATTTGGAGGAAGAAAATAGGATGACCATTCAAGTGGTCAAATTTATCAGAAGTTTCAGCAGCAAGATAGAGATATCCGTAAGTAGGTCGACAGCGTCCATAGCATGTACATAGTCTTTTTGGAATATGAAGATGTTGCTAGACTTGGATGTATTCTGTTTGGATAAAAAAAATCGCTGACCATACTTCTCCTTTGCACAGGATCCATCTCCCGATTTGACTTCCCAAAATTATGTACTAGAAAAGCGAACTTTGTTCCGGTAAAAAAACTAAAAAGGAACTGAATGAAGTCGCCCAAAGAGCTCATATTTGCATTGAATTGTAAAAAGTAAGTACCAACAAACTTAACTTAAGCATTTGCCATCATCATCCCCATTGCTCTGTTCCCGAGTCTTCAACTCCAAAACTTCTTCAATCATACGTAAGTAGGCAAGAAATTGGCTTTAGTTCTTGGAAATGTCGAATACAAATGTCGAATACTCGGTATCCCACACTTTAGCATCATAACGCTCGAAATAAATTCGTCATGGCCCCCATGTTTGCCATCTTCAACCTTCTCTTGACTAACTTGTGGCACGGAAACTACATCAAAGGTCGTATTAGAGTCCTCTTGAAAATCATCAGCTCCCATTTCACCTCCTATGGTTTTATCGAACACCGAGATGAAGAGTTGGAACTAGAATTGTTAAGCAAATTCATTGGCCATCTTTAAAACATTTCTCATCCCCTTATAGGAATCATCCACATAAATCTCATTACGATATGGGTCATCATGTGAGCACCTCTCCAAGCGAGACCTACAAATTCGTGTCCCAGCTGGAGGGTCCCCAAATCACCTTCTAAAATTAAAAACTTTTCCTTTAAATAATTTAAGAGTGGAATAAACTTTCGAAAACCAAACTATAACCTGTTTTAATTTACAACATTTCATTGAAAATATTTATAAAACTTTATACATATTTCTTTTTCTCAATATAATAATAACCACACTTATTCCCAACTCCCAAGCAGATACACGTACCACGACACCCATAAGACGGTCCAACTCCTTTCCGGCCTCACCTGAGTCTGGTCTACTGTCTCTGCTGAAGCTAAAAAAATTAAAGGGAGACGGGGTGAGAAAGAATCTCAGTAAGTTATTATGCATGCAACAATATGCCATATAAGATGCAACACGTAAGCACGTTGTTCCACATCATTTTTGGAATAATGTAAACACATTACATTACCTGATCTTACCTTTTTCCGTCTGAACAATAAGTCGTACTACGTGGGTATGGGCATACATCCTCATGGGAACCCATCCTCTATATGTGTGAACGGCTTAGGCCTATTCACGCCTTACAAGACCCATTTTTCAGGGAACCATGTAAGGTATCAGTATCCTATGAACTGCTTAGGCATATCCATAGTAACTGAGCCCCAAACTGTGGCCACAGTGGGGTGGAAACGGACACAGGTATATGTTGGGTTTCGAGGATCCATGCGCAGCGGAATAATGCAAATAACTCGAAAACCCGGAGCCCTAGAATCAATTCAAGATGAATAATTAAGAAGTATGAATTAGGGTTACCAACCTTGAATGCCTTTGTCGTTGATATACGTAGTCTAACTCCAGATTGAAGAATTAGCAAGTCTTCAATATACGATCCTTGAATCACGAACAAATGATCTTGAGAAGCGAAGATCCTCTGCAGTATCCACGCGATGAACGAACCCTAGAACTCTTTCTAGGAGGATTGCTAGATCCCTTGATTGAAACCTTTTCAATCTATGAAGAATTGTGGAATTGGTGTGATGATTTTCAATTCACAATTGAAAATCCTCTCTATTTTGTCTTTCTCAAAGCTCAAAAACGGAACTGGCTGCTAGGGTTGTTGAAGGAAAGTATTTATACTCTATAAATACTATGCCCTATTAAAAACCCTTGAGAAAAACGGTTTCAGCATTCAGGGTACATGGGCGGTCGCCCATAGGGACCTGGGCGGTCGCCAGTGTGTCCGGCGCCTAATCCCTTCCTCAGAAAACCCGTATGGGCGGTCGCTCATGGGGCATGGGCGGTCGCCCGAGTGTCGAGCTTTAATCCCTTATTCGAAAACCAACATGGGCGGTCGCCCATATGGACAGAGCGATCGCCCGTCATGACGATCTCGATGCCCGGTTTTCAAATAACATGGGCGGTCGCCCATAGCACCTTGGGCGGTCGCCCAACACACCAGAAATCCATAATTCATTTTTGACAATTCGTTCGATGCGTGTGACCCCATAGGACTATATTATGTTGGCAATGAGTTCGATCACATCGATCCTCATAAGACATGAGCGGACTCTAGCAAGCCATCATGCCTACCCAAATAATATAATATCAAGTTCGTTTTTCCTACATAGAACATATCACAATCCCATTGTCACACGATGTTATATTGAACATGAGTCATGGTCCACGTCAACTCATATTGTTCAATGCTTTCTCGTTACCAAGTAAATTGATTAATCGAATGACATTAATCACATTAATTCATTCGGGCATGGCCATGCACTACATCAATCTTACTCACGAGTGGCCAAGCAAACATCTCTCTTTACGAGGGACAAGTTTCCATCTTGACTTATCATTCTTCCCAACAAGAATCATACCATGCCAATGATAGCCCTTATTGTCATCCGGTTAAAGACAACGTTAAACTATATCAAACATGATATTCATCGAGCGGAAGACGATGATAATCTCGAGTCGAAAGGATATCAATGATATGACTATATGAGATTTAATTATGACATTTGACCATGACATAAATCTCATAATGGGTCAAGTCCAGTACCTCGTTCTCTAACAAGTACCCATGAATCTAATGTGCATCTCTATGCATATAATCATCACATGATTATCCATTAGACATCATACTAGTGCTTCATAAGTACTAGGGACACAATTATTAATGTAAACATGCGAAACACATATAATAATCAAAGAAACAATCTCATATATAAATAAGCAATGACATTACATAAAGGTCTATCTCTATAGGCCTAGGGCACTAACACCTCTGAGTCTCCCACTTGCACTAGGCCCATTCACTCATGTATCTTATACCCATGGACCTAACATGACCATCATGTTTAGCTTGTGGCAAAGGCTTGGTGAGAGGGTCCGAAATATTGTCATCCGTTGGTACCTTGCATATATCTTGACGTCCTCCCTTTCACAGATTTCTCGAATGAGGTGAAAACGTCTCAAAATGTGTTTGGATCGCTGATGTGACCTTGGTTCTTTTGCTTGGGCAATAGCACCATTATTGTCACGAAACGGCTCTATCGGGTTAGTGATACTCGGAACGACTTCTAAGTCACTAACGAACTTCTTGATCCAAACCGCCTCCTTAGCCGCATCCGTCTTTGCTATGTATTCGACTTGTTGTAGAATCGGCAACGGTGCTTTGCTTGGAACTCTTCCAACAAACGGCACCTCCATTTAGCATAAACACAAGCCCGGTGCGATCTAAAGTCATCTTTGTCGGTTTGGAAGCTTGCATCTGGGTAACCCTTTACAACCAGATCATCTTCCATTCCTCCAAATACCAAGAATACATCCTTAGTTCTTCTCAAGTACTTAAGGATATTCTTGGCTTGCTATCGATGGTTCTCACCAGGATCGGGCCCGGTATCTACTCGTTGCGCTTAGAGCATACGAGACATCGGGTCTAGTACACAACATGGCATACATGATAGATCCAATTGGCGAAGCATATGGAATATCACTCATCCTCTTTCGCTCATCATTTGTCTTAGGACAATGAGTCTTGCTAAGAGTAATGCCATTTCCCATTGGCAAGTTCCCTCTCTTAGAATTTTCCATGCGGAATCTTCTAAGGACCTTGTCAATATACGTACTTTGACTCAAACCAATCATCCTTCTTGATCTATCTCTATAGATCTTGATACCAAAGGATATAAGCCGCTTCACCCATATCTTTCATTGAAAAGCATTTTCCTAACCAAGACTTAACGGTCTCGAGTGCGGGAACATTGTTTCCAATGAGCAAGATGTCATCGACGTATAGCACCGAGAAATAGGACTATGCTCCCACTTATTTTCTTGTATACACAAGGCTCATCTTCGTTTTTGATGAAGCCAAACTCTTTGGCTGATTCATCAAAACGTAGATTCCGGCTTCAGGAAGCTTGCTTCAATCCATAAATGGATCTCTGCAACTTACACACTTTGTTAGAACCCTTTGGATCGACAAATCCTTCGAGTGTATCATGTATACATCCTCAAGTAGGTTTAGTTAAGAAACGCTGTTTTGACGTCCATTTGCCATATCTCATGAGTCGTAATATGCGGCTATGGCAATTAGGATTCTAATAGACTTAAGCATTGCTACGGGCGAAAAGGTTTCATCATAGTCAACGCCATGAATCTGCCTATACCCCTTAGCAACTAGCCTAGCCTTATAAGTATGTACCTTCCCATCCATGTCGGTTTTCTTTTTGAAAACCCATTTGCACCCTATGGTTTTTACACCTTCAGGTGGGTCAATCAAGTTCCAAACTTGATTGTCATACATGGATTTGATCTCGGATTCCATGGCTCCTAGCCACTTGTCCGAATCAGGAGTGGACATCGCCTCTTGATAGGAAGTAGGTTCATTATTCTCAATGATTTCTACTTCATTACTTTCCGTCATGAGAAATCCATATCTCTCAGGTTCGGATCGTATCCTATCCGATCTGCGAAGAACTTGTGTATCTTGAACCGGTTCCACAACAACTTGTGAACTTGGTTCCGTCTCTACTATCGGTTCCTTGTCATTTTCGGGTTCTTGAATTTCTTCAAGATCCAATTTTACTCCCACTAGTTTCTTTAGAGAGAAACTCTTTCTCTAGAAAGACACCATTTCGAGCAACAAACACTTTGTTCTCGGATTGGTTGTAAAATAGATATCCTTTCGTTTCCTTAGGATAACCAACGAAAATGCATTTATCGATTTAGGTGCAAGTTTATGTTCGAAACTAATTTCTTTACATAAGCTTCACAACCCCAAATCTTCATGAAAGATAAGCTAGGCTTTCTTCCATACCACATCTCATGTGGGGGTTTAGGAGCCGATTTAGTAGGGACCTTATTAAGCGTGAAAGCAGTTTGTTTCCGGTGCATGTCCCCAAAAGGAAATAGGAAGGTTCACTTGACTCATACTCGATTGAACCATATCTAATAGAGTTCGATTTCTCCTCTCGGATACACCATTCCATTGTGGTGTTAGGGTGGAGTAAGTTACGAAACAATTTCACAACTTTTCGGATGATCGTCAAATTCTTGGCTTAAGTATTCACCACCTCGATCGGATCGAATGGTTTTAATAGTTTTGCCAAGTTGATTTTGTACCTCATTTTGAAATATTCTAAATATCTCAAATGCTTCACTTTTTGTACTTCATCGAGATAGACATAGCCATATCACGGAGAAGTCATCGGTGAACGTTATGAAATGCCGAAATCCTCCCCTAGCAATGCTATTCATTGGTCCACACACACATCGGTATGTATGAGAGCCAATAAATCACTAGCCCTTTCACTACTCTTAGTAAAAGGAGCTTTAGTCATCTTGCCCAATAAACAAGACTCGCAAACATCATATGATTCATAATCATATGAGTCTAAATATCCATCTTTATGGAGTTTAGATATGCGTTTCTCGTTTATGTGACCAAGACGACAATGCCATTTGTATGTGTTGTTCACATCATTTGGTTTAGATTTCTTACTAACATGATAAACATTCTCAACATTATTTTCAACATCCAAGACATAAAGGCCATTAAAAGAATGAGCAACACAATAAAGCATGTCATTCAAATAAATTGAAAATTTCTTATTCGCAATAAGAAAATTGTAACCCTCATTGTCTAAACATGAAATAGAAATAATGTTTCTGCTCAAATCCGGAACATAATAACAGTTATTTAAAACTAAAATTAATCCGCTAGGTAAAGTGACTTCGTAAGTCCCTACGGCCAATGCAGCAACTCTTGCTCCATTTCCAACCCATGCAGATCTACTTCACCCTCTTTGAGCGACCTTCTATTCTTAAGTCCCTGCACATTTAGACAAATGTGAGATCCACATCCGGTATCTAATACCCAAGAACTAGAAGTAGAAAGTAGAACATCTATCATATAGATACACGAAGTCGTGGCAATCACATTGCCCTTCTTCTTGACCCTTCACGATAAGCTTTGCGATTACGCTTCCAATGCCCGGTTTCATTGCAATGGTAGCATACCGCATCCTTTTGGGATTTGGGTTGAGGCTTCTCAACAACGGCAACCTTTGCCTCCGGTTTAGCAACTTTTGCTTTAACCTTGTTTTTCTTGAACCCTTTTCCTTTGTTCACCATCAACACTTGATTGGTTTTCTTGGTAATATTGTTCTCTGCATTCTTTAGCATCCCATGCAATTCAGACAGAGATTTATTCATCCCATTCATGTTATAATTCAGAACGAACTGATTATAACTTTCAGGGAGTGAATGCAATATCATATCCGTAGCTTGACTCTAGCTGGATAGGATATCCAAGCCTCTCAAGATGTTCGAGGTGACCCTTCATTTTCAACACATGAGGCCCAACGGGTTGTCCTTCAATCATCTTGCATGAATGAAGAGCCTTCGTAGTGTCAAACCTTTCTGACGTGCTTGCAATTGGAACATTTCCTTTAAATGATTTCCTAAATCATAAGCTTCCATGTGTACAAGATCCTTACGAAGGGCCTTACACATAGTAGCCGGACATCGAGGCAACCAACATCTATAGAATCATCAACATGTTTCTTATGTTGGTCCCTTTCGCTTTAGGTGCATTAGCGGCGAGGCTCGGGTGGAATGGGTCCATCGAGAATGTACAACTTCCTTTCTGTTTGAGAACAATTCTCAAACGGCGGATCCAATCCACATAGTTGTTGCCATTCTCTTCTAACTTGTCCTTCTCAGGGTGATCGCGATGACAAATTCTGATTAGTGTTAGCAGCCATTGATCTACAAAGATATGCAATACGATATAAACATATATAAGCACCAATTTCATTTAAGAGATTAAATAATGTATTTCACAAATACTCCCACTAAATTATATAACCTTCATATACAAGCATGCATAATATAATTTAATAGGCTAAGACCCAACTTTAATTTAATTTCAAGTCGGCTATGGCACGACTGCTCAAAATTAAACTAAAAAGGTAGATAACATTTATCAATCATATCAACATATGACTCTTAGATCTTTTATGAGATTATAGACATCATATGTCACATGTTTCAATCTCATCTTATGCCTTAGGCCCAAAACTGTTTTGATAGCCTTATTGAGTTCAACCATTTTAAACGTATAGCAATCACTATTTGCTCATCTTGATCATACAAAGATAGAATTAATGTACCTCGCTATGGCGAGCCTACATAAAACTACCCGTGTACTCACAAGTGTTTAAAGTGGGTAGCATAAAAAAACTCAAAATTTCAAAGAAGGTTCAATTTTTCATGTTTATCAATTAACATGGCAAGGTTGATTCATGAAAAACTATATGAGCATAATTATGAACATGGAATGATACAACACAAATCACATTTGGTCAGTAATTACTAGTACGCGGCCACGTGCTCCAAAATTATCCCACACTTCCATCGAAGTGCCTGCGGGGAAGGTTTTGGTGTCCAGCCCATATACCAAGTAATACTTCACAAATATCCTAGATTAATCACATTAATCATATTAATGAAATTGACATCCCATAACCTAGATTAATCATATTAATCACATATTTCAATTTCATAATCATGGTATATCACTATATACAATTACTTCACAAGCAAAACTCATACAATTTCACATTCTAAATCATATTCATCATGAAAATTCATATAATCACATTACACAATTATCATGATTATCTAACTAAACATCATGAACGGGGCTCTGATACCACTGTTGGGTTTCGAGGATCCATGCGCAGCGGAATAATGCAAATAACTCGAAAACCCGGAGCCCTAGAATCAATTCAAGATGAATAATTAAGAAGTATGAATTAGGGTTACCAACCTTGAATGCCTTTGCCGTTGATATACGTAGTCTAACTCCAGATTGAAGAATTAGCAAGTCTTCAATATACGATCCTTGAATCACGAACAAATGATCTTGAGAAGCGAAGATCCTCTACGAGTATCCACGCGATGAACGAACCCTAGAACTCTTTCTAGGAGGATTGCTAGATCCCTTGATTGAAACCTTTTCAATCTATGAAGAATTGTGGAATTGGTGTGATGATTTTCAATTCACAATTGAAAATCCTCTCTATTTTTGTCTTTCTCAAAGCTCAAAACGGCTACGCTAGGGTTGTTGAAGGAAAGTATTTATACTCTATAAATACTATGCCCTATTAAAAACCCTTGAGAAAAACGGTTTCAGCATTCAGGATACATGGGCGGTCGCCCATAGGGACCTGGGCGGTCGCCCATGTGTCCAGCGCCTAATCCCTTCCTACGAAAACCCATATGGGCGGTCGCTCATAAGGACATGGGCGGTCGCCCAAGTGTCCAGAGCTTTAATCCCTTATTCGAAACCAACATGGGCGGTCGCCCATATGGACAAGGGCGATCGCCCATCATGACGATCTCCGTGCCCGGTTTTTCAAATAACATGGGCGGTCGCCCATAGCACCTTGGGCGGTCGCCCAACACACCAGAAATCCATAATTCATTTTTGACAATTCGTTCGATGCGTGTGACCCCATAGGACTATATTATGTTGGCAATGAGTTCGATCACATCGATCCTCATAAGACATGAGCGGACTCTAGCAAGCCATCATGCCTACCCAAATAATATAATATCAAGTTCGTTTTTCCTACATAGAACATATCACAATCCCATTGTCATACGATGTTATATTGAACATGAGTCATGGTCCACGTCAACTCATATTGTTCAATGCTTTCTCGTTACCAAGTAAATTGATTAATCGAATGACATTAATCACATTAATTCATTCGGGCATGGCCATGCACTACATCAATCTTACTCACGAGTGGCCAAGCAAACATCTCTCTTTACGAGGGACAAGTTTCCATCTTGACTTATCATTCTTCCCAACAAGAATCATACCATGCCAATGATAGCCCTTATTGTCATCCGGTTAAAGACAACGTTAAACTATATCAAACATGATATTCATCGAGCGGAAGACGATGATAATCTCGAGTCGAAAGGATATCAATGATATGACTATATGAGATTTAATTATGACATTTGACCATGACATAAATCTCATAATGGGTCAAGTCCAGTACCTCGTTCTCTAACAAGTACCCATGAATCTAATGTGCATCTCTATGCATATAATCATCACATGATTATCCATTAGACATCATACTAGTGCTTCATAAGTACTAGGGACACAATTATTAATGTAAACATGCAAACACATATAATAATCAAAGAAACAATCTCATATATAAATAAGCAATGACATTACATAAAGGTCTATCTCTATAGGCCTAGGGCACTAACACCTACAGTATAATGAAATCCGAGCACCTTATGTTACAACATCTTATAAGTGGTCGCATTCCATTATACCCCCGAAATATCAGCTGATATTAAACATAATCATAATCACATTCAAGCACATAACAGTTACTTGAAGTCAAATCCATCCAATAGGATATCAATATATATAACATGGTACAATTACTCATGTTGAACAGTATAAAATATGGTACAATTACTCATGTCGAACAGTATAAAACATGGTATAATTACTCATGTCGAACAGTATAAAACATGGTACAATTACTCATGTTTATCTTCAAATAGTGTCACATATATATATACACCATTGAGTCATAATAATCCATCATATGTTATGAATACCCGTGCTAAATCCAATGATATTATGCCACATATAATTTAACAGCAGAGAATAGCAACAATTCAATAACAGGGTCTTAATACTCTTGTTCAGACCAATAACGCAGTACAACATTTATTTCATGTACTAATAAACTGGTATACATGAACAAGTAATTATATATGGCACCAAGTAAATCAAATAAGCCCGAGATATCCATGTCACACTATTGAACACTTCTTATAAAGGTTCCATAACCATTGCCCAAGTTTTATTCACTTTGGTTACTTTCCGAATCAAGGCTTTCAACCCTTTTTAACGCAAGATTTAAGGACCTTCTCAATATCATTTTGGTCTAATTAAAACGCCATTGTAAAGTACTCATGTTGCTCTAGAATTATAATTAAGGATGGACCAAATCCGGACTAAATTGCCTAGGTTCTAAACTGCATGAAATTCATACCCTGAGTCAGTCCTGGGCACGACTCGTGCTCCAGGGTACGAGTCGTGCCACAACCCTGCACGACTGCCTAAACCATCACGACTAGTATCATGACTACCACTGAGGGTCACGACTCGTGCTCCAGGGCACGAGTCGTGCCCAACACCAGAATGGCTGCTGATGTTGAACATCAGTTGCCAAAATAGAACAAACCCCATTTTTCCCTTCTTCCAGTTAAGCCAAACTGACCAATCAATATCAATACCAATTATAAACCCTAACCATACTTACTCCAAACCATATAACATATACTCCCTCCGTCCCACTACAGTTGACACCTCAAGGGTGGGCACGGGAACTAAGAAGAAACAATAAAATAAAGAAAATGTGTGGTAGAAAATGAAGAGAGAGAATGAGTGGGGTAAATAGTAGTGTTGGTTGAATAAATTGAGTGGTGGAAAATGAAGAGAGAGAATGAGTGGTGGGGTCCATTAATATAAAAATATAAAAACTTGATTAATTTTGGAAGGTGTCAAGTGAGGTGGGACGGCCCAAAATGGAAAGAAGTGTCAACTGTAGTGGGACGGAGGGAGTATACTTAACCACCATTTTATTTTCATTCACTAACACCACACCAACTATATCATCCAAGTTCCTTTCACTTCCAATCCAAGTAAAATGACCCAACAATACTAATTTCATTTCAACCCCACTTTCCGTATTATTTTCAGAGTCATAGAAGTTGACTAAAACCTCCACATCCATATTTATAACCTAACAACCTTACGTAACACGGAATGAATATTAGTACCAACTCTTCCCACTATTTTTACGTATCGCACTCACTCTACAATACTTCCTTCACCTTCTATAAGTTTCCTTATAATAACCCTTTTTAATTATCAACCTATCCTCCTACTCAATTTCGAATCATTTTTCATTATACCCAATGTTAATCAACTTGTTAAATTTACCAATAATCATTTAGGTGATAATAATAACATCAAATACCATATATAACCACAACTTTACGACCTAGCCACTTTATTGCAAGGAACTCCCCACCATATCGCACACTTCCAATTAAACCCCAACTATATTATCACCTTTTACTCTCCGTCTTTCCAAAATCCTATTTCAACCATTCAAAACCCAAATGATCATGTAAAAATCATCAAAATATATTTATCTCTCATATTTTTTCCAAAACCTTAATATACTCATTTCACAATCCATTTTTTCTTTTATTTTATTCCTACAACCCAAATAAATTCCAAAATTTACCAAAGGTCAAACATATATTGATCCCAGAATATCAAATATCATTTAAAACACGTAATATCACTATTTATCTTAATATGAACAATTATTCGAAAGGAATCATAATAACTTACTTAAAAATATGTCGATACGGAAAGACGATCTGATCGGCTCTAAACGTTCTCCTCGCCTTCCTGATCGCCCCGCCGCAGTCGGATCGTCAATCGGACCAACGGTTGATTTTATAGAATTTTTGGAAAATATTTTGGGAACGGAGAAAGTATTTCTTTCTTTCTCTCTTCCTCACTCTCTCGTACTCTCTCTCTCTCACAGCCGCGAAATGATCTACCAAATAATGGAAAGAGTAGGATATTTATAAATTCAAAGTTTCACTTTAGCCCTCCCAGGATTCAAGTTAGTTATATTATTGACCTTAAGTTTCAAATTACACCTAAACCCCTCAAAATTTTTGTAAAGCTTTTTATTATAATATATCAATATTATAACTTTACTACAAAATCCCTATTTATTCCATTTAGACATTAAATAATTAAAATTAATTTATTAACACACTTAAAATATCATACAATTTATTAACCTAACTAAAATGTCAAATAGTTTATTAAAATGTTAAAACTAACACATAAAAATCTCACTTATTAAGAAATGCAATCAATAAAATGCTACGGTCCCGCTCCATGTGCTCAACACGTGAATAAAATGGTGCCTAGGGTTAGGGTCGTGACACATCATCTTTCTCAGATTCATCACTCCCTTCCCACTCATCATTATCGCTGTTAATGTCTGTTGGAGTACATCTATTCTGATCATCACTTTTTCGCAGCATGAAAACATTGAAATAATAGCTAACAATCTCAAAACTGATCCGAGCTGCCGCAAGATGGTGCCAAAAATTCTTTCCCAACGATGCAGGATTGGAAAATACAATATCATGAAATAACTCTTCATCCAAATCACTCCATTTATCTGCTACTGTCTATCCCATGTCACTGAATCTCAATTCTAAAAATCTCTCCAGCACAACACTTCTCTTAAGGTTTAGTCTTGCTTCTCCGACATGTTGTCGTACACATTGAACAGAGCTAGGATCCTCACAGAAACAATCAGTTCTACCACAGCCAACATTGTCACTATTGCATGAAATTGGCCCAGTTTCAGGCAATGGGATAACTGTTGCCAAGATGCTTAATGTCATCCTCGGCATAACTCTTGAAGTTTGATTCCAAAGCTTGAGGAGAAGCTGATGCTTTCGCAAAATCTGAACATTCTTGGAAACATGCTTGCTATGCTCATCAACTCAAAAGAAGATACATGACAAGTATTACTGTTTCTAATGGTGTCTTTTGCTTCTTTTTCAGTAAAGCCCATGCTGTTTTAGCAATATTTTATCTCATTACTTTACTTCAAATTCAACACAAATATACCCCTTGATCTCTTTATTTTTCGTTGCTCATCCATAAAGAAAATATACTTTCGATCTAAACCTTTTAGTTTTTTAGTAACTGGATGACATCAGTCGCTTCATCTCTTTCATAGTGGTTTTGTGATGAAGATAAAGAATGATATTAAAATGTTTGGATGCTCTAAGTGTGAGGACCCCGACCCGGAACCTACACGTGTCCCGAGCTGGAGCGTCCTCAACTAAACCAAATTTCCTAAACTTTTAAAACTTTTATTTAACTTTCAAACATAAATACAATTATTATGACCGTTTCAAAAATAACTCTACACCTTTCCACAATGGAGAAGGAGTTGACCAACTTTGAAAGTAATAAACGGTTTTAGTTACAAAAAGATTTCAATTATAAAATAGAATTAAAGTTTATGAATACAAACCCTTTAAAAGAATTATACCAACATACACTTTCTATACCAACCTAGATATACCCCAACACTTCCCAAATTATCACTTCCAACTCCTCACCGTCCTTACTTGGCCGGTCCGCCTATCTCGGAATCTAAAACATTAAAGGGAGAGGGGTGAGAATAAATCTCAGCAAGCTATTATGAATGCAGCAATATGCCATATAAGATGCAACACATAACAAGTTGCATATAACACATTGGAAAAGCAGTAAACACCTTACATTACCTTGGTTTACCTTTTCCCGTCTGAACATTAGTCGTACAACATTGGTTATAATAATACTCCAATCTTACAGTGAGCTGCTTAAGCAATACTCACATCTTATAAGACCCGTTTTTCAGGGAGCCAAATAAGATAGTAGCAACTCTGTAAGGCTTTTGGCTCACTACAGATGCTATACCCCAACCTGTGGCCACAGGAGGGGACGATCACAGATATAACATAATCCGATCACATTAGGTCACACTTCCATAATTGATCGTATTATGTTATACCCCTAATATCAGCTGATTAAACACATTATCAAGCACATAATAGACACTTGAAATATAATCCACAAAGGAGATAAGCAACATAGACACATGGTAAAATATACTCATGCTCCACCAACATCATAGTGCAACATTTAAGTAATACACTATGCATAACTTAATCCATGAATATGTGATCAAATGAAGTAACAATACAACCGGATAATCCATACTTGGGATACAATATAATAACCTGCTAAATAATCCACAAAGGGGATAAGCAATATAACAACATATCATAAACAATTTCTACGAAGTCATTACACAACCTCGGAAAATCTTAATAAGAGTTCATGATCTACTTCCCAAGCTCGAACCACATTGGTGAAGTACGAATCAAGCTTAATAACCATTTCCGGATCATACTCAATATTATAAGGTCTCTATAGGGATTCAAACTAAATTTATCAAATTGGATTCACAATGCTTAAATGGCCCAAGTCCTACCTTAATCTAGGTTGAGAAAGGTTGATTCTTATCCGAATTGATTAGGTTCCAATAATTTATCATGGTTAGGAGCCATGCCACTAAGTTGTTGGTAAAAATCAGTAAGAAAGGAGACTAAGGAGGTTCTGGCACTATGGGCGACCGCCCATGCCACTTGGGCGACCGCCCAAGTGAGGTTTCAAATGGAACACATGTTACTGCCAAGGTGGGCAACCGCTCAACATAACTTGGGCGACCGCCCAAAGAGATTTTCCCAAGGAATTCATGTTTCTGCCTTCATGGGCGGCCGCTCACCACCCCTTGGGCGACCGCCCAAGACCCTTTTCCAGCCAAATCAAAATTCAATCCCTTTTTTACTTAGGTTCATTTCCCTTTTAAATCTTCCTACAATTCAAGATCACCAAAAGAATCTCTTAACTTACAAACCTCATCCTAAATCACTTAACCCAAAATAACATAAATCTAGATTATTCACCACAAGAATTTCCAACCCATTTCATTAACATATTTCAAGTTTAACACTTTTAATCTAAATCAACCCATGTTCTTACACTCTTGATCCACAATAACATCCTTCCATAAGATTAATTAATTCCTCAACTTCCAAGAAGATTTTCAAAGCATTAAACAAACATCTTAACAACAATAACAATATTTCATAGCTCATGAACATTTAAAGAAGTGAAGGGTCATAATAACTCACTTGGATTTTTAGAATGAAAGATTGATCTTCTAAGCTTGATAGATTCCCCTAGATGTCCCAACCTCAAAAGTACTCTTAGATTTGAAAATGGAGGAGGAATGAACTTGGTAGGAGCTTGAGAAGATGAGGCTTCAAGGTTGATTTCCATGGATGACTTCTTTTTAGAAGGAAGAAGAAGAAAATGAAGGAGAAGAATGAGGGGAGAGGGGATGGGACGGATGGAGTGTAAGAGTAGAGGAAGTATGGGGCTTTTGACAAATGAGGAATGAAGGGGAGGATTTCAAGGGGTATGGTCCCCCCCATCCCCTACAAATCAAAGGCTTTCACAATCAATTAGGTCCCCCACAATTTAACCTCACCTCCTTCTTTATTTATTTTCCATTTTTATATTTTCCCCTAGAACATCATTTTATTTCCCTATCATTTTATCCTAATACAAGAAATCAAATATACAAAAATGAACACATAATATTGACAATAATATTAAAAGCACACAATATGATGCTAAATTAGTGCCTAGGGTTAGGGTCGTTACACTCACTCCCCCTTAAAGAAAATTCGTCCCGAATTTGACTGCCACTTACCTAAATACTCAACCAAATTTCGGTTACTTTATATATACCTCGGACTCCAATTCCCAAATAGTCTCTCCAATGCCGTGATTCTTCCCAAGATTTCTAATTCCATTAATAATACGATATTACAACTTGATGTTCTAAGAATACCAAACAGATATTACCAACCCGAATTTTCACGACCTCAATAAAAATACAAATAAATAAAAGTATTACAACTTATGTCTCCAAATACATTACGATATTACCATTAAAACTTCAATTGGATTAACAAACTTTGGCGCCAATTTACCTTAGACCTTGCTTCACCAATCTCACCCCAACAAATTAGAGATCGATATTTTCTTCCCTAACAACGCTTCATTCGGTTTTATCTCAATGCTAGAATGATAATTGCTATTATACGCACTCAACCACTGATAATCATACGTCCTATCGACTACCAAAAATCCATTGTACATGCCCGTAGTATATCCTCAATAATAAGTAATGATTCCTCAAAATTCCACAAGGTTAAACTTAATAGCATTCATACCTTCCAAAAGGACCTTCCCAAATGATGTCTATCCAATCCATTTAATACTATGGGTTTATACAATCAAACTATCCCCTAACATATACGAGGACTTGATCAAGGAATCTCATCACTATATTCCTATATAATGAGTAGGAACTACAAATCAACTTTCTATAAACAAAACAACCTACCCTTTTTACTTCCAAGGTAACTTAATCACAAAATCTATCGTGATAATATTCTCAAGTTCAATCTAGAACTCTAAATGTTCTAATAAATCTTCTAACGTCAAAATTCTATTTTCACATTTGTGGTCAAACCACCTTATGTCTTGATTCACTTGAAATGAGTTAGTTCAATTATCTTATCCGCAGTTTTCATAATACAACATTAAACAATTGCCCACGAAATAATAAATATGGACATGCTAATAAGACCCTGATTTCACGAACGGAATATTAATTGACCATATTTCACGATTCAATGTTCTAATTATGTTCAGGTCCAAAGGACGTATCGCATTCAACTCAAATGGTTGGCCGCCCACAACGGAGCCGATCCAACTCCAATCCAAAACCCAAGTCTACTGCGACTTCCACCTTAATAACTCCACAATTTATCAAATTATTTCTCGGATCCAAAACTTTTAATACAATTAATCACCATAGGGGAACTAGGTTGCCTTTCTACTTGCTTCTGTACCAATTATATATTTTTTTATTTTTTTTTGAATATCAAGTCTTTATAAAATTTACAACATCTTTCAAAATTCCAAAGGATAGATAAAAAGAGATCCAATGAGATTCGAATGGTTTATTTATTTAAAACCGTCCCATACCAGTTTTAATTAACTAAACCACTCAAAATTTTGAGAAATTTTCCAAAAGATTGATAAGTTAACAAACTAACTCGAGTGATCTAATTATCTACAACCGTCCCATACCAGTTGTAGATAATTAAATTACTCAGATTTTAATGTACAAAAACGGTTTACTGACCTTAATAAATCAAATTATCCCCGAAGGCACAAATGCTCATACTGAAGTTCAATATACAATTCGAAGTTTTAAAGCACATTTAAAACGATTCTAACATAATATTCTTGTTTGATCTCTATTTATAGTGTAGCCACCACTCATAATATTTATACTTAGTTAAATTCTTTATAAGAAAACACAATCTCGCAATACTATTACTATCTTTGGTAAATAACACTGAAACATTCATTAAGTTAATAAACTTGGTAAATCATCCTCAATTCAATAATTCCTCAAGTTGAATAGTCAACACTTTTACTTAATTTGAGTCATCTATTCCCTACCTTTGATATTAGTATTGTACTTAGTAACAACGTATTGCGTACATTAAGTTTCCGATCAATTTCCATGATCTCCTAATAAGAAAATATAATTGGAACTCACATAGATCAATCATCCCCAAATTGCGATTAAACATTTACAGTGTAAACTAACTTACCTCTCGATAACCATCAACAAACTCAAAATCCGCATAACACCAATACCTTCCCAAGCATCACACCAATCCCTCATATGATTCACGCAACTAAGTCGACCTATAGTATATCGTCATCCTAAAGTATCCTGTCTTCCAATAAGATTCATCCTCATTTTCTCAACTAATGATAATCATTTCTCAAAACAAACCATATACATATTTTACAAATTCCTGAAGTTGATCCTATAAGTCACCAATAACTAAATCTATTATACTTCTTCACATTTATCTTATTTACCCCTCCATAACTATTACACAACCACAATTCAAAAGGGTCCTACTAGATACAAATGTTGTCTTAAGTATATCCTTAAAACAAGTATTCACCTTAATTGTAACATCCCGAACATTCAACTAATAACCATTGAGTATTTTACTAGTTCCTAAAATCAGTCATACAAATCGTCAACAAGTGCTAACGAATATTTATTCTTCACAGTTACCTATTTAAGATCTCCATAACCTTATAATTAACCACCAAGTATCATCTTTTCTAAATATAGTAACAATTTATCCTTACGGAGATTCGCTAAGCTCATTATCTTCTTTATCAAATAAATTCCCAAAACGAATCCTCAATTCTATCATCCCAATGAGTGTCCTCTATCTAGGGATCCGAATACTAAAATAGTACCTTATATCAATTCAAAGCCTCAATGTCCTGGTATGATACCTGATGAAAACCCATTTTTTTGAAACTCACATGAAAAACACCACTTAGTCGACTCATAGGGTGATACCACCTACAAGAATATCTGATTCCTCATTCAAATTAGTAGCCAGAATACCATCAGTCTCTCATTAGAGAATATACTTATAGCACATAAGGCAAAGATATATTAGTTCCATAAGATCTCGTACTCGCGATATTTTATAACCCATATAATCCCACTTAGACTATCACTTTCAATACTAGTCTCATAGATCTAGTCTCCCCATGAGACACCAATGAATCAATAATCATGCAATTATACAACCATAAACCACTCTTAATTAGGCCATACACCTAACCTCAACTAAAAGTTTACCAATTCATTTACTACCGGTATACGAGATAATTCAAGTGTCTTTTAAATCAATTATAACACACAATACAAATAACCTTCACATTTCTTAGGCCATACTTTCGACATTTACGCACATATGACATAATATCAATTAATAATTTATCCGCCTCAATTACACACGGAGACAAATCAAACATAGATAAGGAGACTCGCTTCTTGCGACAGTTCTCCCAAATCACAACCACCATGATAAACAAGAATGATTCGAGGTACTCTCCCATAGGAGTAGAACCTTCAGCACATAAGGCAACTTTTAGGCCAATTATGCAATTAAAGATGAAATATAATGCCACATGAGAACGAATGAATGGGGATTTATAAAAGTATGACCCTTAACTCCGGAGACAGGTAATATACCTCAAATGATTGTGGAGGAATCTTTCTCTCCATATTGCTCACATTTCTTTGATCCTTTGGTTGGTACTTATTACTTTCTGTCATTGAACAAACTCCTGCATTAAACACTCGACGTAAGTTATCGCACACTCTCACTCAGCTAGACTCTACCCGAGAACTCTAACCGAGCTCTGATACCAACTGTGAGGACCCCGACCCGGAACCTACACGTGTCCCGAGCTGGAGCATCCTCAACTAAACCAAATTTCCTAAACTTTTAAAACTTTTATTTAACTTTCAAACATAAATACAATTATTATGACCGTTTCAAAAATAACTCTACACCTTTCCACAATGGAGAAGGAGTTGACCAACTTTGAAAGTAATAAACGGTTTTAGTTACAAAAAGATTTCAATTATAAAATAGAATTAAAGTTTATGAATACAAACCCTTTAAAAGAATTATACCAACATACACTTTCTATACCAACCTAGATATACCCCAACACTTCCCAAATTATCACTTCCAACTCCTCACCGTCCTTACTTGGCCGGTCCGCCTATCTCGGAATCTAAAACATTAAAGGGAGAGGGGTGAGAATAAATCTCAGCAAGCTATTATGAATGCAGCAATATGCCATATAAGATGCAACACATAACAAGTTGCATATAACACATTGGAAAAGCAGTAAACACCTTACATTACCTTGGTTTACCTTTTCCCGTCTGAACATTAGTCGTACAACATTGGGTATAATAATACTCCAATCTTACAGTGAGCTGCTTAAGCAATACTCACATCTTATAAGACCCATTTTTCAGGGAACCAAATAAGATAGTAGCAACTCTGTAAGGCTTTTGGCTCACTACAGATGCTATACCCCAACCTGTGGCCACAGGAGGGGACGGTCACAGATATAACATAATCCGATCACATTAGGTCACACTTCCATAATTGATCGTATTATGTTATACCCCCAATATCAGCTGATTAAACACATTATCAAGCACATAATAGATACTTGAAATATAATCCACAAAGGAGATAAGCAACATAGACACATGGTAAAATATACTCATGCTCCACCAACATCATAGTGCAACATTTAAGTAATACACTATGCATAACTTAATCCATGAATATGTGATCAAATGAAGTAACAATACAACCAGATAATCCATACTTGGGATACAATATAATAACCTGCTAAATAATCCACAAAGGGGATAAGCAATATAACAACATATCATAAACAATTTCTACGAAGTCATTACACAACCTCGGAAAATCTTAATAAGAGTTCATGATCTACATCCCAAGCTCGAACCACATTGGTGAAGTACGAATCAAGCTTAATAACCATTTCCGGATCATACTCAATATTATAAGGTCTCTATAGGGATTCAAACTAAATTTATCAAATTGGATTCACAATGCTTAAATGGCCCAAGTTGTAACGACCCCAACCCTAGGCATCAATTTTTAATATTATATTAAATGCTTTTAATATTCATATTTATTTTATGTGTTCAATTATGTCTTTAAATTCTTAATTTAAGATAATTTGGGTGAGAAGTGAATTTGGAACCTCTTGAGAATTTATTGGGTATTAAATAAAGAAATTTGGGGAAATAATAAAAATGGAAAAATGATAAATAGTGCAAGGAGGTGAATTGAGTAGGATGAATTATTTGGATAAATGAGTTAGATTTAAATTTAAAATGGTGAGGGGAAAGCCTTAGTAGAGTTTCATGGGGGGCCAAAGTTGTAACCTTCCCTCCCCTTGCCAAGTGTCTTTCCCTAAACCCTCCTCTTACTTCCCCCTTGACCGGCCCCCCCCTCTCTTCATCCTCCTCACTCTACTTCCTTCTCCTTCATTCATACTTCCTCCTTCCTAGAGAAAGCTTTAGAAATTCCATGGGAGCTCTCAACCCCTCTTCTTGAAGTCAAGCCATTCTTCCATCATTTTCAAGTCCAAGGATATCATTGAAGTGGGATCATCTAGGAGTATCCATCTAGCTAGAAAGATCAACCTCCCATTACAAATCCAAAGGTGAGTTATTATGACCTTTCTTTCTTTGAATGATCATGAAAATAAATGTTATTGTGTTTGTTCTCTTGAATGTGTGATTGAGATCTTGTTGGGTTTATAGAAACTTTATGGTTTATGGAAGTTGAATTGATCTAGGTTTAAGACATGGTTTCATGGAGTTAAATGGGTAGATTGAAGTTAACAAAGTTGGAAATGTCCCTTTTTATTTATAACTTAGAATGCTTTTGGTTGGATCCTTGGGATTTTGAGGAATGGTTGTTGTTGCTGCTGTTTTACAAATTCTGGGCTGAGGGACGAGTCGTCCCTTGGACGAAGGGAAGTCGTGACCAATAGGGGGACGCCAGGTTCAGAAGGGGGTCACTTGGGCACGAGTCGTGCCCTGGGGGACGAGTCGTGCCCTGTCCTGGTTTCAAGATATCAACTTTAGAGCTGTCCAAACCTAATCAAACTCGAACCAAAATGAAGTCTCTTTAACCTAGATTAAAGTAGAATACTTTGGCTATACAATGACATCTTAAGGGATCAAAATGAAATTGTGGAAGTAGTTTAATTATTGTCCCGAAAATGGTTGATAGGTTTGATTTGTAACTTCATCAAAATAGTTCCAACTTGGAAAATAGATCTTGAACTTTTATTACGGTTGTTCGAGGTGGTATAATAATTATGTAAGAATGGTTTACGATTCATAGTGGCCTTACTTACTCCATACCTTTGGTGAGTAGTTGCAATAGAGTAAAAGCTATAGGTTTCACTATTGAGCTAATTGGTAATGGGTATGTATCACTTTGTGGCATGGTTGTTCCAAGTTGTGGAATTATTGATTATAGGGTTACCTTAATATCCTAAGTATGGACTATTTGACAAGTGTTATGTGGCATCCCAAAGTGTGGATTATGTGTTATATAGTGGTGTTATATCCCAATGGTGGATTATATGGCATGTTGATTTTATGGTATTCCGGTGTGGATTATTTGGCAAGTTATTGCATCGTTATTCCAAGTATGGATATGTTTACTATGTGGTTGTATGGTTATCCCAATTGTGGATTTATTTGTTATCATTCATATTTATTGATGATACTATGCATAGTGTATTACTTAAATGTTGCATTATGGTATTGATTGGCATGAGTATACATTACCATGTTGTTATATTGTTATCCCGTTTTGTGGATTATCTCAAGTATCTATCATATGCTTGAGCGTGTTTATGTTCGGGTGGGTATGATGGATGCCAATCAATTATGGATTTGTTCTATAAGTGATTGAAGGTACATCATACCGGTGACCCTTCCCCACTCTGTGGCCACGGGGTGGGGCTGTGCTAACGACTGTATTGACCCAAAAAGCTTTACAGATCTGTTGCGATCGTTGTACGGAGGGAAGATGTTATTTTTGGATACACTAATATAGGTATCCTTTCTTATATGGATCTCTGGGGCATGAGACCTATAAGAGGTTAATGTGCTGGAGGCAATTCACCAAAGAGTGGAGTTTTACTCCCACGTTGTACGACTTATTGTTCAGACGGGAAAAAGGTAAAATGAGGTAAAGTAAGGTGTTTACCGCTTTTATAATGTGTTATGTGCTACCATGCTATGTGTTGCACTTTGTTTGGCATATTGCTGCATATCATAATAGCTCATTGAGATTTATTCTCACCCCTCTCCCTTTACTGTTTTAGATTCCGAGACAGGAGAACCGAACCAGTGAGGCCGGGGATATCATTGTGGACTTTTGCTTTTGGGGCTTGACAAGTTAAGTATAGGAGTGGGTTGTTAGGAGTATTGGTTAAGTATTCCTCTTTTATAATTTGTATGGAAAACCCTTTTGTTAAACAAATGTTAGTTAAGGTTTCTAATGTAATTGGTTAGATTTCGGTTCATTAATGTTGTAGTTGGATTTCCTTTGAGTAGGGATATTATCAATTGATTTTGTATTTGGAAGTTTGAAAAGTGGTTTTCTTTTAAAGGCAAATAAATGTTTTAAAATTTAGATGGAATTTCTTAGTTTGAGCTCCCTTAGCTCGGGACACGTGTTAGGTCCCGGGTTGGGGTGCTCACACAAGTCCTACCTTAATCTAGGTTGAGAAAGGTTGATTCTTATCCGAATTGATTAGGTTCCAATAATTTATCATGGTTAGGAGCCATGCCACTAAGTTGTTGGTAAAAATCAGTAAGAAAGGAGACTAAGGAGGTTCTGGCACTATGGGCGACCGCCCATGCCACTTGGGCGACCGCCCAAGTGAGGTTTCAAATGGAACACATGTTACTGCCAAGGTGGGCAACCGCTCAACATAACTTGGGCGACCGCCCAAAGAGATTTTCCCAAGGAATTCATGTTTCTGCCTTCATGGGCGGCCGCTCACCACCCCTTGGGCGACCGCCCAAGACCCTTTTCCAGCCAAATCAAAATTCAATCCCTTTTTTACTTAGGTTCATTTCCCTTTTAAATCTTCCTACAATTCAAGATCACCAAAAGAATCTCTTAACTTACAAACCTCATCCTAAATCACTTAACCCAAAATAACATAAATCTAGATTATTCACCACAAGAATTTCCAACCCATTTCATTAACATATTTCAAGTTTAACACTTTTAATCTAAATCAACCCATGTTCTTACACTCTTGATCCACAATAACATCCTTCCATAAGATTAATTAATTCCTCAACTTCCAAGAAGATTTCCAAAGCATTAAACAAACATCTTAACAACAATAACAATATTTCATAGCTCATGAACATTTAAAGAAGAGAAGGGTCATAATAACTCACTTGGATTTTTAGAATGAAAGATTGATCTTCTAAGCTTGATAGATTCCCCTAGATGTCCCAACCTCAAAAGTACTCTTAGATTTGAAAATGGAGGAGGAATGAACTTGGTAGGAGCTTGAGAAGATGAGGCTTCAAGGTTGATTTCCATGGATGACTTCTTTTTAGAAGGAAGAAGAAGAAAATGAAGGAGAAGAATGAGGGGAGAGGGGATGGGACGGATGGAGTGTAAGAGTAGAGGAAGTATGGGGCTTTTGACAAATGAGGAATGAAGGGGAGGATTTCAAGGGGTATGGTCCCCCCCATCCCCTACAAATCAAAGGCTTTCACAATCAACTAGGTCCCCCACAATTTAACCTCACCTCCTTCTTTATTTATTTTTCATTTTTATATTTTCCCCTAGAACATCATTTTATTTCCCTATCATTTTATCCTAATACAAGAAATCAAATATACAAAAATGAACACATAATATTGATAATAATATTAAAAGCACACAATATGATGCTAAATTAGTGCCTAGGGTTAGGGTCGTTACACTAAGGTTTGATGAGAGTGGTTACTATGCTTTACGGAGATAATATTTTGGTTTTGAATCGGATAAATTCACAATGGCTTTGGTAATTTTGATTTTGGCCTTGGATTTCTGGTTTTGGGCTATTCTGGTAGTGTTTGGCTGAAGTTTTTTATTATAATTATTTCAGAAATAAAACAATTAATTTAGACCAAGATCGAAATCCATGAAATAGAATTTTACCTGAGTGGTCAAAACAATAAGCAAGGCACAAAGGAAATTCAAGCTCTGCTTATAATAAGCCTTCATAACAGTAATGGCTCCAATGGAGTAAGCATCTCCTCCACCAATCGACACCCCACAATTAGCAAACACAGTTATAATCTCCTCAACCTGTATAAATATGCAAGTGCAACAAACTATTTGCCAAAGTATTGTCCATTAATAAAATACAACGATTTAATAAAACCAAACTATGGTACTGAATCTACCAATATCATAAAGCAGTTAATTCCAAAGGCTGCCATTATAGCAATAGTATTGTATCTACCAATATCATAAATACAACCTGTATAAAAATGACATAGCCGCTTGATTTTATTAGGCAAAGTAACACCAAAGGCAGCCTTCATCTAAGGTAGCTGATCAAAGCCCTTCATACTATTCAGTCGCTTCATCTCTTTCATAGAGGTTTTGTGAGCTGCAGATTCTGTATTCAGATTCTGTTTTTCTCTGTCTGTCTTTCCTCTTTTTTGTACCTGCACATTAATTTGATTACTATTTTAGGAGGCAATAGGAGCAATGGCAACAAACAGTCCGGTGATTACAATCAATTCAATCGAAAAGAACACTAAGCTTCGCAGTATAGTTATGCGTATTTTGAAAGTGTGAATATCAAAAAATAAGCTTGAAAAATAATCGCTTGAAATGATATTGATTGATGATGAGGTTAGTGCTTAAGATATATATTTTTCTTTGTTTATATTTTTTCTTTAACTTACAATTTGCATGACTTACAGTTTAATGCAAGAAATAAAAATTCTGTTTTATTTATAATATCTTATCATTATTTTACTTAGGGGTCTAAAATTCAAGCTACCGTCCCAACAAGTTTGTTGGCAACAAAGAAGGAAAAGTTTAGTGTAGGACAAATCAGGAAGATTTCTAATTTCGGTGTGGAGCAAAACAATCCTATTAATCAAAATGTGAAAATTAACCATGCATGAAAGATAATCTTAAGTTTAGCGACGAAAGTTTCTGAAGTTGAGATTCCTACTCGGATCTCAAACAATGGTTTTTAATTCACTCCCTTTAATGATTTAAGTAACTACCCTGAGGAATTTGTTTTTGGGTAAGAATATATCTTATTTTTATTCAAAATCTTAATGCGATCATAAGATTCACAGTTATGCTATTTTCCTTGAAATATTACTAGATGTTATTGGCGAGGTTATACTGCCTCCAGGAGATTTCGAGGTTGTGGCTGCCTGCAATGCTAGGAAAATGGATGTGACATTGGTTGATAATGATTACGTTAATCTAAATATCATCATTTGATTAAAATTTTTATTATAAGCAAGTTATTTTAGTATTATATTTACATATAATTTTTAATATAATGATAGGGGATTGTAACTGTGTTGCATATTGTGGGAGTCATATGCAGATGAGCTCAAGTTTTTTGTTGACAGTAGAGGTGACAATGTTGATGATCCGATAATACTGATTCTACAATTAGTAATGATATCGAAATATCGAGGTGAACTTTTTTGAGTACTTATATGTATATATAGATTGTTATATAGTTTTGAATGAATGTTATTGGCATAAGTGTATATATAGATTGTTATATATTTCAGAATCAATGTTATTGTCATTCATATAATATTCATAATTTTTATACAGGAAATATTTTCACGTTTCTACTATGAAGCATGCATCTAAACTTCACATCAATTCAACTGTTCGTGAGCAAATGGATTTTATTAACAAGTATTGTACCTTTCACTTAAATTACAACTTATCATTTTCATGACATTATTTTATTTCGGGTTACACTTACATATGTACATATTATATCTAAATTTAAAGGCGCGGTGTAAAAAGCTCATCCAATAGCCGGACGTTGACTACTATCACCAATGACACCAATGTTATTAGCAATGAATGATTTAAAATGGAAGAATATAGAACAATTACTGAGTTGCTCAACTATAATGAGGTATTTCGTTGATTGTTTAACAAACCTATAAGTTTTATGCATTAGTAAATATGTACAAATATGATGAGTAAGTTTATGTTTTACTCAAATACTCATATTTTTTCACAGGTTGGTGACTACACAACGTTGTTTACCATATTTGATGTAGATTCGGTTGGTAGGTGGTACTATGATGCTTGCAGCAATGCTAAATGTAATAAGGGCTTTGATAAAGGTGTAAATAACTGCAGAAAATGTGGTACACCCTATGCTAACAATGTCCCAACTCCGAGGTATTTGTTGATCTATGTTTTTTTTTTTTGATAATATCTACATTCCATATATTTTAAATATTGTGATTTTGACTAATAATAATTTTTTTATCTTCTTAGATTCAAAATTAAGATTAACGTCACCGATGTGAATGAAGTTGCTACGCATTTTGTGCTGTTTGATAGCACTGCTTCTTATTTGCTTAAGAAATATGCTGTCGAGGTCTTTGCAGAAGTTTCAGAGGTGCGTAATTATTTGATCTTAAGAAATATTCATTATACTATGTTTTCTAATTTAAGCTATTGTCAATGTATGATGATCAACCCGATCAATTGCCCCCCTCTTTTGGGGCTTTGATTGGAAGGCAATGCATGTTTATAGTGGCAATCGATGAAAGAACCAAGAATACCGCTGATGAGAATCAAATCTTTACTGTGAAGAAATTAACCGAGGATGCCAATATCATCACTCAGTTTGTATCACTTACTAATTCTGATGTAAGTTCAAACCCATGTTACATTCTCAATTCATGAATTGTTATGGAATATCACCTGTGAGTTTTTCATTCTTTTAAATTGCAGGAGGTGGCTTCTAAGCTAAACATAGATGATGAAAATATGTCATTTTTGAATGATACTGTTGGGGTAAGCAAATAAACATAGTATAATGAATAATTTAATTAATAATTATTAAAGTGTACATGTTATTTAACTTTGTTATTTTGGTTATTTCCTTATGTAGGATAAGCCATTGGAATCAATGGGGGAATGTTCTTCATCAGCGGTCTATAATGACATTACTCCTCAGAAGCGTTCGCTAGACATTATTTTCAATGATGAGGAGGCACAACTATCCATGACTAAGGGAATCAAGCAAATCAAACAGGAGAAATTGGAGAAGTAGGAATGAAAGAAAGTCGTGCTTTTTATTTCAGACAATCAATTTTAGGTTTTTCAAATAAATATGATGTATTGGTTTAATACTCATAAACAATCTTTGCTATTTTTTCCAAGGTGACATTATCGTGGGTAGAGTGAGGGGGATGGTTAACAAATATTTTCTTTGATATTTTTCTTAATGGCTAAAGCCTAACTATGTCCGTCGAATTTCGACGGGTTACTCACTAGTTGTTACAAAATGCTAGTCATTTTAAATGGTATTATGTACATTTTCACTAATACTCCCTCCGTCCCACTACAAATCATATAGTTACTGTTTGCACGCGAATTAAGGAGAAAATTAGTAGAGTAAGACTACCCACAATGGGGGATGAAATCTCATTTCATCCAGCTCAATCCATGCAATGGTAGATTAAACTTGGCTGAATTAATTGGTGGGATGAAAACTTTCATCCCGGTTGAATGTATATTTTTTTTTATTTTTTTTAATCCGCCAGGTGTCAGCGTTCCATTGGCCCGAGTTGGGCGAGTGCGTCACACCGCCCGGGATGGCGCGTGTGGCGTTCGCCTTTTCCCTTTTTTTTTAAGCTGCCATGTGTCAACGCCTTATTGGTCCGTACTTTATCATTTTTTCACCCAATTATTTAAGCTCAATTATCTCATAATAAATCATTTAAAAATAAAAAGAAAAATTCACCAAAATTCATCATTTTTTTCCCTACAAATTGATATAAGTTTCATTTGATTCGGACAAAAAAAAAAAAAAACCACTCATTTTTCAATTTGAGCTGAATTATCACCTAGTAAATTATTTTTTTTTAATTTTTTTTAATTTTTTTTTCACCAAAATTCATTATTTTTTTCCCTACAAATTGATATAAGTTTCATTTGATTTGGACACAAAAAAAAAACACTCAAAGTGATGGGGTATAGAATGATGAGTTGGAGGGAGTTGAAATTTAATTTAAGCTAGTTATTGTAGGGGGTTAAATGAAATGGGTAGATGAAATATTAAGTAAATGAGAAAAAGTGTAAAAAGTGTTGGATGAAATGGGGAGGGGTATTAAACCACTGTGGGTAGTCTAAGTATTGCGAGTATGAAAAGTGAGTTAAGAGAGAGAAAGTGGGGTATAAATTATTGAGTTGATTGGTGTTGTGAGTATAAAAGTAAAGTAGGAGAGAGAATTAGTAAGTGGAATAGTAAAAATTCTTTGTCATTTTAGAAAGTGTGTGATTTGTAGCGGGACGTCCAATAAGGAAAGTATGTGATTTATAGCAGGACGGAGAAAGTACTTTATTATATCAGTATTGACACATGAGATCCATTTTTATTTATTGCTCAGAATAGTTAGATTTTTATGACCCGTTTTTGTTATTGCTCACAATAACTAATTTATAATAAGGAAACATGCCACCTCATCATGTTCATGTGAACAGTTGAATGAATAGTGTTATATGTCAAATTTTTCATTTTATTCTCATTAAGTTGTGTCTTTTCCATTTTACCCTTTAATTTTTTTTTAATTAAAAAAAAAAAAAAACAACACACGCATCCTTGGACACGGGATTGCTCTAGTTTTTTATAAAATCAACTAAAAAAAATAAAAAATTTTGTATTTCTTACTAGTATTTTGTTTTTTTTAAAACATAAAGACGTTGAGGACAGTAGTGTAGAAACTACGGTGACATAAACAAGAAAGACTGGTGGGAGTATTATAAATAGGACAGTGTAGAATCTACGGAGTGAACTTGAAGATCCGACTCACAGTTCCGATAGCCGGGAGAACGGAAAAGAAGAGAGAGAGAAGATGAAGGAGAGAGGTGGAAAGGGCGGAGGAGGAGGGCAGCCGTCGGTGGACGACCGTTATTCACAGTGGAAGTCCCTTGTTCCCATCCTCTACGACTGGCTCGCTAATCACAATCTCGTTTGGCCTTCCCTTTCATGTCGGTCCGTACAACCCCTTCCCTCCGTTAGGGTTTCATTTCCGCTTCATTTTCTGTTTCTGAGTTGCTTTTTTTCCCGCATTAGTTAATGTTCTACATTGTTCTCTTTATTTACAGCGTAATCATCTTGTTCCTCTCTAACAAATTTAAGAGCTGGGCGAAGATTTTGTTGCCTTGAAAAAGCTCTTAATTAGTGAAAAATTATTTTTGTTTCATTGCATCTTGAACCCATTAAAGCTAAAAAAACTAAAACCCTATTTGTAATAATCACTTCTCTCCCTACATGATTGTCTAGAAATTCACACTACAAACCATCATGTCCCAAATTGCACTGATAACTGACACAGTGTGCTCGTTTAGGGTAATTATATGCACGTCTTATTAATGTGTCTGAATATAACCTCCTTGATTTTGTTGAAACCCTAATTTGGACAATCATTAATTAAGAGATGAAGAAAGTATCTGTTTCTGATATTTTACCATCTGCTAACACATTGTTTTAATGTCTGAGTTATTGTCAGTGTCTTCATATTTTGTTTTTACACGAATGCACTTAATTCAAGACTATCATCACTGTTTGCTCTATTTATGATCCGATGATCGATTTAGATGTTTGTGTTGGAATATTTGTGTTTGTGGTATGTAAGTTCACAGATTATGACCTTGGGGTTATCTGGGCTTGAACTGATTTTGGCCAAGGGAAAAATCGCGTCTGAAGTTTCTGCCAAGTAGCGCGACCGCGCTTAGGCCGAGAGCGGCCGCGCTTAAGGGCCGAGAGTTCGTCTTGATTTCCTGGAGTTGAGCGCGGTCGCGCTCTCCTTGAGAGCGGCCGCGCTTGTGACGGGATTTGACTTTTCCTGGGCCGATTTGGAGCAGGTTTTAGGCTTAATTAAACCTAAAATCTAATATTTACCACAAGTATAAATACTCTTTTCCCTCAGCCGTTTTTGATGGATGAATATTGAAGAGAAACACAATTCTCTTGCTTTTATTCATTGATCGATTACTCCCGTTCATAGAGATTCGTTCGTGAGATTCAAGGCGACTGAGATAGGACCGCCGGTGACTACCTACCTGTGTGTCTTTGTGGTACGTAGTCCGTGATCGTTTTATCCTCGGAGAAATTTGCCTGTACCGAGTTGCACCAATCGGGGGCAATATTTTCTCTTAGGACAGCCTTCCTAAGGCGACTCGATCAAATCACGATAAGTTTTCTAACCGTTTGATTTCTTGTTTCGTCCGTTTTCCCGATCCTGTTCCTTGGCTTTCGGTTTTGCTATTGGCTTAATTGGTACGTTTGACTTGATCAATAAAATCCCCTACCGTTGATTAAATCGTTGTTTAATCTGTGGTGCTTATTAATTTAATTTCCAATGCCAAGAGAAAATAGTATTTTATTTGATCATGTCCCGGTGGTTCCTCTAGCTCTCCCTTTAAGTCCCTAGTTGACACCTCCGATCTTCCGAGAAGTTTGTGGTAAGAACTTCAAGCTGGGTCCGAACGCACGAAGATCCGGGCTGTCAATTAAGTGGTATTGCCTGGTACGCCGACATCTAAATGTCCCGCCCGAATGGTGATGATCCAGCCAATGTGGCCGCTGTTAAACCGCTGGAAGGAGCAGGACGATGTTGCTCGAGGATGCATTCTGCCGCCTTTGTCGAATGCACTCTTTGATGTTTATTGCTTCGCTCCTCTCACCGCCGCGTCACTGCGGGACTCTCTTTCCAAGAAGTACAAAGACCGATGAATCCGGTGTGGAAAAGTACCAAGTGGGAAAGTTCCCGAATTATCACATGAGCGAGGGCAAGTCGGTTACCGATCAAGCGCACGAACTCCAAATCATTTTGCAATCACTCAAGGATGCCGACACGAGACTTCCCGACAAGTTCGCTGTCACGGCTATCATCGAGAAGTTTCCTCGATCTTGGGGGGAATTCGGTATGACCCTCAAGCATCGTACAGAAGCTTGTCACTCAATGAGTTGATGAATGCAATTGCGATTCAGAGGCGCATAACCTAGCTGCACCGGAGGCCGCCGCCAATACGGTTACCAGTAAAAGCAAGTTTAAAGGAAAATGTGTGAAAACTTCTAAGGATAAAGAAAACCACGATAAACTTAAAGTTAAGAAAAATAACTTTAGGAAGCCAAGAGCAAAACAGAACTGCTGGAATTGTGGAGAAGGTGGACACTTTTCTAGGGACCGCCCGTCCAAGAAAGGAAAAGGACCACAAGCCTCTCGCCGACGACCATCCCCGCCGCCAATACGGCTTGGGTCCGAAGGATTATGATGATCCCGACTCGACGCACCTGGAGTTGATGATCTCGACCCGCAATGTTACAAAGTATGTAACTTCTTATCCCGAAATCTTTACTGTCTATGAACCCAACGAGCGGCTAGTCGACACTGGGGCAAATGTGCACGTTTGGCCGATAAATTGCTATTTGTGTCTTACCACTGAGCGTGGTAGATCAGTGACGATGGGGAACTCTAGTGCCGCAAAGGTGCTTGGGACTGGACGCGTGGACCCGAGGTTTCCCAACGGGCGCATTCTTACCTTCGCATCGAGTGTATCACGTTCCTCCCGATATTCGTCGCAACATTATTAGTGGTTCTAGTCTAGTTAGGGAAGGATTTGAGATTTCATTTAAGCTGTAATAAGGTTATAATTTTGGATTCTGGTAGTTTTGTGGGGAAAGGTTATTCCTGGATGGTTTATTTAAAATTAGAGTTGAAACCGATGGTTGTTCGCACAACAATAATTTTAGTTCTATCGATTATCCCGTTTCGTATTCAATTGAATCTTCAAATGTTTGGCATGGTCGTTAGGACATATTAACTATGATTCCGTGAAAAGAATGATGAATTTAGATATTATTCCTAAACATGCTATCGATAAGAATTCTAAGTGTCATGTATGTGTTGAAGCTAAATCTACAAAAGGTCCGTTTAAGTTGGTTGTGAGAAATTCAAATTCTAGATTTAGTTCATACCGATATTTGTGAATTTAATGGTGTGTTGACCAAAGACAAAAAGAAATACTTTCTCACCTTTATTGATGATGCTAGTAGATACTGCATGTGTTCTTGCTTAATTCTAAGGATGAAGCATTAGATAAATTCATTATATTTAAGAACGAAGCGTAAACACAAACCGGCAAGAAACTTAAACGGTTAAGGTCCGATAGAGGGGGTGAATATGAGTCTAATCCCTTCATGTATTATTGCACAAGAAAACGGAATAAGCATACGAAGAGACTCCTCCCTACACCCCTCAATCAAATGGTGTTGCAGAACGTAAGAATGTAACCCTTACCGATATGATTAATAGTTTACTTATAAGTTCTGGACCGCCCAAATATATGCTGGGAGAGGCTTTGAATACGGCTTGCCATATTCTCGAATAGAGTCCCTCCTAAACATAGAAAGGAAAGTCCGTTTGAACTTTGGAGAGGTCGACAGGCTAGCTTGAAACACTTAAAAGTGTGGGGGTGCCTTGCAAAGGTACTTGTACCCGCACATAAAAGGAAAAAGCTTGGACCTAAAACTGTTGATGCTATCTTTATAGGTTATTCTGAAACAAGTTATGCATTGAGATTTCTTATTATAAAATCTGAAATTTCTGGCATAGATGTGAACTCTATAGTTGAGTTACGTGATGCAACATTTTTTGAGGATGTGTTTCCTATGAAGAACGGACTTCCTAAGGAATCTAACCCAACCACTAATTCCATTCCTGCTCAAGTAGAGGAGATGACAAATGTGGGGGTTGATTCCAGTGCAACTCATTCTGATGATGAGATTGAACCAAGAAGGAGCAAAAGGGCAAGGACCACCAAGGACTTTGGAAATGATTTTATCACTTACAATGTCGAGGGTGATCCTTTAACCTTCAAGGCTGCTATGGCTACTTCTGATGCCAAGCAGTGGAAGGATGCTGTTAAGAGTGAGATGGATTCTATTGTCTCTAATGGGACATGGGAATTGGTCGATCTCCCTCCTGGTTGTAGCACGATAGGATGTAAGTGGGTCTTCAAAAGGAAACTGAAACCGGATGGAACCGTTGACAAGTTTAAGGCTAGGTTAGTGGCTAAGGGATTCAAGCAAATGGAGGGAATAGACTATTTCGATACCTATTCGCCAGTTGCTAGAATGACTACAATCCGAATGCTTATCGCATTGGCCTCTGTATATGATCTTCCTATCCATCGATGGATGTTAAGCACCGCCTTCGTACGGCGATCTAGAGGAAGAAATTTATATGGATCAACCTGAAGGTTTTGAGGCCCCTGGCAATGAGAGAAAGGTTTGTAAACTTGTTAAGTCCTTGTATGGACTTAAACAAGCCCCTAAGCAATGACATGTGAAATTTGATAAAATTGTCTCATCGTTTGGCTTTGTTACTAATGAGTTTGATAAGTGTGTCTATAGCAAGAGTATTGGTGATAGTAGTATTGTCTTATGTCTGTATGTCGATGATATTCTGTTGTTTGGAACGGATATGAGGATAATTGATACTACTAAGGAATTCTTGAAAAGTAAGTTTGAGATGAAAGATATGGGAGTAGCAAGTGTGATTCTTGGCCTTAAGATGACTCGTTCAACTAGTGGCATAACCATCTCGCAGTCTCATTATACTGAAAGTGTAATTGAGAAATTTGGTTATAAGAATTGCAAAGTAGCTAAGACTCCATATGATCCTTCATCTGCTCTTACTAAGAATGAAAGTGGCATCGATGGCTCATTGAGATATTCTCAAATTATTGGAAGTTTGATGTATCTTGCCAATTGTACTAGACCGGATATATCCTATTCGGTTACTAGGTTGGCTAGATATACTCAATGTCCAAATAAAGCACATTGGGAAGCTCTTGATAGAGTTCTCAAGTACTTGAAGGGAACGATTTCCTTTGGGCTGCATTACGGTAGATATCCTTCTGTTCTTGAAGGATATAGTGATGCAAGCTGGATTGCCTATAACTCCGGGAGTTATGGCCGCAGACGGTATGTTTTCACCTTAGCGGAGTGAGTCGCTTGGAGGTCGACCAAACAAACTCTGTTGTCTAGGTCTACATTTGAGGCCGAATTAGTTGCTTCTCGATACTACCGGATCGAAGCCGAATGGCTTCGAGGACTTATGCCCGAGCCGCCCACGGTCAAGAAGCCCACGCCGTTATCTTCGTACATTGTGACAACACCGCCACACCGAGAAACCGAAAAGTGTTAAGTACAATCAGAAACTAGGAGACACATCCAAAGTAGATTAAAATCTATAAGGGATCTAGGGTCTCGGAAGGTGATAGCTGTTGATGATGTTGGTACCAAGGATAACATAGCTGATCCTTTAACCAAAGGGCTAGAATTTGCTCTTGTTCAAAAATCTAGGTTGGGGACGGGACTGGACCCCGTCTCGACTCAAACGCAGTAGCAACCCAATCTACCTGAGTGGAGATCCCACAAAGGAGATTCAATGTGGTAATAACAAGGTGGGGTGAGCCTGAGCACCAAATAATAGATTGACATGTTACATGTCCGAGTCTATCCCCGAATAGCCTAGAGGTGCTCATCACGCTAATTTAGTAAAAGTTTGGAACTTTGAATGGGATCAAGTCTTTTAGACAAGATGTTAGCAGTACATCTTCTGAGATGCCCAACTAAGTGAGTGTTGTTGTTGGCCGCAACTAGAGGAATTTGGGTTATTCCTTGAAAGCACTCATGATAGAGGATCGGGACGTATGGCTTATAAGCGTCAAGTGTTCGATAGAGGGCCTATCATAGCTTTTGTCGTGTTTGTTACCAGCAAAGGCCTCTACATCCAAAGGCATCAGATTCAAGACACCCGCTCATCCGGTCCTGTGGAGGCTCAAGGCGTTGGATAACATAGGTAGTGGTTCAAGCCGGAAGGTACCATTATTGAAAGCATGGCAATGGACAATCTGTACACGTCATATTTCTATGAACTTGTGGGGGATTGTTGGAATATTTGTGTTTGTGGTATGTAAGTTCACAGATTATGACCTTGGGGTTATCTGGGCTTGAACTGATTTTGGCCAAGGGAAAAATCGCGTCTGAAGTTTCTGCCAAGTAGCGCGACCGCGCTTAGGCCGAGAGCGGCCGCGCTTAAGGGCCGAGAGTTCGTCTTGATTTCCTGGAGTTGAGCGCGGTCGCGCTCTCCTTGAGAGCGGCCGCGCTTGTGACGGGATTTGACTTTTCCTGGGCCGATTTGGAGCAGGTTTTAGGCTTAATTAAACCTAAAATCTAATATTTACCACAAGTATAAATACTCTTTTCCCTCAGCCGTTTTTGATGGATGAATATTGAAGAGAAACACAATTCTCTTGCTTTTATTCATTGATCGATTACTCCCGTTCATAGAGATTCGTTCGTGAGATTCAAGGCGACTGAGATAGGACCGCCGGTGACTACCTACCTGTGTGCTGCTTTGTGGTACGTAGTCCGTGATCGTTTTATCCTCGGAGAAATTTGCCTGTACCTGAGTTGCACCAATTGGGGGCAATATTTTCTCTTAGGACAGTCTTCCTAAGGCGACTCGATCAAATCACGATAAGTTTTCTAACCGTTTGATTTCTTGTTTCTGTCTGTTTTCCTGATCCTGTTCCTTGGCTTTCGGTTTTGTTCCTTGGCTTTCGGTTTTGTTCCTTGGCTTTCGGTTTTGCTATTGGCTTAATTGGTACGTTTTGACTTGATCAATAAAATCCCCTACTGTTGATTAAATCGTTGTTTAATCTGTGGTGCTTATTAATTTAATTTCCAACAGTTTGTTGGTATTGTTTTTGCCGTTACAAAGTCGCATACAATTTTATTTCATTGTGATTGATTTATTGAGCTCCTAGTTACTAGCAGCCATTGATGTAATGAAGTTGCATTTTTCTTTTCATTTTATTTCACTGTCTTTTGACGTGGATCTTAAGTTGGCTAGAGTTGAGGGCCATCACAGACTCGCACAAGGTGACACAAACATTCGAGAAAGTAAAGAGAGATGACTATAGTGGCACTATAGAGAGAGGCTTCCTCTGGCGTGCCGCGTAGAATTTGACTAGTTTGATCAATGTGTTTAACTGTATACTTAACAGCGATTTGCTTGATAGCCTTTTACCCTTTTGTTGTTGGATAAAAAGTTCTTACGTATTTTGGCTTAATATAGATGGGGGCCACAATTAGAGCAAGCAACTTACAAGAATCGACAGCGCCTTTATCTTTCTGAGCAGGTAAGAATGCCTTAATCTTTTTGAACAGGTAGGAATGTTTTCTTCCGCCTTTACCCTGCTTCAAGAATAACCAGAAAATAGTTTCCGTTGTACTTGGACAACAATAAAAAAAGGCAACACTGTCCAAAGATGTGATAGTTCTAGGTCCTCTATTTGAAAAGTTGTTGCAGTTACCAAAATTTAGTATTGGCTTTGTACTTTGTTGGTCTCTACTGCCTATGTTGTTTACTGATAAGTTGATTACTGAGCTTGTTCCGCGTTAGCGGGCATCATACTTGACGTTGTCGGATGCACAGCTATCTTCTGATATTTCATACTGCTTATTCATCTTCTTTCAGACTGATGGCAGTGTGCCAAACACACTCGTTATTGCAAACTGTGAAATTGTAAAACGAAGAGTTGCAGCCGCAGAACATATATCACAGGTGATAGCAAAGTAAATTATGTGTTTGATTGATTAATCCATTTATTATTATAATCTTATCTTCTTATTTACTTGATTCTTACCATCTGGGTTTTATTATATTTTATTATATTTGGTTCCAACAGTTCAACGAGGAAGCACGTTCTCCGTTTGTCAAGAAGTTCAAAACTATTATACATCCTGGAGAGGTATTTTATTGGTTTAATATTTTACATTTCTACTTCGCTTTGTTCACATTGTTCCGAGTTGAGACCTTGTAATCTGTTTACTATGGATTGCTACGATGGAGGTTTAAAAGTCCATGAGAAGATTGAGTGAGCGACATCAGCTTGTTATCTTATTTGCTTAGAGAGGGTGTAAATCTCTTCAAAGAGAATAAGAGACTATACTCCAGTTTACAAAAAAAGTGAAGATAACCCATAACAATAAGAGTTGGGCCTCACTGTGAGCTTTACCATCTATTATAGAACACTAATACCAGGGCATTCCTTTGAATAGCAGGGGTAGAAAAGAAGTGCTGGCTATGACAAAATCCATTGAACTACTTGCTTGCAGTCGTCCATTGAATGGTTGTGTGGTACTGTGATTCAATGTCTCCCCTTAAACTGAAGTCTCATAGTTTAAAAAGTATTGAAAGTTTCCTCAGCTCTACCTTACCTTTTTGGTTCTCTAGCAAATAAAGAAAATATCGTGCAATTTATTTTTCGTATGCAAATCTCTAGATCTTCATGATCTTTGTAGTAGCTTGACTTTCTAGGTACACCAAAAAGGGGAGGAATTCAATGTTACGAGTTACCAAGTTGAGGGTGGGGTGAAAACTAATATGAACAACAAGAAGTAGAAGGTTATGGTTGAGTGTAGTTTTGGATAAATATCTTGCAGTTGCACTGGACACGAATGATTGGTGAAAATGGAATTCCACCTAAGCAATTTCAGTTCCATATTTCATCTACCCATTAGTCTGAATACGAGAGCGACACATCTGGTAATAGTAATAAAAATAATAATCATTGAAAAGAATAATTGCATGGCCATGTACGTTGTATCTAGGTCTAATCCACAGTTGAGAGTTTATAGTATAGAAGGCAAAGTTGTGCTGAGTGTAGTGAAATCTGTTGACATCGCAATCTAAAGAAATTGCCTTGATGGCTGGTTTGGTTGACCACCCATGTAGCTTCATTTGATATGTACTATTTTTAGTAATGTCTTGAGATTCGAGTCTGACATCGATTAATATGTTCAATTTTCATCATATACTCCATATGATACATAAAATCAAAATTTTGGTCTAGTCACAATCTGAGTAATACTACCATATAATTTGTAGGTTTGAGTCTGTTCGAAGCATGAATGAATTATTGAGACTTGTAAACATCCCCTTTTAAATGAAATTGTGTGCACCAAATATATCAAAAGATATGTAGAAGGGTCCTGAAGAACTTTGTCATCTGCAAATTATTTGGCATCTTTTTTAATGATTGCAAGGTTTTCTGCAGGTGAACCGGATCAGGGAACTTCCACAGGATAGCAAGATAGTCGCTACGCACACAGACAGTCCTGATGTATGCATTTACTTTATACATTTTTTTTTCATTTTCTTACTTTCCTTTTCAACATTTAGTTGGTTTGATGTTTAGTCTGTGGATATGCATTAATGTTCTTAGAATATTCAAACCAGGTCCTCATTTGGGATGTTGAGACTCAACCCAATCGTCATGCTGTTTTGGGAGCTTCAGAGTCTCGTCCTGATTTGGTGAGTCTGCTGCACTGCTATATCGTATTGAGCCATGTTCATCTATTCTTGTTTTTATAAATGCCACTTTCTCCATATAGTTATCCTTTGTAGTTGTAACCCATTCTGAGGCTTTATAAGATGTCATACAGAATAATTGTAGTTGCCAGCTATAATGCTGTTTCTTTCTTGTTCTCTATTCCGAGGCGAGACAGCTAATATCGTATTTGATGCCCACATGCAGATATTGACCGGCCATCAAGAAAATGCTGAGTTTGCTCTTGCCATGTGCCCTACTGAACCCTTTGTACTCTCTGGAGGTTGATTGCTCTACACTTTATCTGATTTGGAGGCTTTTTGACATGTATCCTGATAGAGTATCCGGCTGTTTCATGTGATAAAACAGAATGAGATGTGGTTAAGTTATTCTTTCTATATAAATTGAACAGAGGAGTATTTTGGTATTTTATGTGCTACCTACCTCGTCTATCCACGTGCAGATAATATATGGTTACGTTACACTTTATATTACAAATTAAAGGAAGGGCCTCTATATTTTCTCTTTCTTCTATATTTTCTGTATTACCTACCTTGTTTGCCTGTACGGTATTTAGATAAGATAATAGGTAGACAGTTCACCAATATCTTATACTTTGTTTTACGTATATATTTAGGCATATGTTACTGGGTTTTGCCTCATAATTTCCTAAACTAATGCTTTCCTTGTGCATTGTTTGGCTACTTCCTTCCACACGTTAAGTTTCAAGTTTCAACCATTCATCTTTAAATAAGAAAGGGTAATAAATGCTTATAGAATTGGGTTTGGGGTTGGCAAGCCGAATGAACAATCTTACATCCAAACTGTAAAAGTTCTTTGTATCTGATGATTTTCATTTCCTAAACAAATGATTTCCTTGTGCATTTATTTATTAGATTAGCTGTTGCTCTTTCATAAATTTATGAGGTTCCTTTCTCGTTGCTTGTTGGATAAATTTTATGTCATGACAGGTAAGGACAAGTCAGTGGTCTGGTGGAGTATTCAGGATCATATCTCTACATTGGCAACAGATGCAGGGGTCACAAAGTCTCCTGGATCTGTTGGTGGCAAGAGCCCAAAGGGTGGTGACAATGAGAGCCCTAAAGTGCAAGCACGAGGTGTTTTCCAAGGACATGATGATACTGTTGAGGATGTGCAGTTTTGCCCTTCAAGGTAATTGACACAGTCCCTGGTATTTGTTCTTCTGGAACTGATAATGCAAACTGAGTTGATTTTCAGTCATCCAATGGTAACCACCCAAAGAACCTGAACATTAGTGCTTGAGGCTAGAGAATAGAGAGTTTCGTTGAGGGAGTCCACCTTCACCGTCCCTCTTCCCTCGTGTAGTAGCTCTGAATGAACTAGTTTGCTGTTATCTAACTCCAACCACTCTTTTTCTCCTGCAGTGCAACAGAATTCTGTAGTGTTGGTGATGATTCATGTCTTATTTTATGGGACGCGAGAGTTGGTTTTACTCCAGTTGTGAAGGTCAGCTTTCTCTATTATTTAATCTAATTAAATGTATCCATTGTACTTTAAGAAAGCTAAGTTGTATGCCTATAGTATATGTGGGTAACTTTTGAACTAAAACTTGAATGCTTACTCTGAGCGGACTTTGTTCCAAGCTATCATATCTTGCATGCAGTTGGTAAATTTACCATCCGCAGCCTTGAAAAATGTGGACAAAGTTGAACCTTATTGCAAACATCACAAACTTGGGTATTACTCTCATCCACTTAGAAGTCTCATGTCCTGTTAGTTCTTACCTGGTACATACTTTTTGCCTGGTCTCTTTCAGTAGCTGATATTGGTGCTGATTAGGATGTCCCTCACCCTTGTAAGTTGATTGTTGTTGTCTTGATCAATGGCTGCCATCCAAGTGAGGTTGGAACATCATTCGCCCACCAAGCTGCTGTGGTTTAGACAGTGTTGTGAAATGCATTTTACTGATATAAAACAAGTGTGAGAATCATCATCTACGTTTTGATACCAATACTCATTTTGTGACAGTAAGTAGTATTTTTTAAACCTGACTTGTCTGCACTCTGGCTTGAGCTAGACAATCAATCATTATGCATTGGACAACAAATAAATGGCCAGTCACATAAAATGAAGCTGACAGATGGTGTCTACCCCACTGCAAACACCTGCCGTAAGACTGAATTACCCCTTTCATCAACGAGTAAAGTCCCTCTCGGGTTCTGTATCGAGTCCCCAATCGAGTTCAACTAACTCATGGAGGCTCCAAGACAAGTTAAGATTTCAAATATCAAGTACTTCTGAAAAAAACTACTGTCCTAGATGAAGAAACAAGGACATGGCTGCTCTATTATTTGGTCAGTGTGGTATATGGAAACAACAGACATGATAAGCTATTCTGGATGATATAAAACTAGTTATTCTCTATAGTCAACATGTATACTAAATTGACCACATGAGGAATATTGTGTCTCATTTTCATTTCTACCAACAGTGAAATCACGCTGAGTTAGAATTGGCGTTTAGCATAAAGGTTTGTGCCTGACTTTTGAAAGAAGAGAAAGATTATATTGATGGTCAATGGTTGAGGACTTCTATTTTGGACAAAAGACCTTTCATAACCTCTTGGGAGAATTGATGGTTATTATGAAGAGCTACATGCACCACAAAAGTAAATTGTTATGGATATAAGCGCCCATACTTGTTCAGGTGATTGGGTTACTTCTGGTGTAGAGTTGTTTGTATTGGATTCTTTTTGTATCTTAATCTTACGGATTGAAATTGATTAATAATATACTCCCTCCGTCCCACTATACTAGACACCCAAGGAGTGGGTTCAAAAACCAAGGAAAAAGAATAAAATAAAAAAAATGTGTGGTGGAAAATGAAGAGAGAGAATGAGTGGGGTAAATAGTAGTGTTAGTTGAATAAATGTGTGGTAGAAAATGAAGAGAGAGAATGAGTGGTGGGGTAGAGTGAATATAAAAATATAAAAACTTGGTTATTTTTGGAAGGTGTCAAGTATAGTGGGACGGCCCAAAATGGAAAGAAGTGTCAAGTATAGTGGGACGGAGGGAGTATACGCTTTTAATGTAATTGCTTGACTTTGGATTTATAGCTTGTTTTAGTTTAATTTCTTTCTTAATCTGGGGGAATGTTAATTTTGCATATATGGAGGTATACATTCATCTTTGGACGATAAGTTTGTAAATTGAACTCTATCTAAGCCTCAATTGTTTCTTATATCCACGATGACCCACACTTTCTCTACTTTTTCGTATCTCTTTCCTTCCCCTTGTGTAACGTGTTCTGCATCACCACTTTGAACTCTATCTAAGCCTCAATGGTTTCTTATATCCACACGATGACCCACTCTTTCTTTACTTTTAGGATCACTTCCCTTCCCCTTTAATGACGTGTTCTGCATCACCAGTATTAGCTATTTCCAGTTAGCGTTTTGTTGCTGTTTTGATTATTTTCACTTATGCTCTGTGGCAAGTTACATCATACTTATATTGTAGTTGCGTGGCATCAGTTATATTTGCCTTTTCTCTTGCAAATTTCTTTGTTATGGATCTGATGTGTATCACTGCAGGTTGAGAAAGCTCACAATGCCGATCTTCACTGCGTTGATTGGAATCCTCATGATATAAATCTCATCTTGACGGGGTACTGTTCATATTCGCTATCCCAGGCCCAAATAGTATTTAAATATTATTATTATTATTATTGTTATTTAGTTATTTTATGTATTTTACTCAGGCTACTGTATTGTTTGAGTTTCATTCCTGTGTACCCTAGCTGCTTATTTTCATGAGGTATTTTTCCGTTCACCCTGTCTTGACTTAGAATGACCATGCTGTTTCTTCAGGTCCGCTGATAATTCTGTTCGCTTGTATGATCGCCGAAACCTCACTTCTGGTGGAGTAGGGTCCCCAATCCATGTTTTTGAGGGTCATGACGCAGCTGTTCTTTGTGTACAGGTAGTGTTTATTTAATCTATTGTTTTAGTATTAAGTCAATCAATTTCTTGTGCGATACTGCAAGTATTACTTCAAAAAATGTTTATTTCAGTGGTCTCCAGACAAGTCTTCTGTTTTTGGAAGTTCTGCGGAGGATGGTGCTTTGAACATCTGGGATCATGAGAAGGTGTGAATTGCAGCTTTAATTTGTAATTTTTATGTGGATCATTCTGTTATACTCCCTCCGTCCCACAATTTTATGGACTTTTGCAAAATGCACGGGGATTAAGGAGAAATTATTATATTGAAAGTGTTGTGAGTGTGAAAATAAAATAGGAGAGAGAATGAGTGGAGAGAATAGTAAATTATAATGGTGATGTGAGTATTAAAATAATGTAGGAGAGAGAATGAGTGGAGGGAATAGTAAAGATTCCTTTCCATTTTGGGAAAGTTAGATATTATTGTGGGACACCCAAAATAGAAAGTTTACATATTATTGTGGGACGGAGGGAGTATGCTTCACAATGGAAAGAAAATCCTAATCGTTATATGCTTCACAATAGAAAGAAAATTCTATTAAATAGTTAAAAATCTAATTCCATCCTATCCTGTTTTGGTCATATGAAAACAGTGTATGACAGAAAAATCAGAAATGCTCATATCCTGCTTGTGTTAGGTGAGATTACAAATATCATGTGTAGATCATTGCACTCTAAGTGATACATAATAAGGAAGCATGCTGGTTTTAAATTATGATATGGAGTACTCCCTCTGACCCAAATTGATTGTCCTTTTTTTCCCCAAAATGAACGACCTTTTGAAACTTTACCTTCAAACAACTGTCCTAAATAAAAAAAAAAACTCTTCATAGTTCATTATATTTTTGCAAAACTAAAATTTTAAAAGTGACCCTTGAATTCCAAATGGACAGAGGGGGTTGTTGAGGCTATAAATATCATTATGAATTATTGTGTAGATCGTTGCAGAGTAAGAGGCCATGTTTTCTACTTCAAGATAGAGAGTGCTAATACACAAAGGGGAGCACTATCTCAAACTTGTTTCTTTCTGACTTGACCCATACACACCTTGGTAAGACCGTGCTTTTGATCTTTGAAGACCTTGGTTTGCCTTCTCTCTGGTTGAGGATCTGCTGCACCTGAGTTTTGATGGGTTGGAGGGAGTAAGGTCAGGTCATGGTTTCTAAGATCGATAAGTTCTAATTATAGCATTCATCGTGTGTGAACTTTCCTAGGTGGTCACCGTTTCTGATATTCACGAGGATGGGAGAGCTGAGCTGCACTAAAATTTCTTTTGTATAGTTTAATGTGTTATCACATAATTACCTTTCTCCATGCTTTTTATGGATTCTTTATAAACTTTTCTTCAGACTGACTTCTTTGTTCAAATGTATTTTCCTGTCAGAGAAATTAAAATTAAGGTTAAGGTCTAGATGCTGTCTCTTTTTACTGAGGATTTACTGTTTAGGTAGTTTATACTGAATTTTGAAGGAAGCAATAGTTGTTAGGCATACATAAATGCAAGTTTATTCATGCCAGTCTTTCTAGTTGTTAAGGCCAAATTAGAAGAATAGATACAAAAATGTAAAATGGAGAAGAAAATAGGAACTAGGAATCGAACCTAGGTGGCTGAGGTGAAGAAATTTACATTTGAGCCATTGACCACCGGGACAGTATAGTACATGTGCTATAAAATGTGGCCCTAATTATTACTCCCTCCGTCCCAGACCAAGGGTCCTCGGGGGGAATTTCACGCTTCTTAAGAATTTTTTTTAAAGTGGGTAGAAAATTTTAGAAGAGAAAATGTAAAAGTTAAATGTGTGGTAGGAAATAGGAGAGAGAATGTAAAAGTTAAATGTGTGGTAGGGAATAGGAGAGAGAATGTAAAAGTTAAAAATATTTAATAGGAGAGAGAATGAGTGGGAGGAATAGTAATGGTTTTTTTGTAAATATATGGAGATGATAAGGGTATAAATATATGAAAAACTTTCCATTTAAGGAAAGGGACTCTTGGTCTGGGACGGACCAAAAGGGAAAGTAGGACTCTTGGTCTGGGACGGAGGGAGTAGTATATATTTGGAGGCCCTAGGTCATGGCCTCACTTGCCTTGCCTTAGGGCCGGGCCTGATGCATAATTGCATACTTTCAAGTTAGTTCGAAAGTTGCTGTATATGGTACTCCTTATGGATGGATGTTTTCCCAAATAATGGATAGCGATTTTGCATGAGCATTCTCCATGGAGTTCATGCATTTTAGCAAGTCACTGTGATTTTCGGCAACTTTCATTGTGAGGAAGTAACTGACATGCACAGTTATTTCACTCTTTTTATCTGCAACATCTGTTAACTGTGCAACACATCAGAACAGAAACTAGAGAGAAAGCTCTTTGCTCATATGTAAGATTCATATCCAAAAAATTTAGTAATTCATCACGAAATCTTATAAGAGGCTGCTCAGTACTTGGACTATTGTTTGAACTTGATCAAGAGCAAATTTGAAATTGGTCCATTCATTTTGGGACGGAGGGAGTATCACACTGTTTCTAAAATATTATTCCCTCTTTATCTGTGCAAACGATAATCGTGTTGACAGTAGTAAACTTTTTTGTGACCTATTGTTATATACATCTATGTGGACTCTCTCAATGTGAACTACTTCTCACGTCTGCTCTCTCTCTCTCTCTCTCTTTCTTGCTCTCTTTTGCATTCTCTCTGCGAGTTAAGGTTAGATACACCATTAATCATGATTCGCTTTATGATTCTTACCACCTGAATTCACAAGAAAATGCTTTGATTCAGATCGGAAAAAGGCAAGATCCTCCAGGAAGAGGTCCAAATTACCCACCAGGCCTGTTCTTCCGTCATTCTGGGCATAGGTACATTCTTTTATATCTTCAGTAGTTATTCTCTGTAGGTGGAAGTCACCGGCACGTGTGCTTTAGCTTTCCTTTGTCACTTGGTTATCTTTATAGTCCATCTCAACACTGTTTTATCACCCAGTTCATTCATTTTACTAATATGACTATTTTTTTTTTTGTGTGTGGGTGTGTGGGTGGGGGGGGGGGGGGGGTATAGGGATAAGGTGGTTGACTTTCACTGGAATACATTTGACCCATGGACAATTGTTAGTGTTTCTGATGACGGTGAAAGCACTGGTGGTGGTGGAACGCTGCAGGTAATTAATATAAACATCACCCTAGTATTTTCTTTACAGTCATCACACTCAGTATATGTATAGGTCAGATTGAAATCGAGAGCGTTTGTGTGTGCAGATTTGGCGTATGATAGATTTGATATACATGGACGATAACGAAGTTATTGCAGAGCTGGAGAAATACAAATCTCACCTCCTCACATGCTCGTCTTGATAGCGTTTCCAGTTAGGATGTTGTATCTATCTTATTTACTTACTGAATATGGACTTTGCAGGAGGTTGATGAATGTGTCATGTAAACATGTGTTGTGCATCGTGGTGTTGGTGTTGGTGTTGTATGCATGTCGACTTTAATAGTTACTCCCCCGGGTCAAAATATATGTCGTTTTGAGATAAAATTTTGTTAAAAAACGTGTCATTTGGAATTAAAAGCTTTTAAATACCAACTTTACTTCGACTATACGATGTATTTTGAATCGAACATAGTAAAATAGACGAGGCAAAATTAAACGCTTTCCTCACTTCAAAGGAAAAGAACAAAAATAAAAACATTAAATAAAGTAAAGGGTAAGACAAAAAACTTTGTGAGATGGTCTCACAAAATGACGCAGGTTTACCCATGTGACGCCTGATCCGTCCCCTGCCTGCCAAGGCAGTTCAGCTTTCTTCTTTTTCTAAAAATAAAAAATTAAAATAAAAATATGGAACAACTTTAAAATGAAATATCTTAAAGGCGAAAAGAAATTTCGAGAACACTGTTGTGTTCGCCTCGACGTTACGAAACAAAATAGCAGCGTGATGATATGATTTTCAATTATTTTTATAAAATCATATTTTGTAACAAACAAAAAAGTTGAGATGTTCGTCACATGAAATGAAATGTAACACTTACTATAAAGAAAAGTAAATGTTAAAGTTTTGAAATGTAACATTTTTATTATAAAAAATAATTGTAGTTTTGCAGAAAATTTTAAATAGTTTGATAGTTTTTTTTAGAGAAAGTAATAATTGAAATGTAACAACACACTATTTATATGAATATAACAATTTTGTAGAGTAAATGTTACATTTAAAAAGAAAGAATAACAATTTTACACAAATAAATGTAACATTTTTCATTATAAAATGTAGCAGTAGTTTAGTAGTTTTGTTTTGCAGTAAATTTTATTTTATTTTTAATATTTTTCTGTAAAACTATGGTTACATTTAAGAATAAAAACTGTTACATGTCAGAAAAAAAAGGTTATATTCATTTATTAAAAATGTAATAGTAGTTTTACAGTAAATCTTATGTTATTCTTAATCAATTTCCTGCAAAACTATGATTACATTGCAAAATAAAATTGTTACATTTCAGAAAAAAAAATGTTACATTTCTTTTCTTATAGTAAATTTTACATTTATTGATTAGGAAAAAATAACAGAAAAAAAATGACGAGAAAAAAACAAAAAAAGAAACTGTGCGGTGTTGACGGGTGGGCGACCCGTCCCACAATTTGCGACCGAGAATGCCTCAAAGGATAAACGGAGGGGAGCTACAGAAACGAACCTGGAAATAGCAATTTGAGATTGTCTATAACACTAACACCGAACACCTAACTGACGAAACAAACAACGTTCGTCTTTTCCTCAGTCTCTCTCTCTCTGGATCTCTTTTGATTGAAAGATGGGTCGAAATACCTCGTCACGGGTTCGGGTCTTTTCCGTCTTCACCACCCTCATCTTCCTCATTTCGTCGGCGCGCGGATTTTATCTTCCCGGCGTCGCTCCTCGTGATTTTCAACGGGTAAGTCGCCGAATCACCAACCTTTCTATCTTGGATCTGCTTCCATGGTGATGCTTATTTGCTTGCATTTGTTTATTGTAATGGGTTTCAATTTGGCTTGATGGACCCTGAGAGTAGTTGGATCTAGGTTTCTGATTTCGATCACTGCTTGCATTCAGTTTTGACTTTTGAATCTGAATGAGTTTGAGTTGGGATCTAGGGTTTTGGGTTTAGTTAGAAGGGTGGATTTATTCTTCAAGTTATGCTTTTGTAGTGATATTTCTGATTTTGCTTTATCAAAGTTGTTTTATTATTAGTTGATGATTGGTTTTTACCGCAAATTATAGTCTTCACTAAAGGTTCTGGTAATAAGGCGTAAGACTGGAAGTTGGTGCTCATACACTGATGATAGAGTGCTGGTTGTCTACATCTATCTAGATAGGTTTAGTTGATGCTCTTTTGGTCTTTGATTAATCGGAGATGCCACCGATCCTTGAATATCATGAGGATTGTGCCATTTCCACAAGCAAGTTGTACCTAATAATTTCAATCTGCTTGAGTTCGCACACTGTATATATGTTATCGTCTGAGTGCATTGTATTGTAGATTAGTGAAGTAGTAATGCTAAAACCACTGCAGAAATTTTGATCCTTAGAGTACTGGCAAATCAGTCGGTGATTTGTCCTAGATGAGCGTGCAAGGTTTTCTGTCAGCTCAGAAGTTGTATTTTTGATCCATTATGACTATTGCTGTGCCTTTTTTTCCCTGTTGCATGGTTAGGCTATGACAATGGCGGTGCTTGATAGCGTACTCTTTTAGTGCCAAACTTGAGAGATTATTTGTTTCCTGTTGATTTTGTAAAGGATGATACTAATCCTCCAAATGAGAAGTAAACTTCTAGTCCTAGACAAGTTCTCTACATCACTTGGAAAGAGAGAGTTGAAGTTTGGCTTTATCTAGCAGAACCCTGTACTTTAATCTTTCTAGATTTAACATGATGGTGAAGAATCAAGATTTATTTGTTTTCCCGTTGTCTGATGTCATTGGAATTCAATACTTGCTTCAGTTGAGATTGGCCTTTGTGGGAAGGAAGGGGGAAAAAGGTTCAGAAACCATGTTAGTGTGTTACATTCTAATCTCGCACTGTACCCTTTTTTTCAGCTGCTCTATGTCCCTATTTTATCCTTTCACTTCGAGGACAGGAGCTGTTCGTACTGCTTTCAGTAACTAACGAGTGTATCCATTTTTACAGGGTAGTCCTCTTCAAGTTAAAGTCAACAAGCTGTCATCTACAAAGACACAACTTCCATATGACTACTACTACTTGAAATACTGTAAACCCACGCACATTGAAAACAGTGCAGAAAATTTGGGAGAGGTCCTACGAGGTGATCGCATTGAGAATTCAGTTTACATTGTAAGAACCTAATGCTTCCCTCTTATTCTAATAATCAACACGAATACAAGTTAGTTGCTACATTCCCCCAATTCCATCCTCCTCCAAGTAGAAAATAAAATAAAATTAGAATCTGTTACTCTTTTACGTGAATCTAAGTTTCTGAACTTCGTCTAGTTTCACATGAGGGAGGAACAACCATGCAAAGTTGGTTGTCGTCTAAAACTTGATGCTGAAGCTGCAAAGAATTTCAAGGAAAAAATTGATGATGAGTACCGAGTAAACATGTAAGTACAGACTTCATTCTGTGTGCTCATATCTGGTGGTGGATAAGTCCGTTGGTAGATGTGAACCAGTACTTATTCTGTTTCTTAGAAATATGTTTGTACATATTCTAAGATCGGTAATGTCCGCCTGATTCATTGTTAAGGTTTCTCTTCAAGTTTTAGGCATTATCTTCTCTTCTCTTGGACAAGTAGCATCTACAGTATGCAAGAGAGTCTGATTGATAAAGGGTGTACTCGCATAATGCAGGATTCTGGATAACCTCCCAGTCGCTGTTCTCAGAAGTCGGAGGGATGGTAGTCCGTCAACCACTTATGAACATGGTTTCCGCGTTGGATTCAAAGGAAATTATGCAGGGGTAAGTTCAGCAGGAAAAGGAAGCCATCTTTTATTTCTGTGTTGATTGCCCAAGTTTCATTCTTCTATTTATTTTTGTGCAGAGCAAGGAGGAGAAATATTTTATCTATAATCACCTCAGCTTTAGGGTCATGTATCACAAGGATCTTGAAACTGATTCTGCTCGAATTGTTGGGTTTGAAGTTACTCCAAACAGGTTTGATGTGCTTGCCTTTTGCACCCTGTGTGCATTCAAATCTCGGTTCTTGTTTATGTTGGTTGGTATTGGATGGATTTAAGTACGTCGTTTACATGCACAAGTTAAAAATTAGACGGGGAATATAATCTTTGATGAATAGCATGTTCAGATATTACTCAAAGCTGAGGAAATCTTATATTTTTGTATAAATATTTAGCCTGATAGTTTGTACTGTATATGGGCATATCGATTGCCCAGTAACATCAGTTCGACTAGTTTAGTTATAAGAACCCATAATGGGATCTCTAGCCTGTTCAGCAGAGTCTTTTACTTGTCATCAAAAATAATAATAAAAAAATTAACTCTCAATAGTAATTTTGAATTTTATACCAAAAACTAAACATGTATGAGTTTATTCTTTTGTTTTCCCCTTCTGCTTGACTGTTACGAAGTTGAATCACTGTCAAAATATTTGTGTGCCTTGAATTTTCACATTACTTCTTTGAATTTGGAGAAGGAAAACAGGAAACTATTTCTAAAAAGCTGAATGAATAGGTCATTGCCTTCTTCTCTGTGTAGTGTGTGGTCGTGTTCTGCTTACTTTAAATTATTTCTGCTTACTTTAAATTATATATTGAACTGGGATCTACTTTCTCTGAATCATATTTTCTTGCTTGGCTCATGTAACAGTATCAATCATGAATACAAGGAATGGGATGAAAATAATCCTCAGTTGACCACATGTAATCAGAACACCAAAATTATAATTCAAGGAAGCACTGTCCCGCAGGAAGTTGATACAGGCAAGGAGGTGGTGTTCACATATGATGTTACTTTCAAGGTACTCTAATTCAAACCCGTAAATGTGTCATCCACTTAACATAGCTTAACTGCTGAGCTTTCATCTGATTTTGTCATCCCTTTTTGCATTCAGGAGAGTGATATCAAATGGGCTTCTCGTTGGGACACCTACCTTCTCATGAATGATGATCAGATCCACTGGTTTTCCATTATTAACTCTCTGATGATTGTGCTCTTCCTTTCGGGGATGGTCGCCATGATTATGATGAGAACATTATACAGAGACATTGCAAATTATAATCAACTGGAAACACAAGACGAAGCTCAGGAAGAAACGGGATGGAAACTCGTCCATGGAGATGTTTTCAGGGCACCTATAAACTCCGGACTACTCTGTGTTTACATCGGCACCGGAGTTCAGATATTCTGTATGACACTCGTAACTATGATGTTTGCTTTACTAGGTTTCTTATCACCATCCAACCGAGGCGGGCTTATGACTGCCATGGTTCTTTTGTGGGTATTCATGGGAATTTTTGCTGGTTATTCCTCTGCCCGCTTCTACAAAATGTTTAAGGGTACAGAGTGGAAAAGAAACACCTTAAAAACAGCATTTATGTTTCCGGGTATTCTATTTGCCGTCTTCTTTGTGCTGAATGCAATGATTTGGGGAGAGAAATCTTCCGGAGCAGTACCTTTTGGTACAATGTTTGCCCTTGTGTGCTTATGGTTTGGCATATCAGTACCTCTAGTCTTCGTGGGAAGCTACTTAGGGTTCAAGAAACCAGCCATTGAAGACCCAGTGAAAACCAACAAAATCCCACGACAAGTACCAGAACAAGCTTGGTACATGACACCAGTCTTCTCCATACTCATTGGAGGCATTCTTCCCTTTGGGGCCGTTTTCATTGAACTTTTCTTCATCTTGACTTCTATATGGTTAAACCAGTTCTATTACATATTCGGCTTCCTCTTCATTGTCTTTGTTATCTTAATAATCACGTGTGCCGAGATTACGGTTGTGCTCTGCTACTTCCAGTTGTGCAGCGAAGATTACAACTGGTGGTGGAGGGCTTATCTGACTTCCGGCTCATCAGCTGTCTACCTTTTCCTCTACTCCATTTTCTATTTCTTCACCAAGCTGGAAATAACAAAGCTGGTGTCAGGTATCCTTTACTTTGGCTACATGCTCATTGCTTCCTATGCCTTCTTTGTATTGACCGGGACGATTGGCTTCTATGCTTGTTTCTTGTTTGTTCGTAAAATCTACTCATCTGTGAAGATCGACTGATGTAACAATGGAAGGGTGTCGGTACTAATGCAAGTTGAGATGTATAAGGAGAAAGATGAGAGATGTAATCTGGGAATCTTGTTCTTTAAAACTTTGCAAAATATATTATACATTTTGGTAGTTTAGTGTAGACTGTTGGCTTGTATGCTCAAGATTTTGTTCTGTTTATACAAATATCCACGTTAATGAAGTGTACTTGATAGCACCTTTGTTAGAAACTTGCCCTTTTTAATTTGTCCTGATCAACACCAGTTTGGTAGCATTTTCAGCACACACATGCATACATATATAATACATACACACACACACACACACACACACACACACACACACACACACACACACACACACACACACACACACACACACATATATATATATATATATATATATATATGTGTAGATCTGTAATCAGGTTGGAGATTAAGCAACCTGGACAATTGCACACTGTACCTGCTACATGACAACTATTGTCAAAAACTCCTCAATTAATTGTTTCACTTTTCCATTTTGATGACTCCATGAAAATCGGCCCGTATAGGGGGGCAGAGGTTGCAAAAAACACGTCGCACCTCGGACAAAATCTGCAAAATAGCACCGTTGGGGGTGCGGGGTTGCCCCGCTATAACCCTCGAGTATAAGAATAAGTATGTGTTTGAGAGTGAAACAAGTACTCCCTCCGTCTCACTACAAATCACACACTTTCCTCATTGGGCGTCCCACTACAAATCACACACTTTCCTCATTGGGCGTCCCACTACAAATCGCACACTTCCTAAAATGGCAAAAAATCTGAAGTGATTGAGAAATATAAGTTTCGGTTTGAACAGTATAGTGGGCCTAGTGGGCTTAGTGGGCCAAGTAGTCTGGGATGGGCCGCACGTGTTAAAGGGTGGCAAGAATGAAATGTATGATAAATGGTACTTTCCTTAATTGGCGAGAATTATAGTCTGCGACAAAGATATGTCTGGGCGTGAGAATAGGTAGTAGGCGGGAAGTGACCTGATGTATATAACCATTGGGCGACAAGTGCAGGGTTTAAACCAGGCGACTATATTAGCCTTATCCCTTTAGTAGGATTGTTGTCAGGCGACAATCGTGACTGGCAATTGATAAGTGATTGTGGCGTTGCCACGTGGATATCCCCCATAACGGTCAACAGTGTAATGTGACAGGGCGAACAGTAATTTCCTACCAATTCTGAGGTGGTTGACCCAAAAGCAAGGGATGACTGACACGTGTCCTATATGAGTATGGCCTATGTTGCATGGTAGTATAAAAACGTGCGAAGAAGCATTATTTAGTAAGTTTTACCATCTCTCTCTAAGCGCCCTCTCTCTCTACAGTTTCCATTAATATCCTCTTTTATCTCAAAAACAGTTACTTATTCTCACGCCGGAGTGGTTTTAACGGAGCCATCCCCGGTTTAGTTCACCTTGTTTGTTTGTGTGTAGGAGTTAAGGCATACCATCCCAAGAAGACCAGCCGGAGTATCCTCCATTATAGCTGTGGGTTCAGCTCCTGTGCAACACATTTTTTATGTGTAGCATCAGAATCTTTACTATTCCACCCACTAATTCTCTCTCCTACTTTACTTTTATACTCACAACACCAATCAAATCACTATTTTCTACCACACTTTCTCTCTCCAACCTCACTTTTCATACTCACAACATTTTCTCCATTATTTTTTTCCTTAATTTACGCATAAACAGTAAGTGTCTCATTTGTAGCGGGACGGAGGGAGTATATGAGAGCTCTATAGAGAGTATTGTAGAGAGAGAGAGTAGATGTCTGACATACCTTTTTCAAGTGAGGAGGGTTATAGTTTATATAGGGAAGTAAGGGTATAATTGGTGTTTTTTGGAGGTCTTACCGTATGTATTTGATATATGTATATATGTAATATATTTGACTGTATGGAATCGTGTATATGTGTATGTATAAATATATCCAAAAAGTCACGGTTCATCACATTTGTCAAAGTCAGATGCCAGAAAATCAAACTACGGTTTCCCTGGCCATACATATGAACAAGAAACAAATGTTAACAAAATTCAGCACCAAAAAAGGGAAAAGAAAATCAAAAGAACACTGGAGTATAGGTTTGTCATTTGCTCCATAAGACTAGCTTCTACTCGGATGGCCATATTTCCGGCCAAAGAGCAACCCCCAATACCAGCACGGCCGCTCAAATTTTTGACTTTAATCCCTAAAGCATTTGGCTTGTTGAAACCTTAATACCATTATTGGTTTAGGTCAAGTATTTCTTCGGTAGATTACTTGCTATTCAAGAATCTCACTTCGATAAATTTCTCTTATCATTGTTTTGTTGTATTCCGTTGCGTTCAGTGTCTCAAGAAGACGTAAAATTTATAACATAAATATAATTCAAGCATTTGTTTTTACAACGACAGGCAGCAATTAACAATTGCTCCCAGAAAGTACATACATAAACTAACAATTAAGATCAAATATGAAAGCCAACAGCTTACATCTTTACTAGACACTAAACAACACACAAAAATCGCACATGGACTCACTCCCCCTTGGATCCGATCATCCCAATGTGCACCAAAAAAACTACTAATAATAGTAATAATTATAATATTGATACATTTTTTGCAAATTAAAATTTATTTACATTAATCTTCTCCTTGATCATCTTCAAAATCCATACGAAAAGCTCTCAAGCCGAATGGCGTGTTGCATATATCTGTACAACTTCACCTCGGCAAAAGGCAAACACATGGCCGCAGTCATCATGGACAGTTCATATCTATTCAAGTATTCAATTCAAGCTTATGAGGGTATAAAGGAAATTATATTCATTTGCGAGGAATTTTTTCCAGTTCATCAGCTGCAAATAGCCTCCACAGACAGTTTTTTCATAACACTAGGGCAAGGGTCCCCTCCAAATATCTCAGGTGTAACGGGTACTGTACAAGAATTTTGCCCTAAGCAGTACTGTAATTAAAGATAAAAGAATGAATTATTTTTCTGAGTTACCTGCGTAAAAAGATGTGAAAAAAATAATTAAAATAATGTTCTAGAATAAAGTTTTTACCTTATTGAAGGCGTCGTAGGAATTATGGGCATGACAGGTACCCTCACGGAAGCTACCACAAGCTCCTACCGGGGTGCCAAAGCTAGCAAATTTGATGGACGAGATTTTCTGGCCCGGAGCACACCACAGGTGAGCTTTAGGTCTCAATGGCTTTTCCACTTTACCAGAGGCTTGCATTTCATAATTCATTAAAGATGGCTGCCACTCGTAAATATCAGCACATACACTCTCTATCTCTCTCTTCACCAAAGATATCCCGTATGGATTTCCTCCCAATTCTTCAAACACCACCAATAAATTCCCGGTCGGATGCAACCAAGATCGAGGCACGTGGTACCTGAAATAAATCATTATTTTTTCAGTTTTCATAAAACAAAAAAAAAAAAGAGCATATTAATGGATTGGAGTTCTCCTCACCATCTTTGGGAGGCTTCTCCGCAATTTCTCAGGCATTTTTTCTCATCAAACCAACCAGCATAATCACACTCACTACAACTTCCTGCTGCCTTGTATGCAGGCCAGTATCGACCAATGCTTTGACCATTTATCCATACTTGACCTTTGCCCATGCTACCCATGTCTAAAGCCAATGGCTCATTGCCACCTGGAGCGTTGAATATATTCTTGTACCATGTGAGTGGTTGCTTTTGAGCCACGTAGGAACCTTGGACCCACTCAACGGACGAACTGCCACTGAGCGAGTGAAGGCTTAGAACTTCACCTTCTAGGCCAACCTGATAAAAAAAAAAAAGAAAGAAAACCAAATTAAGTAATTATATTGTACGTAAAAATGGATATAGACAAGATTTTATGGTTATTGAAGAGATACCTTATAAGACCATTTCTGCCATGTTAAGTCTCTCCTTCCTTCATTTAAACCATAGAGTGAAACTGGACCAAGAACACCAGCATTCCATGTCTCGAAATGCGGACCAATATTCTGAGATCAAAGCAACAAATTAAAACATAGGAAAATAATTTTTTAAGTATAAATAGAAAGACTTGGGAGTAAAAATTCATGTTGATACTTCCTACGTAGGCGCTATTTCTTCTAACGATCACACACACCAGGAACTTATGCTGGTGTATGTGTGTGTGTGTGTGTGAGAGAGAGAGAGAGAGAGAGAGAGAGAGATAAGTGTGTGAAGGCATTTTAAGAGAAGAGAGGAGAAGGAGAGAGGGCAGACCGGAAGGCCAACAGCAATGCTTAGCAGCAAGATTTTGTTCACACCAGCTCTCAGGTTGACAGGTTTACTAAAACTCAGTTTAGGATTTTCTAGACTTCCATAGGAGGTTCCGGAAAGTTGACCATTGATGAAAACATGCAAAGCGTGGCCAGCAGAAAAGGCAGAAAGAGTAGGCCACTTGCCGCTACTCAGAAATCCTTCATTATGGTTGATCACGACACTGAGAAATGAAATAAACTTGTGAAAAAAAATAAAAAAAATAAAGAAATGATTTGTTTTTTTGTTCAAAGAAGATATAGCACTTACTCTGTCATGTACCACAAGTAATCAGAAGCGTCTCTAGTTGTATTTAACTGCTCCATTAATCCGACTGCTGTAAATGTTTTGTCCGAATAAAAGTCCGTCTCGTCATTGTATGACTGCCAAGCAAAGCCTCTTCCCACCGGAGTCATCTTCATCTGTGCGCTTTGTGTGCCAATCTGTCAAACAAATTCAGCGGCGTACATTATGCATTAACAGTTGTACCAAACAATCACAATATTATTTCTGTATTTTCCATATATAGTATTTTCTGGTCAAATATTTTCTATATATGATTAAGAATATTACAAGTACGCTTTTCTCACCCTTGCAGTATTATAAACAGTGTTCTTGCAGTCAGGGAGGATGCTGATAGACCAAGGAGGCAGATTGTAATGCAAGCCACGGAAAGCCACTTTGGCGTAAGAATGTTTATCATAATTTGCAAGGAACGCAGCACAGCCTCCGGAATTGTAATTGAAAACATGAGCCTGTGAAGTGAATCGAGAAGTCAAGGGTGGGTTGACCTTAAATATTACTCCGTATTATATTGGTAAATGATCAAGTGAGACTTAAAGAAAGACATATTTCAAACCTCCTGAAAATTTCCAAGTGCTATTTTACTGGGATCTCCAGATACTAAAGCTGGCTCACACATCTTTATTGCTCTATGTAAATCTTTTAAATGTCCCCATTTCGGTTGCCTTAATAATCCTGGGCAAATAAAGAGATAATTATATTCCAATTAACAAAATCAATGTAAATTTAAACTTCCAAATTCAAAATAAAACAAGAGAAAGGAACTTTCATATACCATATTCATCCAGAGGAGCATCATAGTCATAGCTCGTGGCAATAAAAGGGCCACCTGCAGTCCTACCAAAGTTTGTTCCTCCATGATACTGTAACAACAATAATATTGTAATATTTGGATGAGATAAATTCGACATAAAAATTGGATCACCAAAGAAATAAAACAAATAATAATGTACTAACCATATAATAGTTGACAAACGATCCTCCGGTCTGTATAAACCTAGCAACTGAAAATGCCAAGTCTTCTGCTGGTCGATAAGGGACTGCACCTCCAAACTCTGTGAACCTGTAAGTTTGTTTTAAGAAATAAATTAATCTTGAGATGGAGAGAAAATATTGTCACATTATTGCTAATCATATAAAAAAAAATTACCATCCAGTCCAGTTTTCAGTCCACATCTTGGGCTTGTAAGCCCTGTTTGGAGTGAAGTAGTCACAATAAAAACCATTGCAGGTGTTAATCTGTTCATAGCAATACAGAGTATTTTAGGGGAAATAAATCCTTAGAAATAACTATTTTTTTTCACTTCCCAACTGCTAGCAATGAATGTTTGCAAAGCCATGGACTTGTGATCACAAAAAGGAGGGAAAAAAAAAAAAGTAAAAATAATGAAAAAATAAGGCCATCATTCCACCATTGAGAACACAAAGCCGTGTGGAAATTAAATAAAAGGCAGGCACAAAAGAAAGAGAAAATGATAGCCCATGTGCTGAGCACAAACAATCAATATTATTCATGACTATAAAAGGGTTCACCATGTTATTTACAATAAGAAAACAAAGCAAGAAAACCCATAAGAATGGGTTTAAGATCATAGCAATTAAAATATAATATTGAAATTAATTAAAAAATTAAAATAGTACACTCACAATGGGATCAGGGGCATCATCTTGTTTGCACATGACCCATGGGACTCCGGTGCCTAGACCCACAGCCAACTGGGCTGCCCATTTTGAATAAGCTCGTGCAGGTGCACCAAGTTCATACTCCATGGGTCCATATTCATTCTCAATCTACGACAGAAAATTAAAACTCTTTCATAACCTATTTTACTCCTAATAAATTGGAAAATGCACTTAAATAAAATAAAATGAACTACATTGGGTACCTGGGATAAAATAATTGGACCGCCCTGAGATTCATATAACCTTTCACCTTTCATCATATTCACAATGTGCACGGTGAACTTTAGCATTGCAGCCTAAATTACATAATAGCGGACACAAAAAATGAACATTGCTTAAATTAGATATCCAGTATTCAATGAAAACGGAAATTCTGTATATAAGAGGCGGACCTTAAAAGGCGTATTATCTGTTCTGAAACTGATACCAGGGACATATTTCAACCAAACAGGAAATCCCCTAAAACCCATAACCAGAGAATTGATCATTAAAAATATTATATAGGACATTAATTTAAAATTTTAAGGAAAAATTAATAAATTATTCAATTGTTGTAAAGTACCCAAAGTTCCATTCAGCACAAGCATAAGGGCCAACCCTGAGATGAACATAGAGTCCAGCTTGATGCACCAGCTTAATGAACTTAACCAAATCATATCTTTCCTCAAAATAGTACTGCAAAACATAAATACAACAACACTCAGAAAACAAAGCAAAATTAAATTAAAAAATAGTTAAAAAAATTAAGTCCCAGTAAATAAAAAACTTACTTTGCCAGGTTGGGGTTCATGGCCATTCCAGAAAACATAGGTCTGAATCACATCCAAACCTCCTTCTTTTGCCTTCTGAATAAGGTCTGGCCACATCTGAATCATCCCCCATAAATAGCACATAATCACCAAACAAAAACAAAATATAGCCCCAACAAGAAAAAAAAACCCACAAAAATAACATACTTCTAAAGTTCAACAAAAATAAAAATAAAAATAAAAAATTGAGTGGGGATTGGAGAAATTGAGAAAAATGTACCTCGGGAGTACTACGAGGGTAGTGAATGGATCCGGAGAGAAGAATTCGGCGTTGGCCATTAAGAACAATGGCCTTGTGGTCATATGAAACAGAGGCAGTAACAAAACAAACCCATGAACACATTAACAAAATCAAACCCACGAACGACATTGTAGCAGCAGCCATGACTGTCTGAACTTTCTTTTTGTGCTCTGTTCGGCTTCACAAAGCAAAATCCCTCTTTTTTCCCTCCCTTTCTTCTGCACTATAGAGAGAGAAAATAGAAGGAAATACTGATTCACTACAATGAAGAAAAGAAAACAGCTGTGTAATTTTAGTCGCTGCTGTTGAATTAATTATGCAGGTAGGCTAAGCAGTGAAATACCGACTTAATTTGGTTTGTAAAGAATTTGGGTGCTTTGTGAGCTGCTTTTTAAGACAGTGTGTAATGGCGTGAGATGGCGAGCAAATTTTTACTCACTCACTTGAACGAAACTGTTTCTTAGGGGTGTAAGCGGTTTAGCTCAAACCGCGGTTTGAGCCGTAGAAATTGTAGTGGGGTTTAACTCGGTTTTTTTTTTTTATTTGAGTGGTTTAGGCTCGGTTTGAAAAATCAAACCGAGCGGTTCGGTTTAGCTTGCGGTTTGAGGGTGTCGGTGAGCTGAACCGGAGCTTAAACCGTTTAGCTTTCAAACCGAGCTACGAGACCGAGCTACGAAACCGAGCTACGAGACCGACCTACGAGACCGACCTACGAAACCGAGCTATGAAGTTAAACCAAACCACCATAAACCACCTCAGACTTCTGATTGATCAAGTCCATCAGATGATTGTATTCAGCACCAGACATTGACACCTGATTCTTCTCATGTTGCACTTCACTTGTGCCTCGTGGATACATAACAACATTAGATTGAGTTGTATGTGGCTTGTACTTCAAATTATTGGGCATTTTGGTGGATCGAGTTTAAATCCATAGAGTTTGTACCAAGATGGAAAACCAAGCACAAAGAAGCAATTGTCCTTTTGATGTCTGTTCCTCCACAAAAATCACACAACAAAGTTAGATTTGGGAAGAAACCTTCATTATAATTGCCACCATTGATATTGTTGCCGGCATTTTGTCCATTATAGCCACTGCTCTTACTCTTTGCGGCGGTGTGAGCATTCCATGTGAAGAATGCGGTAGTATTATCCCGCATATTTATGGCTTGTTGTATTGGAAAACATTCCCTCAATTTCTCATCTTGAAGTAACAAGGACAACGTTACACTTATGCTTGGCAATGGAGATTTAGTCAATATAGTGCTTCTTATACCGAAATGATTCATCCGGACCAATAAGAAACTGTGTCACCTTCTCGCAAATTAGTGTATTCCTCTAATATCTCGTGCTTACTCCACAAGTACTGATCCACAACTGCAGTGAGGCAAGTTATTGATCTCTTCAAATTCATCCCAAACAATCCTGCATTTGTTTTGGGATCTATGCTTATGACAAAATGTAATTGTAAATTTGTTTGGTTGATTCAAACCGCGGTTCAAACCGAGCTAAACCGAGCTAAACCGATTTAGCTCAGCTCGGTTCGATTTTTTTTTTAGCTCAGCTCGGTTTGGAATTTTTCCAAACCGATACTAGCGGTTTGGCTCCTAAATTTGTCCAAACCGAGCTAAACCGAACCATTTACACCCCTACTGTTTCTCGCTCAAAGTGAAAATGTGTGCGAATTCAAAATGGTTTAAAAATTAATTTTTTAATTTTAATTTATCCCAAATGACGTCGTTTATACAATATATCAAAAAAGTTCATAATTTTTTTTCGCCTATAAATAGAGCCTAATATTATATGGTTATTGATGCTACCATAAGAAAACCTTGGGTACACCGGGACTTGATGAAACAGGATACCACGGCTCCTTCCTTGCTGGATGAGCAGCCTACACACAAGAAACCACGTGAACTAGGCCGGGGGTGACTCCGGCGAACCCCCTCCGGCGTGAGAGTAAGGTTAGATGAACAAAGAAAAGGTGGTACAACAATGGAGGTTTTAGAGAGAGAAGGTAGAGAGAGAGATGCATACATGTAAATGAAGAGGGTCTCTCTTTTTATACTTAAACCCCCACGTGCCATGCGCATACGGGGACACGTGTCAATCATCCAGCCAATGGTCTCAACCAACTCAAAGATAGGGGGATTTCACTGTTCACCTTATCACATCAATCACCCATCAAGAATATTTAGGGTTAGGAGCGTTTAGGCGCCAGCCCGAGCGTGGCTCCAGGAAACGCCTGCACGCACATGTCGCATTGGCGGCAACCAAAGGGAAGGTGAGCGACCTATAGTCGCCATCCCAGGCCGCCTACTTCAGCGGACATACCCTTACCTCAGAGGCCAAATTGGATGATCCCGCTAACATTTAATTGCACTACCTCGCATGGCTCCATTGTTCTCGCTATAACACTCTTACGCTACATGGCCCTTGCCGCTCATCAAACTATGAGGCCGAATCCTCTAACTTCGCAGATGAGCCGTGACTACGCAAGACGGCTTAAGCCAGAAGACTAGGCCCATGTCTTCATATTGGGCCTATCTACAGTGGCTTGGCCCAACTCATTATCCATAGTCGTATCAGAAGCCCCCAATTTCGAGACCTGGATTATTCATGATCCAGGCGAGAAAATTATCAGGTGGTGCGGGCTCGTCATCTCGCTACTTTAGCTCAGGATTACGACAAGGCCATGCTTCGACACGTGTCCCTATACGTGGCAGACGGGGGTTGAGGGCCTTGGGTGGTGTGTCAGACCGTACGCTTTGGGGATTCGTGTACCCCTTTAAATAACTTCATTAAAGGCGGGTGAAATTCAAAAAATTTCAATCGTCGTTTTCTCAGAGTAAACTTTGAACGCCCCTTCGTTTCCCCAGCGCCCCTTCATCTTCACCGATCCAAGGTTAGTCCATTGCACCCACAATCCTCATTTTTCAGTTATTCTACCAGCCATTTTCTCTCTGTTCTCCGGTGAAAAGCTTTTGAGAAAAACCCCATTTCCAACCGATTTCACCGTTTACTTGCCATATTTCTTTGAGATTTAGTGTTTTCCAGTCACCATCTTTTAAGTTTGAGCTTTCTGGGTCCGTTTTGACCAATTCCCTCGTTTTATTTGAAGATTCCGGCCACCTTTCCGGCCAAGCTCATCCCTTTCGTCGTCTCAGTTCATCTTTCAACCTTTCCAGGTATTCTTCATCTTGATTTCCCGCATCCCCTATTATTGTTGCTTTTTAGTTTGTTTTGATTTTCTTGCATTATGGCGAGAACCAAATGTTGTACTCGAGCCATAAGATTTGGCCGGAGTTTACATACTGGGGGGTACTATAGGGTTGAAGTGGGGACATGGGTCAGGATCCCGCGCGAGGATCTGAACGCTATGCTTATGCGACATGACGCGGAAGCCGCAGTCCTGAGCACTTTAGAAATTAGGGGTCCCCCCTTTTTGTCTAAGTCAGCCCCCATGCAAACCTTCCATAATACCTTTGAGCTATGCTCGCATATTTGCTCTTCCTATCAGTCTCGCTTTGCGGCTAGTTTCTCTGATACTCGCAATCCCGCAACTTTCAATTTATGTAGTCGCTTCTCTGAACAGGTCCAATCCAGTTCAGGCGAGGAAAAAGAGATGTCTTCAACCCACTCTTCCTCTGACCACGATGTCTCTGACACCCTTGCCGCGGGATCTTCTTCTCAGGCTCAGGGTTCCTCTGAAGCCCAAGTCTCCTCTGAACAACCCAATGTCACAGCTCTAGCGTCGACCAGTACCCCATCTTCCAATGTCCAAACCCCTATCCATCAAAAGTATGGCATTGACCACAATGTTTATCGCATCGAGCCATATAGCGACGATGAAAGTCTTGCAGTGATGCGACAAAGGACAGATGGCGTCATTGCTTATGTCTCGCAATTTGAGGCCGGGCTTAAACTTCCTTTGGACCCATTCATTTGCTCGTTCCTGCACCAGGCCCAAGCCGCCATTGTGGACCTTCATCCCAATGCTTTCCGCGTCCTAGTAAGCTACATTGTTATATGCCGCCTCCTGAAACATGAGCCTTCTCTCCCCTTGTTTGTCCATTTTTTTGACGGCTACACCTCTGTATCCAAGCGAGATGGTGTGGTTGAGAAACATTTATCCATCAAGTATAGACAACAGAAAATTCTCACCCCCCTACTAAGCAAAGTTCATCATTGGCAATCAAAACCACTGTTAATCACTTCCCGCGTGGGCTGGTCGCACGATGGTGGTGACTTGGATACCATAAACACAAAAATTATTACTAAACAAGCCTTGGTTTCTGGGGATTCTCGCCTCAAAGAAAGAATCCTCCAAGTTTTGGCCAATGCATCGGATACTGGCCTTGCCTTGTTTTCATGGCGACAAATCCTTTCTAAACCAGCCCTTCTGCGGGAATGCGGCTTTCCTGATTTCTCTTTTCCGCCTGATACCTCCCGCGTTACAATCACTCATGTTCCTTATCCCTGCTGGGATCGCCATTCTAAAGATCTTTTCGAATCAGAGTGTGAGCCTTGCAGTCAAGACGACTATTGTTGCACGGTTATGTTCGATGTTTACAGTATGTATTCTCGCCTTAAGCTTTTCTTTACTTGCTCTTCTCGCATTTACGATGTTTCTTCCCATCATAATAATAATCTCTTACATTTTGTTCTCGCAGAATTTAGAAACATGTCGCTAGCTCAGCGCAGGGAGGCTCTCTCCAACATGGATGGTCGCCGAAAACGGTTGGCCGAATCCCGCCAAGCTTCTCTCAGCCAAGCCACCGAAAAGGTAGCCCCCACTTCAGCTCACGGGAATGACTCTGAAGCTATTGCCAAAGAGCGGGATGCTGCCGCTGCCACGAAAGCCGCTGGAAAGACCGCTGCTTCCAAATCTCGCAAACCACCCAAGCCCCGAACTCCAGCTCACGGGTCTGGGCTACACTTGACGGATGAAGCTGATCCCGAAACTCTAAATGTTTCAAGTACTGATCCTCTGACTTCCCATGTCGCTGCGACAACAGGATCATCCGGAGAATTGCCAAGTCCTTCTGCCCGCCCCAGCAAGCGATCTCGCGCAAGTGAAGGTGAGCCTTCTGAGCACACCGGCCATCTGTCTGCTGATGCCGGCCATTCTGAGGCCAAGCTCGCAAGTTGGTTGGTGCCGGGCTTTAAAATGCCAACTGACAACGCCGCCTTTCTAGCCTTGAGCACCGAAATTGGCGCTGTTCCTGATCTCCCCAATCTTGATGTCCGGTCCGCCGACCAAGATTACAACATGCTTGGAGGCGGCATCATCCAACGTTCATGCGTTCCTCAGCGGGTCAGGGAGTATGAAAATCTCAATGAAGACTACGGTGTCAACGATGCGGGCTTTCATCTCGCAGGGGTATGTGTTAATCTATTTCTCGCTTTCTACTTTGCTTTACTTTTTGCCTTACCTTTTTCCTCTCACAGCTTTCAAGTATATTATATGGTTTACGGAACCGCTGCGGCAAGGCTACCCTTGATTTGGAGAAGAGCGAGAAGGACTTGAAGCGGGTTCGCTTGGAGAAGGAGAAAATGAAAACCAAGTTTCAGGAGCGGGAACAGTATATCGCCGCCCTTCAAGAGGATAAGGCCAAGCTCGAGCAAGCCGAGAAAGATCTCCGCCGAGAGATGGAATCAATGAAAAACAAATATGAAGAGCAGCAAAAGCTCCTGGCGGCGGATTTGGCGGCCTCTGCGAAAAGCAACCTCGATAACAAGACTATTATCGCGGAACTCCAAGCTACCATCGAAGAAAACAAAATTAAAGCGGAGACTGATGCCATGGACTTGTATGACAAAGCTCTGATTCAATGCATGCGCTCAGCGGCGGCCAGCTCCCGCGACATCCCGGCTATTACCCCTGAACTGATTGCTAAGTGGGGGTCGGAAACTATGTATAGCGACTTTAGTCGCTTGGGCCATAGCCTGGTTCCATATGACAAAGATGAGCTGGCAGAGTTAGCCGCCGATGATCAACTTTTGGGCAAACCCGCGTGGGAGGTCCCCGCTTTGGCTAATCCGGACGTGATATCTCTTTGGAATGACCTTTCAGGCGAGAAAGCTACCGCTTTAAGGGAAGCTAAGGAAGCTGCTCGAGCTGCACTTGATGTTCAAGCCGCACCAAATTCTCCCTCTATCTCCGGCGATAATCCCGATGGTCCTGCTGCTTAAACAGTTCATTTTCATTAAACAATCTTTGCTCAAATCTGTACTAAACAATTTACTTTTTCGTCTTTTAACTTTGCTTTTCAAGCATTTGGCTGTCAGCAAGTGCGACTTAACATTGACTATCCTCTTTTGCGAAACCGCGAGAATGCGGCTTTTATTAAACAATCTTTTGGATGTCGCGATTTGCGACTTTGTATATCTACTTTATTCTGCCTGTTTGCAAATTTTGCTTTGATATTTCATCAAAGATTATTTTACTGTATTTGTCTACATATATACTACTCCCTTCAAAAGAGTGAGGCTTGTCTTTAGGCAGCCTTACTCGATTGTTAGGGTGATAAGCAACACGACAACATGGCCTTTAAATGGCAACATTAATTTATCAAAGATTATTTTACTGTATTTGTCTACATATATACTACTCCCTTCAAAAGAGTGAGGCTTGTCTTTAGGCAGCCTTACTCGATTGTTAGGGTGATAAGCAACACGACAACATGGCCTTTAAATGGCAACATTAATTAATGATTTTGCGACAAAATCTCTGATTGAATAGCCTGTAAATGGCAACATTAATTAATGTTTTTGCGACAAAATGGCCTTTAAATGGCAACATTAATTAATGTTTTTGCGACAACATGGCCTTTAAATGGCAACATTAATTAATGATTTTGCGACAAAATCTCTGATTGTCGCTACTCTATTTCTTCTTGTTCTCTCTATATCTGGAATGTCGCCACTTTCGCTTCGATATCTCATCGAAGACTCTTTCCTTCATCTTGGCCATACACATACTACTCCCTTCAAAAGAGTGAGGCTTGTCTTTAGGCAGCCTTACTCAATTGCTTGGGTCAGAGGCGACATTCGTTGTGTATGATTTTCTTGACGGCGACAATCTCGTTAACCCGTTAGGTTTGGTGACTTGAATCACCATCTCCAAGTCGCTTCCTCCTTTTTCGCCCGTTCAAAAGGCCGGGACTTTTCTAGGTGCCTGAAACCACTATCTCCAGACACCGCGACTTGGAACCATTATCTCCAAGCCGCAAGGTTTGACTCCTGAGCCTCGTTGTCCCCAGGTGGTCGCCCCTTTTCTCGCCCGTTAAAAAGCCGGGTCTTTTCTAGGTGCCTGAAACCACTATCTCCAGACACCGCGACTTGGAACCATTATCTCCAAGCCGCAAGGTTTGACTCCCGAGCCTCGTTGTCCCTGTGTGGTCGCCCTTTTCTCGCCCGTTAAAAAACGGGTCTTTTCTAGGTGCCTGAAACCACTATCTCCAGACACCGCGAGTTGGAACCATTATCTCCAAGCCGCAAGGTTTGACTCCTGAGCCTCGTTGTCCCTGTGTGGTCGCCCTTTTCTCGCCCGTTAAAAGCCGGGACTTTTCAGGTGCTGAAACCACTATCTCCAGACACCGCGACTTGGAACCATTATCTCCAAGCCGCAAGGTTTGACTCCTGAGCCTCGTTGTCCCCTGTGTGGTCGCCCTTTTCTCGCCCGTTAAAAGCCGGACTTTTCCAGGTGCCTGAAACCACTATCTCCAGACACCGCGACTTGGAACCATTATCTCCAAGCCGCAAGGTTTGACTCCTGAGCCTCGTTGTCCCCAGGTGGTCGCCCCTTTTCTTGCTTGTCATCCATTTTCAAATTTTAGCGGCATTCTTCTTGGCCATCATCTTGCATCTTTGGCGGCATTCATCTCGGCCAACCACTTCCACCTTTGGCGGCATTCATCTAACGTTCAACCGCTTCCACCTTTGGCGGCATTCATCTAACGTTCAACCGCTTCCACCTTTGGCGGCATTCATCTCGGCCAACCGCTTCCACCTTTGGCGGCATTCATCTCGGCCTGGCTTATACAATTACTAAGAGAAGAAAATCACAAGTTTTACACAAGTTAATAATCTTGCGACAACATGATGAAGGTACCTCCCGTCAACAAATTTACATGCCACCAGATCAACAAATTTTACATAACTTCTCCTTGCTAGCGACAATCAAAAAGATAAAAGAAAAGTTATACAACTTTTGGGATCTACGGCAAATAATCAAAAGGGAAGCAAAATAAGGTTTCTGCGGCATCACTGATAGAATCGTTTGAGGTGGTCGACGCTCCAAGCGTTCTTCAACTCTTCTCCATCTTGCTTTTTCAACCTATATGTCCCTTCTCGCACTATTCCTGATATCTGGAAGGGGCCTTCCCATTTTTCGTTCAACTTGGTAAAACCTGGCTTAACTCCAGTCACCTCTGCACTTCTCAGGACCCAATCCCCGACAACAAAAGATCTTTTATTAACCCGCCTATCATGCTTGGCCTTCATCCTTTGCTTGTAGTTAATCATCTTCATTCTCGCGTACATTCTCTTCTCATCAACCAAATCTAAGTCATTACACCGCCTCTGCCCATTTCGCACCTCGTCATAGTAAGCCACCCTGTATGTCGGAAAAGCCATCTCGGCAGGCGCCATAGCCTCAGATCCATAGGTAAGGGCAAAGGCAGTTTCACCTGTTGAGCTCCTTAACCAGGCAGTTCGCACATACCATGTGGCATGGGGAGTTCCTCTAGCCAAGCTCCTCCTCTTCCTTCCAAGTTTTTTCGCAAGGTAACAATAATCTGCTTGTTGGCCGCCTCCGCTTGCCCGTTACACTGCGGCCTGTATACTGCCGACATCCAGTGTTTAACATTTACTCTTGCACATTCTGCTGAAAACTTTTTCCCAAATTGGGTGCCATGATCTGAAATGATAGCTCGTGGAACCCCATACCTACACCCGTATATTCTCCCGCACAAATTTTATCACTTGATCCTCACCGATTGTCGCCAAAGCTTTAGCCTCTCGTCCACTTTGTAAAATAATCTACCGCAACAACTACATGTTGATACCACCCTCGCCTTCTGAAAGGCCCTATCAGATCTATTCCCCACATGTCGAACGGCCATGTCGGCACTATAGGCGTTTGCTCCGTGGCTGGTTGTCGCGGAATGTTGCCAAATCGCTGGCACTTCTCGCACTTCTTTACATATACTTCTGCGTCTTTCCTCAAGCTGGGCCAATAGTATCCATGAAATAACACCTTGTCAGCTAGCGTTCTCGCTCCAGGGTGGCCACCACAAACACCCTCATGAATTTCAAATAACACTCTTTGCACCATACTTGGCTCAACACACCTCATTAGCGGCTTCGAGAAGGACCTCCTATATAACACTCCATCCTGCACAGTGAACCTTGAAGATGTCGCCTTAACCAGTTTTGCTTTATCTTCCTCAGGTGGCAACTCTCCTGTTAGTAAGAAATCCTTCATCTCGGTAACCCAACTCATCTCGGCATCAACAATTTCTGCGACCAACGGCCTGTCAATTACCGGCACTTCGATATACTCCAACGGAGGCTCGTTAGCTGATCCTTGGCCATCTGATCCCGCTGTCCTGCTCAGCTCGTCAGCACGCGAGTTATCCGCCCTGGCAATCTGAATCAACTCCTGCAATTCAAATCCCTTTAGGATGCTTCTCGCCAACTCGCAGCATTTCATCGGGACGTAACTCAATACTCCATAATCGCCTTTAACTTGATTGACAATCAATTGAGAATCTGAATGAATCGCTACCTTGGTCAATCCAATATCTCGCGCCAATTCAATCCCGGCCATCAATGCTTCATACTGCTTGGTTATTAGACACATTGAACTTAAACCTCAAAGCCTTTTCATACACAGCTTCCCCATTTGGCGAGGTTAGAGTTATTCCCGCACCACCTTTATCCTTCGAAGATGAGCCATCAACATACAAAATCCAGAATCGGGCGGCCTTTCTATATCCATCGCGTACTATGCCCGACTTCCCTGCTTGCCTTCTCTCTTGCCGCGCTCTCTATCTTTTCCTCCTGAGATCTCGCGACAGATGTCTCCACAATGAAGTCGGCAAGTGCCTGTGCCTTAATTGCCCGGCGGGAGTCATACTTCAAATCAAATTGATCCAACTCAATGTAGACCATCTCAATAATCTCCCAGCGGCATCAGGCCTTTGCAAAATCTTCCGTAAACAAGCATCACTCAATATCACAATAGTATGCGCGACAAAATAAGCTCTTAATTTTCTCGCCGCTACCACTAAAGCATAGGCCAGCTTCTCAGCATTGAAATACCGCGATTCAACCTCGCTCAGTGCCTTTGACACATAATAAATTGGCCTCTGGCGGTCTTTGTCTTCTCGCACCAGAACGGCGGCCACGGCCAAATCAGAAGCCGCCAAATATAGAAACAATTCCTCACCTTCCACAGGACTACACAAAATAGGCGGCTTGCCCAGGTAAACTTTAATTTGCTCGAAAGCGGCATCACAATCTTCATCCCACACAAAACTCTTGACCCCCTTCAAGACTTTGAAAAAAGGCAAGCACTTCTCAGCCAACTTAGAAATAAATCTCCCCAGAGCAATAATCCTCCCATTTAGCCTCTGTATCTCGCGGATCGACTTGGGCGGCGACATATCTAATAGCGCCTGAATCTTCTCGGGGTTGGCTTCTATCCCGCGTCTATTCACCAAAAACCCCAAGAACTTTCCCGCTGTAACCCCAAAAGTACACTTGCTAGGATTTAACTTCATCGAATTCCTCCTCAGATTTTCGAATGTTTCGGCAAGATCCAACACATGATCATACTCCTTTGTTTTTATCACCATATCGTCAATATAGGCTTCCAAATTTCGGCCAATCTGCAATTTGAAGACCTCATTCACCATTCGCTGATATGTCGCTCCAGCATTTTTCAAGCCAAATGGCATCATCTTATAACAGAAATTTCCCTTGGGAGTTCGAAATGCCGTCTTCGCCTTATCGCTTTCACGCATCTTAATCTGATGATACCCAGAATATGCATCAATAAAACTGAAGACTCTGTGCCCGGCAATCGAATCAACCAACTTGTCAATCTTAGGCAACGGGTAACAGTCCTTTGGGCAAGCGGTATTCAAATCAGTGAAATCAATGCACATCCTCCACTTCTTGTTTGACTTTAACACCATAACGGGACATGCCAACCAGACTGGATATTGAATCTCCTCTATGATTCCCGCTTTCAACAGCTTGTCTACTTCTTCCATAACGGCATTCTCCTTCTCAGGCGACAAGTGCCGAACTCTTTGCTTAAACGGCTCAACATTGGGATCGGCATTCAAGCAGTGCAGAGCAACATTCTCGTCAATTCCTCTCATATCCTCTGGTTGCCAAGCGAACACATCCAAATTGTCTTTAAGGAATTCTATCAGCCTTTCTCGCTCATCCCTGAATAGTTGCTTCCCGATCTTGACCCGCTGCTCCGGGAAATACCGATTAATCTCTATTTCTTCAAGCTCTTCGCCAGCCTGAATTTCTGGCTCATCTCGTGTTTGCAAGGTTTCCACTTCCATTCTTTTTCGCTTTTTAACCCTTTCACTCTTGGCGGGAACTGTCTCCTTGGGATCACTGAACACATTGCCTGTAGGTCGCCCATTCTTGTCCTCAACCTCAATTATCTCGCACTCTTCATCTGAATCGTGCACAATCTCTTCCACCTCTATCTCTTCTATGCGGGGTCCTTCCATTTGAACAAATTGGACTACCTTGGCACAGCCCAGGCTCGGCCCAATATTTACAATTTCCATAGCGGGGTCCAGATCTCTTGCGACATCCAAACCATAGCTTACATAATTAGGTTGCCGCACCTCCATCATCTCACTCCTCATAACCTCATTATTCGGCTGTGCGAGAATCATAGCCGTGCCATCCCTCATACTCTGCGTCACTTCCCAATCATCTCCAGTCTCCACGGACTCGATCAAATTTATCCTTAACTGATTGGAGCGAGCTTTCGTCGTCATTGAGCTAACAGAAGCCCCCTTTGCCTTTATCATTTCTTTCTTCTTTCTCGCCACTGCGATAGCTTCACTTTTCAGACATCCCACACCTTTGGGGGTTGGGTACTTGACTCTCTGATGCGGAATAGAGAGTACCATCTCAAAACTCAACAGAAAAGGGATTCCAACAATAGCATTGTATGCAGATACCAGATCGATAACCATAAACTCCACTTGCTCGCTTCTCGCAAGCTCTCCCTGACCAACCTCTACCTCCAGCAGGATAGTCCCCTTTACCTTGACTGAATGATTTGTGAATCCCTCCAAATATCCCTTGTAAGGTACAAGATTTGCATCAGTATAATTCATTCTCTTAAAAGCTTCATAGTACAGGACATTCCGGCTTGCCCCTGAATCCACCATTACGCGCTGTACTACGTTGTTTCCTGGGCAGATAGTGATGATTAACGGCTGACTCCCATGGGCCTTTGTTGCCGCTAATTCGCTCCTCGAAAAACTGATCACCCTGTCCTCACCTGCCACGAATGGGGGAATGTCAAAGCTGTGCGACAACATCATAATCTGGTTATCCAATTGGGCAACGCTAGGCAATGGGTCCTGGATTACATCCACAACATTTCGACCTTGGGGCCTTTCTCCTCGCGTTTCCTCTTCTCGCCTGGTGCCACCTTCCAGGTACTGCTTAAATTCGCCCTTTTCTATTCTTGTCTGAATCAATTTCCTCAGATTGTAACAATCCTCAATCGTATGCCCCTTATCTTTATGGAAGTCGCAGAATCGTTTTGATCCCTAGCGGCGTAGGTGCCCTCTCTGATGGGGTATGGCTCAGGGAAATCCTCCTTCCTTAAGATCTCGCCCAAAGTTGTATTGAGCTTGCTGAATTTGATCACCTTCCTCCGGCTCTGCCCCCGACCACTCTTGCCCCCACCAGATCGCTTTCCGCTCCGACCACCTTTTTCTCCTTTGTTTTCTTCCTTAACGACTTCAATTCTCTCTTTAACACTTTTCCTGGCGGGAGCCGATGCCGGTGGGGCGGCCTTGACTACTTCCTTCTCAGTTCCACTACAATAGGCTCTAACCCTCTCATACAGCTCACCAGTTGTTTTAGGCAACCTCATACAAAATTCGGCCTTGAAAAGCCCAGGCAACAATCCCGAGTTAAACAACATGATGATCTCGCTTTGACTGACGTCGGCAATCCGATTCACAACTCCCATAAATCTGTCAGTAAAAGCCGAAATACTTTCCCCTTCACCCTGTTTCAAACTACACAACTCGGTTTTTTGCGCAGGCTGGGCTCCAGACCCACTGAATCTCGCCAAAAACTTGCTTTTGAGATCCTGATATCCGAGCACAGATTCTGCTGGCTGTGCCAAGAACCATTCTAACGCATGATCGGCCAGGGTGCTCGCAAACGCCTTGCAAATCACTGCTTCATTATCGGTCAGAAGAGACAAAGTAACTTCAAATCCTCCAATATGGGTGCTAGCTCTAGAGACCCCAGCATAACTTGGCAAATTAGGCATACGGAAAGCGGGATCAGGAGCCGCAATCTGGATATTCTTTGCAAATGGGGCCAAGTAGGAGCCTTTTATCTCTACGGCTTTGGTTCCCGCCTCTAATTCTTTAATTTTCTTGGCCATCTCGGCCATCTCAGACTTCCATTTATCATCCTCATTTTTCCTGGCCTTTTCCAGCTCCGCGGCTTTGGCCAGCTCGACAGCTTTCAAAGCCTCTGCAACTTTAATTGCCTCCGCAACCTTCTCAGCTTCTGCGGCCTTTTCTCTGTCTCTCCTTTCTCGGCGCCTGCGATCTCTATCACGCTGCGCCAATTCATCTTGGCGGGCCCTATCAGAATGCCTTGATCTATCCCGGCGAGCTCTATCATTTGAATACCCTGATCTCTGAGACCTTTGTCGGACATACGGCCCATCATCAGAGTATCTTGAGCGACTTGGCACATAATCTCTATCTGCAGTAGAGCCCTCGTCGCTATCATATCCGTAATAGTAAGAATCATCTCGCGAATCTCCTGATTTGTGAAAGATTCTCCTTTCCACATGATCCGAGGATCTCCTCTTGCTTCCCGCGGCCTCAGATCTCTCTCTGTTATCGTCTCGCCGATTACGCTTTCTTCTACCATCTTCAGGAGGCGGCATCTCCCTTGAAGGCCTATCTACTCTTCTAGATACGCCCTGACTAGCAGTCCGTCCTCCCCTTTCTCTTCCATCAACCTCGACCGACAATTCTGGCGGGATCTCAATAACTGGCTGGCCCATTTTCCTCAATCTTGCATTATTTGCCAACACCTTCACAAACATTTCACTTTCCTTCCTTAGCTCCTCGGCCAGCACTCTCTGATCACCCGACTTGGAGGGGACTGGATCTTGCGCTCCTTCCTTCCCTCTGCCTCTCTCAAGCCGCTCTCTTTCTTCCCGCCTTCTTGTACTTCTGATTGCCGAGTCGGTTTGAGAGGTATGAACATCTCCTTCCCGCGCGGTCCCTGATCTCGCCCCGCGGGTATCCTTGCGATTAGGCGTCTCAGATTCTAGGAATCACGGGCTCCTTTAGCCTGAGCACCCTTTTCTTGTACCATTCCGATCACTTTCTGGGTTTATAAAGAACTTCAAACCAAAACAAACCAAGAAAACAGCCCTTAAAACAACTTTGGACACAACTTCTGGGGAACTAAACCGTACCGTCCACCTTCCAGGTGAACACCCTACCGCCTACAAACACCTCAAATGGGCCTAAGAAATCACCATCCCACGCTCACAATTCTTCAGCAAGGAAAGAAAATCAGGTCCCGGCAACGGAACCAACTGATGCTACCATAAGAAAACCTTGGGTACACCGGGACTTGATGAAACAGGATACCACGGCTCCTTCCTTGCTGGATGAGCAGCCTACACACAAGAAACCACGTGAACTAGGCCGGGGGTGACTCCGGCGAACCCCTCGGCGTGAGAGTAAGGTTAGATGAACAAAGAAAAGGTGGTACAACAATGGAGGTTTTAGAGAGAGAAGGTAGAGAGAGAGATGCATACATGTAAATGAAGAGGGTCTCTCTTTTTATACCCCAAACCCCCCATGTGCCATGCACATGGGGGGACACGTGTCAATCATCCAGCCAATGGTCTCAACCAACTCAAAGATAGTGGGATTTCACTGTTCACCTTATCACATCAATCACCCATCAAGAATATTTAGGGTTAGGAGCGTTTAGGCGCCAGCCCGAGCGTGGCTCCAGGAAACGCCCAGACGCCTATGTCGCATTGGCGGCAACCAAAGGGAAGGTGAGCGACCTATAGTCGCCATCCCAGGCCGCCTACTTCAGCGGACATACCCTTACCTCAGAGGCCAAATTGGATGATCCCGCTAACATTTAATTGCACTACCTCGCATGGCTCCATTGTTCTCGCTATAACACTCTTACGCTACATGGCCCTTGTCGCTCATCAAACTATGAGGCCGAATCCTCTAACTTCGCAGATGAGCCGTGACTACAGCAGTACGGCTTAAGCCAGAAGACTAGGCCCATGTCTTCATATTGGGCCTATCTACAGTGGCTTGGCCCAACTCATTATCCATAGTCGTATCAGTTATTCACACCTATTCTTCCGTAATTTCTCTCTTTAAAGCTTTTCCATAATTTCTCTCTTTAAAGCTTAAGTTAACAAAAAAAAACTTTCGAATTTTTGATTATGAATAATTACGGAAATAATTCCGAATATAATTCTAATCAAAATTGGCTCGAAAAAATATTGGTTACTGATCCAAATTTCACAAGCAGTTACCGTCAAAACAACTTCCAAAACTACTACTAAAAATCAAATCCTATCAACTTTTACCAAAACTCACCTCGTGATTTTAATTTCCCGCTAAACACTCAAATATTTTTATGGCTCGATGTCATTCCAAAGCTTCACTCCTAAGTCGCAAAACACTGAATTTGTTCCAGAGACACAAGAGAAAGATGAAGTAGGGGAAGAAGAAGAGGTCGTAGCAGAAAGGCGAAAACTCCAAAAAGAAAAAAAGAAACCATTGGCTGAAAATTCGCAGAAGATGAAGCTCTCGTCAGTGGTTAAATGAATACAAACACTGATGCAATAATAGGTATCAATCAAAAGTATGAGAAGTTGTGGGGTACTTTAAAGGCAAGGTACGATACGACGTAGCGACAAAAGCCATCAGAAATTGGTAAAAGGACTTTATCTATGCTTCGAGCTCGATGGGGTATGATAGCGAAATCAGTAAACTTGTTTGTTGCGATGTACGATGAAGCAACTAGACAAAATGAGAGTGGATACAACGAACAAGATGTTCGACGTGAGGCTAATTGAATGATATTCCAGGCTCATTGAATGATATCAATGTCTTGCACCGATCTCCGATGTTTGATAATCTTTTAAATGGTGTGGCGCCGCATGTTAGCTTCTAAGTGAATGACAATCAATACAACAAATGATATTATTTCACTGATGACATCTATCTACAATGGGCTACATTCATCAATTCAATTTTCCTCCCCACAGAGGACAAACACAAATTATTTGCAAAAAGACAAGTGGCATGCAGAAAAGACGTAGAGCGTGACTTTGGGGTGATTCAAACTCGGTTTTCAATACTTCGTAAACCGTTACTTGCCTGGAGTGAGATAGTTCTTGGTAAGATAATGACAACTTGCATCATATTGCATAATATGCTTGTTGAAGATGAACGAGATTGATATAGAAATTATGATAATGCGAGTGATTTTTTTGGGCCGATAAACCCAAAAATAAGGGGAAGGGAAAAAAAGGTCCACTCGAATTGATTAAGATGATACTTTCACATACACAACCGAAAATTCACATATTGGAAACAGTATCACCGAATACATAGCACACAAACGAGATCTCCAAAACAAAACCGCACACCTGGCTCTCAAAGCAGATTTGATTGAGCATATTTATGCGATCAACAACTCTTAATAGTATATTTAGCATTTTATCTACTATTGTCATGCTTTATTTTCGTATGTAAGTTCTATGTTAAGTTATTAATTTTATGTATTGAATGTTTTAAATATTAAATTGATGTTTATTTATTAGTGTTTGATATACAAAAACATGCAATTACTATAAAGTATAATTTAAAAAATAAAAAAAAAAATTATTTTGTAATGTGAACGAATAAAAAAAACTAATTTATATTACTAATTTATAAAATAAAATAATTTTTTTTTATTAATTATAAAAATCACCAATGCAAGAAGAAAAATTATATCTTCTATTTTACTTTTTATACTCATGATACCTCCTTCAATCATCATCCCTCCTCTCACTATGTTAGTATTTCTTCATTTATGTATCGCAATAGAAAATTTTAAGTTCGATGGATCAGTCGTCCAATCGAACCTATTTCAATTCTCTTGCTGGTAGTCCAATTGTCGAATTAATTTACTATAAATATAATTAATATTTATTATAATTGTGTATTACAATATTAAATTCATGTTGAAATTGTTTAAATAGTTTTATTTTTTTAAAGCAATTACTTGAGTAGTTTCAAAAAAAAAAATAGTGTCGGTCATTTCAAATTTTACTGTTTTTTCTTAAGAGCTTTCGGCACTTGTACTATAGCACTATACCCGAAACAACACAAATCATGAATTGAGAAAAAAGGCCTGTTTGGATGATATGAATAGTAAAGTTGTTTTTAATATTTCCTGGATGAGCAAAGATTCCCTCTCCACCACATTCCTGCTTTTACTTCCCCATTCCCATACCATTGTCTCTATTTCTTGATTTATTAAAAAAACAACCAAACGCGGAACTACACATTCCTCGAGTTTAGGCGGTGATTGACAAGTAGGGATATGCCTACATAATTTTAAAATTGTTATTATTTTACTATTATTGAGTTGATCATACAAATTAAAATGAAATAAACTTTTCTGAACCAAGTAATAAAAGGTTTTGTTGATCAAAAATATTTTCGTAATTTCAATATCCCTATATTTATCACGAGTTGAGTTTAATACTAGTCTTCCGCTCCGTAATAGATCGAGCCATGTAAAATTAACAATGTTATTCACTTATTTGGTTTTAAGTTACAAATCTTCATTTTGAGTATTTGTATAAGAGTGATACTTGTGCTTTAATTATGATTTTGGACTATTTATTATTCACACATTTCACTTAAAATGTTTGGTATTATGTAAGTAGTTATCATTCTTAATTTTATCAAATACTTAATTATTAGTAAAAATCATTGTTTTAGGTTTAATGTTGAATGGTACGGATAAATGTTGAGTGGTACATAAAAGAAAAAGTGTCATTCTTAGAATCAAAATTATAGTCTCATGACTTTCTTTCTTTCTTTTTTTTTTTTTTTTTTTTTTTTTTTTTTAATGATCGATCAAGTTGATTGATTTTTATTTTATTTTTTAAAAAAGAGTTGTGAAAGGTTGCCTGCGTACCCATACGGAAATTCTCAAAGTTGTAAATGATGAAACATAAATAATATTATAAATAATAGTCCCTCCGAACAGATTTAATGTTTTTAGTTTGACTTGACACGTGATTTAAAAAAAATGTTGAGTATGAAAAGTAAAGTTGGAGATAGAAAGTGGATAGGGAGTTTTTTGTTGTGAGAATGACAAATGAATCTCATTATTCATTTTCGGTAATAAATCAACTAAGAAACTTAAATTGAAACAGACTAAAAATAAAAGTAAGAGCCTTAAATCGGGACGGGGGATTAACATTTATAGATATAATTAAATTTATAATTATGTAATTAAAATTTAATTGTATTATTAAAGTGAAAATAGCATCACTTTTTCTTTTTGAATTGGAATACTTTGAAGGAAGAAAATACGGTTTCCTTTTGAAGAAATGAAGGGTTGTTCTATTTGATTTTTTTTTATTTATTTTTTTAAAGTATGTTCAAGTAAATGATGCAAATAAATAATACTCTTACTGTATTATATTTCAGGAGTAAGTTTTGGGAGAAATCAGTTTCTCCATAAATTATAAAAAGTCCAATTTTTTTTAACTTGTAAATATTTGACGAATATAAGATCAGTTTAAAAAAACAGGACTTTTTATAACTTAGGGAGAAACTAGTTTCCCCCAAAATATTGTGATATTTCAGAGTTGTAAACGTGGAAATGATTGTAATTATAATGATCCTTCGTATTTCATCCTTGCTAGGGTTATCGGCTATAGCTTATAAAGTAAAAAACAACTCAGCATGCGATTGAATTCCCTTTTCTCACAAGTTATTTAACTTGGTTTTTTAATCATTTTTAATTATCTTATCCAAGTTTTTTTCAGTTTGAAGCCTTCAAAAATTCCTTCAATTTCATAATAAATGTATACTTTTTATTTTGGGTTGTCTCACAATAAATGTTACATTTTTAAATAATAAAAGTGGCATAGTGCAATTTTATCATTGTACAAATAATAATGTACAAATTAATAAAACATCTTCCTTAAAACAATGACAAGTCAAGTATAATATTTATTCGAGGACAAAATAAAATATATACTCACTAGAATAACCATTACCAAGAAGGGTAAATTTAGTTGTTTTTTATTCTAGTAATGTAATTTTTATTCTGAAATTAGTAAAAAATGGAACTTGTTTGGTAAATTCCTAGAACAATTAATCTCAATAAATATAGAATAATTTAGTTTCAAGTATGATAGGGTCAAAAGCATGGGGTCCTATCCTAGTCAAACTCATCAAATTAGTGGCCTAATGCCTAATTGTGATACACATATAAAATGAAGGAGTACAAGGAAACAGCTACGCAAATCGACCAACAACATAACTTTGACTTGGCAGATCTAAATTCAAAACTATTAATGTTTGACAGAAATCTCTATGTTTTTTTTTCCTTTTTTTACGATGTCCTAAATCAAGGGAGAAGAGAGGATTCAAATCATGACTTGTTATTCTTGTTTGATAGGTTGAAGTATGATATGATAAAAATGTTATATTTTTAAAATACAACACTATAAAATGAAATGTATCCCGTCTCACTGTCTCACCGTAAGACAGTATTATACTCCCTCCGTCCCAAGTAAATATGCACTTTTTGGGAGGGTGCGGGAATTAAGGAGAAAAGTGAAAAAGGTGATGTGTTGTGAGTGTAGATGGTTGGGTAGGAGAGAGAAAGTGGAATAAGTGGGTAATGGTTGTGAGTAGAGAGAAGTGGGTCCCATTTCCATTTTGGAAAAGTGCAGATTATTGTGGAACGTTCAAAAAGGGTAATTTTGCTGATTACATGGGACGGATATAAGTTTTTTTCTTGTTTGATTGGTTGAGTTGTACAAGTAAGAGTCTCTTCATTAAACAAAGCAATACCACTAAACAAAGGTTGCATACACTCCAGTGGTGGCTCTCATGAAATCAGCCACCATAAGCTCCTTGACTTCTTCATTTGGAGCTTCCATCCGCAGAAATGGCAGCTCTTGATCAGCTCCAAGATTGGTGAGATAGTCCGCACAAAAATTACCTTCCTGAAGGATGTGTTGAATGAAACAATTAGCCACACGAAGGAGAGCGTTAATGTTTCCCATCACAACTATACCTAACAAGTAACAATGCTTCCCCCTTCGTCATTTCCTAAGTATTTTTTTTTTTTTTTATCATAATCTAGACAATTAAAACATCAATTAAACTAAAAGAACTTTAATTCTAATGGTACCCGGTATTAGTTTCCATAGTGTAGGCAGCGTGTTTGAATTCTGTTAAGAACAACCTAACCTATTTAAAGGTCATTTGATGTAGCCTATTGACATTTTATCTATCATTAATAAAATAAAAAATAAATATTTAAAAAAATAAAACATCACTTTATGATTCTTCTTGGATTAAGCAAAGATACAAATATTTTTTGGGATTAATTTCAATAATTGAAGCTCTGTTAAATTTTGTAATTAATATCCATCAATATCCTTCATATTCTCTGTCACTTAAAATTACAAGATGGTGGACACTCATGAACAAATAAATTAACTCATACTTTTCATTACTAATGACAATTTTTTTTTTTTTTTTTTTTTGGTTAATGTGATTTTCTCATTGAATTGAATGAAAATATCGCGTCAACAGTGACACTATCGCTGTTGCCGGTAGTGCAATAATCGATGAAGTATCAAGTATATATATTGCACTAATATGCAAAATTAGTGACTAGAAAGTAGTAATTATTAGGGATGGCCCGAATCCGGAAAAATAATTAAATTTTAGTTAAGCATCAATGTAAACGTATAATTAAGTCAACATAACAGAGTTTAATTAAAAAATGTCAGGAAGTTTGATTAGCTTAAAGGATCGTGAGACAATAATTACACGAATCCTATGTTCACGCAAGAGAAAATAATGAAGGATTTGCTTAATTTCATTATTGCATGTACTATCCAATAATTTTGAAGGATTTGCTTCTACTGAATTATCGAATTATAGGATACTCCTTGTTGCTGTGTTTCTTAAATGTCGTGTAAAGGCAATGTGGATTTATTAATCGGATGACGCAGAGTAACATTGTGGGTCGTTGGGCATGACGTGTAAGGACTTGCTTTGATACGAACTTAAAGTCTGAGGTTCCACCTTAAAACTAATTGATGTCAAGGGGAGTGACCCAAGATCTTTATATATATGTCATAGGCAAGATTTATCAATTTTCAACGTGAGATAATATCTCTAACAACAGAACTATAACCAATATTTAATGATAATATATTTATTTTGAAATGAAAAAGGTCATATATTTGTGGAAGGACAAAGGGCCAGTTCTCATGATCATCAAAAGAAGTGGTAGTTAGTGCAAAATTTAAGATGATTAGCTGTCATTATCTTGTGAAAAATGAGCAAATTTTGATTTTTTTCAACCCCTTCCCATTTTCCATCAGCGAGAACATGAGTCTTGATATTTTTATTTTTTTATAACTATTCCTTCATTCCTCCTAATGATTATGTCCCATTTGATAATTATCAACACAAAGTCACAAACATATTATACCAATATTTATATGCTCATTGTACCACCCCTTCTTCCCATGATAAATATTCCGGTTAACAGTTAACATTTTTTATAAGCAAAGTGTTTTAATAGTTTGTACACGTTATTTTCCTTTTTTAAAAATGTGACATTTATTTTAAAAGAAATAAAAAATAGAAAATAAGACATTTATTTCGAAATAGAGTGAGTAGTTAACATGTGTTTTAACAATATTAATTTGATCATTACTATGATATATTTCACCTTTCTCCTATTATTTACCTTAATGTAATTTTCCCTTAGAAAAGTACTACATACGAGCATAATGTAATGTCACATTGAGACATCTGATGGCTTATGATTTTAATAAAATTGATAAGCACATATGCAAAATACTACTCTAAATGAGTGTTTATGACAGTTAGTTCTACTCCCATCATCTCAAAGTTTTGCAAATTTTTAAGTCTGTTCTTAAATATAAACTAGATTGACTCCCGTGCGATGCACGGGGCATTACTGTATTTTCAAAAGACAAAATTGAACTAAAAGAAACAAAAAAATCAATTCGTTTATACATTATGAAATAATTCCTTAAAGACTACATTGTCAAGACATAAAAATTAGAAAACAATAAAATAGGAATATAACAAAAATCATAAGGAATATGCGTTTCTCCATATACAATTCTGTAATATTTTATCAATTAAAAAAGTAAATAAAACACACGAATCACATACGAAATAAGTTATTGAAATTAGTAAAAAAATGTGAAGAGTGGAAATCTATTTAAAAGAAGATGATATTTTATTTCTTTTTGATAAAGAGAATTTTTTAAATAAAAACAAAAGATTTGTTCATACCAAAAAGATAGTACAGTTATCTAATAAAAATTAATATCATTCTTTTTCAAATGGAAACTTTCCATTAAGTCATCCTCGTACATCTAAAAAATTATGTCATATTTATTTACATTAACTCAGTATGAACATAATTATGATATTTATTTTCAATGTAACTTATTTAATTTTTAGGAGAAAAATAAAAATCCTAAAAATACTAACAATTTCGTTAAATGAAAAGAAATTTCCCCAAACCCCTCACTTCCTAATCAAACTCAACCCACTTCTTCCTCTCCCTCTTTTAAAATACAAATTTATACTATCTTTATTTCTTATAATATTGACATATACTTCAATCAAAATTTTAAAAATGATTGTCATCTTTTCCGATATTCGTCTTTATAAATACACAATATTTTGAGACAAATAGAAAAATCGACAAATTTATTACCCCATCACTTATTAAATAGAAACCAAAACAAACATTCATTACAAAAATCCAAATTCAACACCATTCCAACTCATCATCCTATAACCCACAACTTTTATATTCTTTATCTTATTTTATTTTATATTGTGAAAACATTCTTGAATACTATATTGTTAGTACAAACATCAAAGTGGTATGTATTATCATCATTACGTATCAATATTTAAAATAATTTACCTTTTAACTCTGGATGTAGTGACATATAATTCTTCATGGCAAAATTTTGATATTTTCAAAATAAAAACTAACTATTTGAAAAATATATATATAACTCATTCTAGGAATTAAATTGCAAAGTAGATGAAACATTGATTAGTATAAAGAGTAACTATAGAGACAACAGGTACTACTCAATATATCTTAAAATGAACGAATGACCCATTTTAAATATATAGATGGAGTCTTAAAAAATTGAGACCAAGGTTTTAGTAAAATGAGTACATACACCATTTTCTATCCACATTAAAAAAAAATCAAACAATAAAATAAATTGAAATAATAATATCTTTATCTAAAAATATTATTTATTTTCTTCACTAATTTTTTCTTTTTTTCAATCAAATTAATTCCTATATTATAAATACACAATTTTTTGAGACGAATAGAAAAATCGACAAATTTATTAATACATTATTTACTATGCTTCAAAGATTTATTTTACAAAAATTAAATAAATTATTTGATATATCGAACTAAAATAAACAAAATAACCATATTACCACATCCCACTTATTAAATAGAAACCAAAACCAAAATCCACATTCATCACACTCCCCATATATATATATATATATATATATATATATATATATATATATATATATATATATATATATATATATATATATATATATATATATATATTATTATTATATTAAATAACCCTATACTCCCTCCGTCCCGTTCGAAAGGACACAAATTTTCTTTTTGGGCGTCCAATTTGAAAGGACACAGTCAAAAAATTGAAAGTTTTTTATTACTTATTTATTTGTGGGACCCACTTGTCATACTTTCATAATAAATATCCACTAACTATTTTCTACCCCACTTTTCCTCTTCAACATCACCTTTCACTCACAACATTTATTTCACTATACACTTTTTCTCTTTCCTACATCACTTTTCTTAATTCACGTGAAAGGCACAAATTTTGCCCTTTCGGGCGGGACGGAGGGAGTATACTTTATAAATACATAATGGTTTTGTTTAAAAAAAATTAACACCATCCCAACTCTTCATCCTATACCCCACCATTTTTTTAATGATTAATAAAATTATTATTATTATTATTATTATTATTATTATTATTATTATTATTATTATTATTATTATTATTATTATTATTATTATTATTATTATTATTATTATTATTATTCTCATTTATAATTAAAAATAAATACTTCACACTTAATTAATTTTCACTAAAAATATATTTAAAAAAAAAAGAAAATTAACAAAGAATAATCAAGAAATTTATATTTAAAAAAGAGAATTTTTTTTCTTCAAAATTAATTTTGATTAAAAACATTATTGAAAAATTAAAAAGGAAAATTAACAAAGGATAATTAATAAATTTATATTTACAAATAAAGGTTTTTTTTTCTATGTCCAAATCGAATGAAAATAGTCTATATTTAAAGAGAATTTTTTTTTTATGAATTTTGGTGTAATTTTTTTTTTAAAAAAAATTAATTTATTATAAAATAATTTAGGTAAAAGAAATGGGTGAAAAATAAAAATTCAAAATCCAAACAACCAATAGGATGAAGCCAAGTGTCCATGCCAAAAAAAAGAAAACAAACACAATTCAGCAACCTTCACGGTCTTCACGCGCGGCTGTCGGCGCGTGTCCCACCCGCTTCATTGAATTGTCCAAAACGCCCTCCACTAAATGATCGACACGTGTGAAAATTTTCAAAAAAAAAAATTAAAAATATATTAAAGCCCAATCACCGCTTGCCAAGTGTTATTTAAGTCAAATTTTTTGCCATTTTGCCACCCATTGAAATGACGAAAATGCCCCTCAAACTCTCTAAAATTACCAAAACCTTGTTATTATATATTTATAGATTAAATGGGTGTTGCATTTTTAAATAAATAATAATTATGGTCTAATTAGAAGTAATATATAAACATATAAATAAGTTTATTTTAAGAACAAGACATTAAGTATTAGCATCATATACTTTGGGGGACCATAATATTTGGGTGCGGGTTTTTGTTGAGGGCTTTCACATAATATAGAGGTTCTAGGTTTGACTCGCTCTGAAAGCAATGTGAAAAATCTAATAGGGGCCGTTTGGTTCGATGGAAAAAAATTGAAGGAATGAAATGGTCAATGGAATTGAATTCCTGAAGGAATTAGAATGGAAAAAAACTGGTCAAACCCCTTCGTTTGGTTGGCACGGAATGGAATGAAATTGTCATTCAATTTCTTGGCAAATCATGCTTGGTTTGAAAATACAAATTTTAGGAATGGAATGAAAGCATATAAAATGTCCAATTTATCCTTTTTTTAAAAAAATATTTTTTTTTGGTGGGTGGGGGGTGCGGGGTAGGTAGGGGGTATGCAAAATGAGTAAAAAATATATTTATTTTTTTTCGTGGGGGGGGTAGGGGGCAGGGCCGGATGGGGGGGTAGGCAGGGGTCTTTAAAAAAAAAAAAAAAATCGTGGGGGTGGGGGGTGAGGGTAGGGCAGGGGCTAGATGGTGGAGAGGGGGGGGTAGGCAGGGGTCTTTAAAATTTTAATTTTTTTTTTTCGTGGGGGTAGGGGGTTGGAGGGTAGGCGGGGGTTTTTAAAAAAAAATTAAAAAAAAAAAAAAAAATTCGTGGGGGGTGGGGGTGGGATGGGGTAGGGCAAGGGCTAGGTGGGGGTGGGTAGGCAGGGATAGTGGGGTAGGGCAGGGGCTGGGTGGAGGGAATGGCAAATTCCTTTGAGGAAATTGGCCATTTCAACGGAACTGGGTGGAGGGAATGGCAAATTCCTTTGAGGAAATTGGCCATTTCAACGGAACGAAGATTTTAAAAAACCTTCAATCAAACATGCCAAAGAATTTGGGGGAATGAAATTGGACATTCCATTTCCCCACTTTACCGCGAACCAAATGCCCCCTTATAGTTTGTTTAGCGTAAAAATATTCTTTTTTTTTTTTCCTTGGCCTCTTTAAAATTGCTAAACTCACCTCATTTGTGTACACAGCCTGCCGTACGAAACGTTACTGGGCTGGGCCACTTGGTGTATTTTTTTTGTCCAAAATAGAGAAGCTTGCATTTCCTTTATTGTCCCCTTGAGCAGTTTTCTCTTTAGATTATTTTGTTTTATTTTTTTCTGATTTTCTTATTGTGCTTTCATCTTCAAAAGTGCAGTATGTTGGTCTCAATTTCTATCAAACAATTCAAGATAATACGGATCATTCACGCACACAACACACAACAGAAATATGAATACGCAATTAAAGGAATAAAAAACACAAGAGAATTGTTTACTCAGTTTACCAATTAATTGGCTACGTCTAGCGAGGCACTGACAAGCTAGGATCTTGCGATATAATATGTAAAATATGAAATACAACAAGTTTAGGAAGAAAACATTGCTTATATACTTTATATACTTGCCTGCCTTGCCTTGACTTGGATACTCCTAATAAAAAATCCTGAATTTAATCAATTCGGCCTGGCTCAGGAATTTTTTTCCGAAATTAGACCAGAGACAGTTTCATGTCTTGCCCATGGTTTAAACCATTGCCATGATTCTGATTGTCGGAATCAGCAGAGCTTCATGGCTTGTCCATGGTTTCAACCATGGTCATGAATTTGATGTCCAATCTCTGATGCCCAATATACACCAAAAAATCCTTACGCACTTATCTCCCGTACATTATTTGTTCCTTATTATTCGGTCTAGTAACCTCGGTAGACTCTATCCCAATATAATGGTAGTACGTACTCTCAACCAAAGACCAAAAAAAAAATGTAAAATAAAAAAATATTTTGATCATTCAAGTTTTTCGTATATCATGAAATGAAAGGCAATATTACTCCGTCATAAAATAAATATCTATTTTTATTTTCAAATATACTATTACTGATCGAAAATACATTTAAATTTTTATAGATATTTATGTAGGACAGGGAAATAATAATTCAGTCATTAGGTTATATAATTGTTTTTGAGTCATCTACTCATCAGAAAAACTTTCGATCTCAATCAATATTTGCTTATAAAAAAAATGGGTTAAATTATGAGACCAAACCAACCGGACCCCATGTTCAACTAAGTTGTAATCGCCGCCAGTGTCAGTAGAGGTGAGTATTGGGTGAAATGTTATTGCCTGCCTGCCTGCCTTAAAGTAAAACAACGTTGTAATAGTAGTATGTATAGGACTTAGGATACTAAGGATATTGCCCACGTTAGTTAGATTTAGACACAAAAGTCAAAATGTACATTAATGGCCTTTTGATTTAATTTTATTCTTGTTCACGAATTTATGCCTTATTACCGATCACACGCACCTTCATGTTTTCATCAATTATACAGTATATAATACTAATAAACTAAAAAATAAAGGGAGTTTGCTCAATAATAAGGGGAGTATGTAACAACAACTGTACTGATTACTCTCTCCCTCCCAAAGCTTCCCTTTTTTTTCCTTGTTGTTACGAAGATATTTTGAGCATCATAAAATGAAGATTTAAAACTTGTTATTGATACACCATTATAAATACTATTAATAAAATATTCATTAGATAATTATTTTAATCTAAAATTATTGCTCAAAGTATCTTCAAAATATTTTCGTATCAACAAAAACAAAAGGTAGGAAGATCATTTCGGGACGGAAATAGTATTATTGATATGTTTTTTTTTCTCTTAAATATTTACAAGGCAGACAGAGAGAGAGAGAGAGAGAGAGAGAGAGATATGATATAATTCATGTGATGAATGAGCTTCCAAGTCAATGCAATTTTCCCAACATTTTATTTTATTAATTTGGATAATTGTCTTTACACTAGAGTTTAGTAGGAGCCTGTAGAAAAACTGCATACAGGAGAATGAAATGTCATTGTTAATTCCCCATGGCCTTCTTTTCACACTACTAGTCCTTGGGGGTTCTTTTAGCTGTCTAGCTTTCTGCAAACTAAGTTCTGTGACCCCCTTGTGAACGAAACGTAGAACCTTTACCAGAAAACCTATACAAACTCCTCCTTACCTAGTTCCTTCTTATCTAGAGAGAAAAGAGAGAGAGAGAGTAAACAATTACGCACTGTGTAGGGTAACGGAAATTCATACTCCGTAATAAGCAACTTTAGACAACTTACCATTTGCATTCGCAAGGTTCAGTTGAGACGAAGGATCAGATGAAAAGCCTAACTTGACCATTATCTCATCCAGGCGTTTCGCATTTGTCAGGTACAGGAAACCAATCTACACAACAATTACTAACATACTTCAACTAAAGAAGACCTCTTCAAAATGACTTGGAGCTCTTAAGTCTAATAAGCTAATACAACTACCAGAATGCATTTGCTAACGTGGCATCCTCTACAACTTGTTTTCTGACTTTGGATGTCCCCTAAAAGAAACCGTAGAGCAAGCTCATTTCCATCAAATATATTTACTACAAATACGCTATAATAATTCAATATTGAATTCGGTACTTCTGTTCAAAGTATAAATATATCCACATAATTGGTAAAATCAACTTTTTCTTATGAAAGAACAATTAACCCTGAAGTTTCTTGGGGGACATTCCAATGTTAAGTTTATAGGGTGTCAAATAGTGAATCTTGGACCCAAAGGAAATTACGTGAAAGGTTTACTGTCTAAGGGAATTACTACATCAGTCTCAGCATTAGGTATAGTCTTGCTTTGCTCAAATGTGTTTAATCATTCCTGAATAATGGAATGTTGGAGTTCCATATGTAATCAAAAGTGCAAGTCTGATATATGAGTCTGAAATTCATGTGTTATGTTAAGAGTGCCGAAATTATTTTCTCATCTTTTGATGGGGGGGGGGGAGTTGTATATAAATGGAAAAAAAATAAGATAGTCATATGTTTCATTTCAAGATATGGAATAGTGAAATAGATGGATAAGAACGAACCAGTGTTTCCAAAGATGATGCTCTGTTATAAGCAGCTGCGCCTACACGTTTCTTGGTCCGTCCTTTAGTAGAGTTGCTGTTCTTTCCCCAACGAAGAACATCACTGCAGTAGATGTTTTCTCAGACCTTAAATTATACACAACTTCAAAACTGACAGAAGCAAAAGACTACTTTACATTCCATTAGGTGTTGATGACATCCTCTATCACATAAATGACACATCTGGTGCTTACTTCATGTAATTCAAATCCAATCAAGTGAAGTAGCTCATGCTTTTATATGAAGGAAGTCTACTAAAGGAGTTTTTAAATCTTGAAGTTATTTGGTCCTTTCTAACCTTTGGGTTGTCTTTAGAAATGGTAAATATCAGACTACATGTATCAAATGATTGATTTTGTAAAAGTCCACAATTGCAGGTCCGAACTGCATGGATCATGTGATTAATCCTGATAAACTATTTTAAGAATCAAATCATTCATTGAAGGGAGACATTACAAGTAACAAAATCAGTTTGGCTAACACTCAAATTCTTAAAGCAAAAACAGATTGACTTCTGAGCATTATTAGTGGATCATTCCATATGCTAAACAGCAATCGTGGAACATTGAACACTTTTGTACAGCAACAGACTCCAGGGGAAAAGTCGAAACCAACTTGAACCCGGGCTTTGAAATACTTGCTCTAGCCAATGACTTTTACGAGGAAAGAACATATAGCTTCAATTAAAATCTGTAAGCAGGGAAAGCATTTCGGTTGCTGCTATTTGCAAGCTTGATAACAGATGTAGGCCTTCTCCTTGCAAGAAAATACCTATAATGGCTATGAAACAAACCCAGCACGTATTCCCTTGCAGTTCTTAGACATGGAATTGCATGGATCTCAAGCTCCCATCTGCTTGTAACTTGAAGAAACTCCTGTCAAGTACCCTCTCTTGATAACAGATGTAGGCCTTCTCCTAATTCTAATTTCTTCTCATGTATTATCACATGAACTTTATCCATCGTTTCCGATGGAGCCAAAGACTCACTATTTTTTGGCTTGGGAATATGATGGATTAACGCAAAATGGCTCACTAAACTGTATGCGCTTCTTTGTTATGAAGCAACAGTTAGTCCATTCAATTTTCGACGCAATTTTCATCGTTGGTCATCCGGAAACAACCTCTACGTGCTTTAATACAGGGGCAAGGTTGCGTACAACTGACTCCCTGCCTTTGCGACACTGGGGTAATGTTGATGTTGTATTATCACATGACCCCCTTAAGGGAATACAGTACATCGAAAATGGCACATTCAAATAGCAATGGGAAAAACAACTCAAAACCCTTGGTTTTTTATTAGCTTTTGGTTCTAACTGATAGGCTTATGAAATATTTATTTCACTACCTATCACCACCAACATTGTCTGATGCCCTCTTACAAACCACTGCTGCTGGCACCATGCTGGTTTATTTATGCCTCAACAATCGACCTACATCTCTCCTTCCCCTTCCCCCAATCTTTGTGTCGTGCAACGAGCAATAGAACAACTCACCCTCGCCAGGTTGTGTGGCCTGTGATTTTGAAATTCTGAGTTGAAATCAAATTGACACAAAAGCTGAATCGACAGCCCATCATAGCATCCCCAATGCCACTATCACACTTACAAGCCATCGCTGAATCATACTACAACATAAGAGTTGCTAATGAGGCTTGACCAGCACATTGTCTATAGAATCACAGCCACTCACTATCTAAACAACCTCTCAGATAAACTTTTTCTTATGCCATTCCTTTATGCCTTTTTCTTTTCAATTTTGAAGAGATATAGTAAAAGGATCTTGCTAATAAGCGCCCTCAATCAAAGAACATTAGTATTTGGCATTGGAACCTCTCAGCAATTCATTGAAACCCCTGCCCCCAATGCTAGTGTTGGTTTCCAGATCCAAATATCTCTATTCTTGGATAAACAACTGTATAACTCATAAGCAGGGCACTTAATGATATTCCTCTAGAATAAAGATTATAAAGCTAATAATCAACTAATAAAATAGGAGCAAAACATAACAAGACTGACCTCTCTTCTTCTGATAAGATTTTCTCTTTCAATAGTTTCTTGTGCATTGCATCCTAAAATGCATCATATAATAATAAATTCTTTGATGGGTGAAAATATAAGAAAATATTTACAAAGATCTAAATGGAATTTCAGGATGAAACTTATTTTCCACAAACAACTGAAACTCAAAGAGTTTATGGAAAGAAGCATGATGCAAGAAACTCTTGTGAATTAATGATATGAACGACAATAATCAGCTATTTTTCTTTGAAGTTACTGACGTGTTTTAGACCGAAATGGATGATACAATTAACTATTAAACTCAAGTCAGTTACTATCATTTATCATAACCACCCAAAGTAACTGAGATGAATCCTTTTTGCCATTAATTTCTGGAGAAAGCAAGACTGTCATCTAACCTAGTAAAAAATATCCTTTATTTATGATTGTTGTACATGGTAGTTTGGTCTTCCTCTACAAAGCATTATCATCCATCATGTCACCAAATTAGGACCACTTACTGATGATCTATATCATAGGTGTGAAAACCATCTAAGCCCCTTAAAGAAAGTTTTTTTTTCCCTTGACCTCTTCATTGTAACTTTCGTTGCCAACTAACCTAAACTAGGGCACGTTGTACTCAAGCCAAAATATATGCAGAAAACTAAATAACAAAACGAAAAAGTGAAACTTAGAAATACTGTGACAGAATTTTCCAAAAGCATAATTTGCAGCTAAATGATCATGGGAAATTAGCACCAATTTTAGTAAATGATTCAAAGAGATGAGATGACAACTTATTATACCTGGGCTTCACAGCGTACTACTGCCATCACACGATCGTTGTATTCTTCAATTCTTAGTGGAGGAAACAAAAAGTGTCGGCGAGCATATAGCTGCATAAAGAAACAATAATAGTAAAGTGTATATTTATAAAATATAGATTTGATATGAAATATTCAAGTTCGACAACTACCAACAGGTAGACAAATATAAATAGTTAGGTAATCCTCATCTTTTAAACTTGTTTTTATATAACACTCAATCTCCCGCTCAAATCAGCTTACCATATAAATAAACAAATTCTTAGTTTTCAGTAAGGACATTGTATTCAGCAAAGCACATTGCAGATCAAACGCACCTCGTAAATGCAGTCTCCTATATAGGCTAATGCAGCTGCATTACACACAGAGCGAGGCTTCTCTACTTTCGGTGCACTCGGCATCCATGTCTCGTACCCTAAACACATTTTCTCCATTTCATCTATTCCCAATAACAAATTCCCAATTAATTTATCAGAACCTATCATAGATAAGTGAAATCTGCTCGTATCCAAAAGCATGCATACAAAGTGTTCGATGAAATGTCTCAAAGAAATAGTACCTTTCCTGGGGCTAGGAAATTCGCGGTGGAGAAGCGCCGAAACGGATAAGTTTTTGGGGATATTTGGATTTACATATGGTTGGGGGAATGGTGTTGGAGGGGAACGAGTGGTGGATTGTGGCGGAGGCTTGGGGTATGTCCGGTGGGGGTTGTGAGGGAGATTCTGGTGTGCGTCTGTTGAAGCTCTCACCATCACCGGCGACATGGGAAGGCGTGCACTCGCGCACAGACACATGACCATATTTCGGTTTCAACAATTCGACATCCTCTTGGAGTTCCTCCCCTTCCTTCCGTTTTCTTCCCTTTCTCCCCTGTTTTAAACTCGGGAGCACACTCAAGGATCCGCTCTCGAGTTTTAGCAGTAAAGAACGGAAAGGAAGGGAAGGAAAAGGAATTCAATATTTTAGTAGTGCTCTCAAGTTTAGAAAAAAAAATGAAACTGATGCTGCAGGAAATGTGCTTATCAATCTTCCTCCACGTGGCGGGGTGATCGCTTTGGCTTCTTGGCACAGCAGGGAACCCACGACTGTAGGATGTGTCTCGCGAAAGACGCTCGGGCGTGAGAGTAAGATAATCGTTGTATATAGCACAAAATGTATTGAATAATGAACTCAGAATACAAAATGGCAGTTACCTTTCACCGTTTGGTAGTGATGAAGTATTTATAGGCAAGAGTGATGTATTTTTGGGGAGGCGACATGTCCTCCGAGATTATAGCGGCAGTTACTTGGACGTGGGAACATGTCTATAACGGTCCCTGATTTATAGGGATGTGGTTATGAGGATTGTTCAACCAAATAAGCCGGCAAGTGTTAAGTCGTCACTTGTTGATTTAGGTCGAGGTCGTCACTCGTGGAATGGTCGACCCGACTGTCTGCAGAGCATGGTTCGTACCCGAATTGTAGAATGGATCATGAGGTCGGACTAAGTTAGGTCGGGACCTGTAAGTCGGACCATGGGCTTAGTCGATCGATGTGTGAGATGGGCCGCAGTGGGCCTTGTTCCGATTGGATTGGTCTCATTGAGAATGTGGGTGCCAATGTTATCTCGTGATTGGGCTTTACTCGTTTGGCCGAACTCGACACTTTTGGTATGTTCAGTGGCCCCCAACTTTCGAGTTGACTTCGTCGACTTGGAAGTTAAGAAGATTTCTTTGCCAAAAATTGCTTTACTCGAAGGTCGATACTAGTCTTTGAAGTAGGTTGACTATGATGACGTGGCAACATCCTGATCGTTGGTGATGAACGGTTGGAGATGAAGGAGCGCCGGTTTTAGTAATGATTGCAATTCTGACTCTTGGAACTCCTTCTCGGAAACCGCTTCAGTCTTTAATTTTGGAAAATTAATTTTGATTTTCCTTTCCCTTTCCAAATTTAGGAAAATATAAATAGAGAAATCCCTCTTCGTTTAGAACTTTTACTGCTCTAGAACTTCTTCTTCTCCGGCGATAATCAAGGAATTTCAGCAAGATTTAAATTCAGCTCTCTGCTCCAGCAACGAACCCACCTTCTGCAATTAATTAAGGTATTTCTTTCGTACCTTTGCTTTAAGGCTTTTAATTTTGCACTGTTCTCCGTTTCCGCCATGGCTAGGACCTTTAGTTGCGAACCAGGAGCGTGGTACGGTTACTGTACTGTTAACCGTAGGGCATGCAAGAATGTGAACGGTGAGTGGAGAGTGATGTCCCTGGATGAATGTGCCTCCATTTTGACTAGTTGGGGGTTGAATTACACTGAGATAGGGCTGCCCATTGTAGGAGAAACTGAAAATGCGGTGATTGACGACTCAAATGTTGTCGCTTTTCATCTATTCCATGAATTGCTTGACCATATCACCTTGTTTTATGTTAGGGACGTCCAAAAACCCTCCTTCCTTAGGAATAGAATAGGTTTTCCAGGGGAGTCTAGGTCGCCCTTGATTAGGTCGACTGAAATTATTCATAGGCCTGACTCCCCTGTTTCTCCTTCTTCTTGTACAGATATGGCAACTCAAGGTGGAGCTACAGCATCTACTTCCTCTGGTCCCAGAATTGTTGATGCATTCGACGATACAGCCATGCCAGGAAAGAATGAGAGGGGTTATGTCCCCCAAGGGCCATTACGTGGAAAGAAGAACCTGCCTTCTAGGTATAGTATGATTTGGGATTTCTGTGAGGTAAGTAAGGAAGATTATAGGGTGACCATTTATACTCAGAGGGAGTTTATGAAGTTGTTTAGGTCGTCCTTTACCACAGATGCCACTAAGGTAGCCTTCTTCTATGGTCAATTTGTAGCTGGCCTCAGGTTACCTCTTGATCCCTTCATAAATGAGTTTTTAGAATGTGCCAATGCTCTCCCCCTTCAGCTCGGAGCCAATACTTGTAGGGTCCTTGTATGCTTTGCTATGGTGTGCAGATTCTTAGGATATGAACCTTGTATGAGAGTGTTCAAAGAATTTTTCAGTATAAAGTATAGTGGAGAGGACTTGAGCATCAGTACCCCCTCTAAACCTAAATCTCCCAAGCTTTTCACCAACCTCCCAAGTAAGCATAGTGGCTGGAACTCGCATGTTGTTGTGGTAGAGAGTAGATTAGGTTGGGAATTCCCTTTGCCCAATGAAGAAACAGAAACCATCGATGAGGGAAACTATTGGGAGCCGACCTGGCATCTTAACTTGTATAGGGCTTTGTGTCGCTTAGTCGAGAGAAGACCCATTAGCTGGGAGAGTCTGCTCACCACCAGGTATAACTTCGTCCAGGCTGGTATGATGCCTGGAGATGGAGTGGTAGAGCCTCTTGTCCCTGTGTTGAGAGGACAAATATATCCCGACTGGGTTACTCATTCTCTGGGGAGGTTTGGGAATTTGTGCCAACGTTGCAAGAAGACAGAAAACTACTGCAAGGATAACGGGGAGCATGCCGGTGGTAAGATCTTGTTCTGCAATCCTTTACTCGTCTATTGTTATCTTGTATATGTATGTAACTCTTAGATCGTCCGTTGTTTGCTCGTATGTAGAACTTAGTTAGCTCGTACATAGAACTATTACGAATTGCAACTCTATCAAATTACCTGCTCGTATGTAGAACTTAGTTAGCTCGTACATAGAACTACTTTGAGTTGTATCAATTATCTCGTCAATGGTTTACTCGTAGAACTGTTTTGAACTGTCGAGCTAACACTTGACTTCTTTGATGTCGTGTAGTTTTAACTCCCGAGCAAGAAGCAAATATGGTGCGTATTGTTGGGGTTTCTGACAAGAAGAAAGCGAGGAAGGACCATGGGAAGGCCAATGCTCGTGCTCACAGGCAGAGGGAAGCCGCGTTAAGGACCAGTCAGCTTCCAAAAGACAACATTGGAATGGTGCCAATGGAAGGGGTAGATGAAGAAGATCCTTTCTTTGGCGGTCATACCTTGAGTGTGGCGAGGAAGGTAATGAATCCAACAGTGCAGCGGGCACGGCGTGAGCTCCGACCCAACTGCGATGTCGATGTAGGGACCTCCGTCTTTGTCGGAGCGGGAACTAGTCCTTTGGATGTCGTAAACATTGATGACGACGCCATGGAAGCTGAAGTTGATGATCGGCCTACGAGGACTAAGAGGTTGCGGGCCGACAAGGGGAATGCTTTGTCTCATCGAGCCAAGCTGTTCCCCCTCCTCCGACTTCTTCCTATCCCAACCAAGAAACTATTGAAGAAAAAATGCAGAGGCTGAGTGATGTTCCCTCTCTTGAAGGAGTAAATTGCCTGAGTCGCAGCTACCCAGACATGAACTTGGGCCAGGTGATTGTGAGAAGAGCGGTGGATGTGGGTCTGCTAGCTCACTTGGATGATAAGGGCATGACACCTGAGGAGTTCTCAGCTCGATCTGGGCTGGCTCATTGCGAGGTAACTTCTCACTTTCTCTTTTATTTTAGTCGTCTGCTCCTTTACTCGATCCTCTTGAACCTCGAGCTAACACTTCTTTGTTTCCCTTGGAATGCAGAATCTTACAATGATTGAGCAAGCCAAGAGCTCTTGGAGGGCCTCCATTGAGAGGGAGAGAAAAGCCCTTCGTGATTATTCCAAAAAGGCTCAAGAGCTTGCGGAATGGAAAGAGAAGTATAACGATTTGGACAATTCGTATGAAGCCAACGAAGCTGTGAAGACCTTGTCCGACCTGGAGGCTGCAGAGTCCAAACTCAAGGAAGTGGAGGCTGAGAGGGATGCTGAAAAGAAAGAGCTGGGGAAGGCCAAGACTGAGCTGGCCACTATCAACAAACTTTTAAAGGAGAAGGATGCCTTCTTGCTCGAGTTGCATGAACAGCATCGACTTGAGAGAGAGAAAAGTCAGAAAGACCACAAGGCTGCCATCGAGAAGACTACCAAGGAGGCCTCTGAAGCTGCGATTGAGAAGTTCAAGGCAGGGGATGAGTATTATGATGCCATCGTGGCTAGGGCACAAGACTTTCTCGAGGTTGGGAAGAGGCACATGGCCCGTCGAGCAGTGGATCCCTCATCTACGGTTACCATCGAGCAATTAGCTCGTTGGTTTCACGAGTCTCAGTACGACATGGCAGCTCGCCAAGGTCATTCGCTTGTTCCCTATCTCGAGAACGACTTGGCCTTTATAGCCCAGGAAGATGAAGAAGATCACTGTGAGAAGTGGGAGGCTCCCCCTGTCCTTGATAGAAACTTTGATGTGGTCTTGGCGGAACTTGACGATGCTGAAGCCATGGAGACAGTAGATGAACAAGTTTACTCAGAGTCGGGTAAACCTTTAGACCCTCAGCAACAAGGAGAGGAAGAGGGTCGGCTGCTCTGACGACCAAGGCGATGTCGGCCGGGACTCTGAATTATTTAGTTGGATTTGTAATGAACAAGTTCCAAACAATATTTTTGTTTTTTGCTTTAACATTATTCGAATGCCTTGGCCCAGTTTTTTGGGAGGCAAAATATTTTTGTAAGTTAATTTTGTCCAAGTCTTAGCCCGTTTTGGGAGACTTCTCTATCATAGCTGACTTTTGTTTTCAGAATGTTGTATGCTTTTTAAAGTAAACGTCGAGCTAGATATGATAGGACGAATGAGTAAGCTTGAGCCTAGAGGTGACTTGACCTTGCTGGTTTAGTCGACCTCGAACTTGATTAACTTTTTGTGAACGAGATTGACCATAAGTCGAACTGTTCATACTATTGAAAGCTGACCGGGGTCGAGTTGATTAGGACCAAGTTTATTAGGAATCATACTTGTTGAATAGGCAAAGCGATTAAGAATCGAGCTAAGTAAATCAAGCTGACTAAGAGTCGAGTTTGTTAGAACTAAGTCGACTAAGAGTCAGACTTGTTAAGTAAACAAAGCTGATTGAGAATCGAGCTTGTTAGAACGAAGCTGACGAAGAGTCGAGCTTGTTAGGGTGAAGCTGACTAAGAGTCGAGCTTGTTAGGGTGAAGCTGACTAAGAGTCGAGCTAAGATGAACTGACTAAGAGTCGAGCTCATTAGAACAAAGTCGACTAAGAGTCGGACTTGTTAAATAAACAAAGCTGATTAAAAATCGAGCTTGTTAGAACAAAGCTGACTAAGAGTCGAGCTTGTTGATATTAATGTAACACTATGTTTGATCGAATAAATTGCTCTTTTCATTGAAGTAGGAATCATGCTTACATCAATTCGAAACTAGCTTTAACACAAACTTGAACTTTGAAATTGAAAACTAGAAGTAGTATTTGATGAAAGTGAGTGAAGCGCTGCCAAGGGTGTTTCAACTCGTCACCTCGGGATGAGCTATCATGTAGGTTCCTTCCTTGACGACTCGAGTGACTACATAGGGACCTTCCCAGTTAGGAGACAGTTTGTTCTGCTGGGTCCTTCTACCCGTTGCCTCAATCTTTCTCAATACATAATCTCCCACTTGGAAAGACCTTGCCTTGACCTTCTTGTCGTGATAACTTTTGGTCCGCTGCTTGTAATTGACCATTCGGAGGTAGGCTGTTTCTCGCTTCTCGTCGATCAGGTCCAAGTCGATCAACTGTTGATGTCGTTACATTCTTGATCAAAGAAGGTCACTCTAGCGGTAGGGAATCGAGCTCGGCGGGTGCCATGGCTTCGACCCATATGTGAGAGCAAAAGGGGTTTCCCAGTAGGCCCCGAGTGGTTGTGCATTTAACCGCCCAAAGAGCAAGTGGGGAGTTCGTCCAACCAATTGTTTCGACGACCTACGAGTCCGGTCTTGAGCGAAGATAGAACAAGTTTATTTGCTTTGCTTGACTTGCCCATTTCCTTGAGGATAGGCGACAGAGGATTTCCAATGTTTGATTCCTACTCGCTTCATCTCTCGCTTCGAAAGTCCGGGAGAAGCTGTAACCCGTTGTCGACACTATAGCTCGAGGAAAACCAAACCTAGCACCAAATGAAGTCGTGTATGAAGTTGATAGCATTCTCCTCTCGTGATGCGAGCTAGTGGTTTGGCCTCAACCCATTTGGTGAAGTAGTCTATGGCCACTATCACATACTTGCGGTTTCCTCGGGCGGGAGGGAAGGGTCCAATCGTGTCGACGCCCCACATGTCAAATGGCGAGGCTGCGATCACGTGAGTCCGCTGTTGTAGGCACATGGGGAAGGTTGGCAAACCTTTGGCATTGATCGCATTGCGAACAAAGTTGTGAGTGTCGGCTCTCATGTGTGGCCGTAGTATCCCAATGTGATTAACTTGTCGGCAAGAGTTACGGCCCTGGTGTCCACCACAAATTCCACTATGCACTTCGTGTATCAATAGGGCGACCTCTTGGGGATGGATGCACTTTAGCAATGGCCGAGTATAAGATCTCTGAGCAATTCGCCTCCTTGAATGACATACCTTGGAGCTTTCTTTTTGATAGCTCGAGCTTTCTTCTCGTCATCAGCGGTTCTCCATTTTCTAGGTATGCTTTCATTTCCTCGATCCAACACTTATCCCGAGTCCAATTCCTTGAGGGATCATCTATGCAATGAATTTTTACCCTCTCATAATTTGGATTTTCGAGGAAGGAGATGGGCTCGTCATGTGGCTCATACGAAGTAGCAAGTTTCGAAAGGAGATCGGCCCGGCTCGTTATCTTCTCTTCCAATCCTTTAAATCTCCCGAGGAATTCTAAGTCCTTTATTAGCTCCTTCACCAGGTCGCGGTATTTGATGAGAGTAGAACTAAGCACTTCGTACTCGCCTCGACACGGTTGACTATCAATTGTGAGTCACGGTAAGCCATGATCTTAGTTGCTCAGAAACACTTGGCGTACTCGATAGGCTGCAATCAAGGCCTCGTATTCGGCTGGTTATTGGAAGCATCAAACTTGAACCTTAGTGATTCCTCATACACGGTCCCAGTTTCTGGCTCAATCAACACTATTCCAGCTCCACTGCTATTCTTGGTCGCTGACCCGTCTGAATAGACCTTCCAACAATCGCCGGGTAGGCCTATGACGACCTGGGACTCTGGTTCTTTCCCCTTAGCCTTTTCTTTTGGAGCTCGCCGCTCGTCGTCTTCCTTGGTGAACGTAAGCTCGACCAAGAAGTCAGCTAGAGCTTGAGCCTTCAACGCCTTTCGAGGTCGATACTCAATGTCAAATTCAGTGAGGGCAATTGACCAATTGAGCAGTCGACCTGAACTCTCAGGCTTGTGCAATATCTTTCTCAAAGGTGCATTAGTAAGAACCACGATCGGATGAGCTAGAAAATAAGCTCGCAGCTTCCTTGAAGCCACGACTAGAGCATAGGCGACCTTCTCAGCGTTGTAATACCTACTTTCCACATCTGATAAAGCTTTGCTGATATAGTACACGAGCTTACGAAGCCCCTCATCCTCTCTAATCAACAACGCTGCAACCGACTTGTCTCCCTACTTGAGATAGATATACAAACAAAGTCTCTCCCGGTGGTCGGGCTACTTAGCGGGGGTGGAGTAGCGAGGTAATCCTTTAGTTTGTTGGAACGACGAATGACATTCGGTCGTCCATTCAAAACTTTCGTCCCCCTCAATGCTTTGAAGAAGGGGAGAGACCTTTTCTCGTACGACTTTGATATGAAGCGGCCAAGAGCTGCTACCCTTCCATTAAGTCATTGCATCTCTTTGATCTTGGTGGGAGCCTTCATATCGACTAAAGCCTTTATCTTCTCTGGATTAGCTTCTATGCCCCTTTCGAGATACCATGAATCCCAAGAACTTGCCAGTGCCACTCCAAACACGCATTTCTTTGGGGTTGAGCTTCATGTCGTTTGCTCGTAAATTGGCGAATGTCTCCTTTAGGTCGACCACGTGACTCCGGCCTTAGTTTTAATAACCATGTCGTCAACGTAGGCCTCCATATTTTGACCAATACGTGAGGCAAAGACTTTGTTCACCATCCTCGATAGGTCGCTCTGCGTTCTTCAATCCAAAAGGCATCATATTGTAGCGGTAGATGCCTCCAAATTGCTTGAAATGCTTTGTCTTTACAATGTCATCCTCGTGCATCTTTATCTCGTGGTATCCCGAGTAAGCATCCAGAAACCGAGAGTAGAGTGACCAAGAATGGAATCAACAAGCTTGTCAATTCTAGGAAGAGGATAGCTATCCTTTGGGGCAAGCTAGATTGAGAGTGGTGAAGTCGACACACATCCGCCACTTGCCATTCGATTTCTTCACCATGACCACGTTGGCCAACCACGTTGTATGAGTGGCCTCTTTGATTATACCCGCACTCAAAAGTTTTTGTACCTCCGCTTTGATAGCCTCTTCCTTGTCGCGAGCAAAACTTCTCAACTTTTGGGGTCTAGGCTTTATGGTCGGGTTGACCTCCGCCCGTGAACAGCGACCTCCTCCTTGATTCCCCTCATGTCTTCTACTCTCCATGCAAAGACATCATTACTTTCTTTGAGTAGCTCGATGATTTACGCTCGCTCCTCAACCGATAGCCGCTTCCCAATCTGAATTTTTTGGTCTGGGGTAAGAAGGGTTGGTGATTACACGACTCTAGCTCATCCACGACTTCTAGCTCTGGTCCATCTCCGAATTGTAGAGTCTCCACTATGATTTCGACCTTTTGTCTTTCCTCGCCTCCCAAGTGTGGAGCCTCCTCGGCTATCATATCATCAAGCTTGTCTCGCAACCTTGTTGGTAGTGGCCCCGAGTTATTGTCTATCTCGGAGGCACAGTCTCCTATGACGACTTGATCGACCATAACTACATCCGAATCGACCTCGGTGGTGTTAGAGTGACGTGTCGACTCAAGCATGACCTCGTCATTTGAGCGATAGGTCGACTCTACCACGTCGGTGATTGCTGACGATCGGGTAGTTTTGGATCGACGAGACGGCTTCAAGTAACCATCGCCAGCCTCAATCTCTAGCTCCCTTTTCTTTCTTTCTCTTAGAACATGATCCGATAAGCACGAGCCGTGCCTTGTACGCAACCCACTCCAGCAGTGTGGGGAACTTTACTCGCCGGGTGAGGAATTGATGCTACCATTCCAAGAACGACTGTCCAGAATTCCAAGTATGGCGGCATAGTCACTATTTACATCAATTACGATAAATTGTACCTTCGAAACAACCCCGAGGGGGCGCGCCTAGGTCAACGTCGAGTGCTATCTCGGCCTTTAGCATCAACTCGATGGTTGGTGAAGCCCTCCAACCTCGCCATCATATCTCTCCAACTGTTCATCGTTAAGACCCATCTCCTTGAAAGTTTTGTAAAACAAAATATCCTTGCAGCCCCCGTGTCGACTAAGAGTCCGCTCGTCGTACATCCATCAATGAGACTCGGGATGACGAGAACTTGCTCCCTAGCCGCCATATTTGTTGCCAATTCGTGGGGGTAGAAGGCGATCGCCTCATCTCTTATTTCTCTCCTTGAGGCACATGTGGGGCCTTATTGAGCCGGGAATATCTTGTGCTTGACGGCCGTGTTGCTCGCTTGTTCGCTGATGACCCTGTGTTCGGCCTAGGCCGCCTAGGTCCTTGTTGCCCACCCGCCGGCCGCTCACCTCCCCAGCAGGTCTCTTCACATAAGCTTCGAGTCTCCCCGGTCGACCATTCTCCGGATGATACGCTTTAATCCCAAGCAATCCTCGTGAGATGACCAAAGTCTTTGTGGTAGTCGCAGCATTTGCCGTTGTCCTCCCGAACTTGTTGCCTGGATTCATTGGGACCGGAGGAGCCGGTCGACAAAGCATTCAAAATCTCGCCCGACTCACCGTGAGGGAGTGAAAGCTTCGGCACCTTCTCTCGTTGCCCTAGTTCTCGTTTCTTTCCATTTTTATTGTTCCCCCGTTCTTGTTGGAGTCCTTTTTATCTTCAGTGACTTCCAACTCGGGGCTTTTTCCCTTCTTTTCTTTTCTTTCCTCACTGTGAGCGACATTATACACCTTTTCAAACAACTCTTGTCGAGTTGTGACTGTTCGGACTGTGAGCTCGTAGTCCATGTCTTCCGAGGAAATACCACTTCTAAGCAATTGATTACCTCCTGTCTCGTGAGGTCTTCCTCTATCTTATCAACCATCTCTTTGAACTTGGTGAAATAGCTCATCGAGCTTTCATTCTTACCCCGCACCAAGTTATTCGATCGTTGACGGTTATCTTTCGAGCTCCCCGCAATGAGAAGCGGTCTAAGAATTTTGTTCAAGCATGCCCAAGTGGTGATACTACCAAGAAACTCAAACCATCAACCAAGTTAAGGCCGCCCCAAGAAGCGTGCTTAGGAGAGCTTTGCACATGTTGTCATCCTCATTGGCGACAAAACACATAGTGGCTTCCAGATGTGCTATGTGGCTCCCGGCATTTGTCGACCCAGAGTACTTCTCCGAAGAGGCAACCTAAAAGTAGGAGGAGGTCGACTATCTCCGATTTCTTTGGATAAAGGTCGAAGAGCAAAATCAATTCGCTCGACCTTTCCAAAGATCCTTCTTCTTCTCCTCCTCCCATTGCTCAAATTTCTTTTTCATCAACAACCATTCTCTCGGCATCGGGTCTCTCATCTCTGGAGGGGGAGCGCATTGGACCTCTCGGCCCTCACTTCGGGGAGTCATCCGCACTACTCCTTCGTCCTGTGAGAATTGGTCCTTTCGATCTTATTGGAGATCTATGTCTGTTACTTCTTTGAGGCGACCTCGCGCCTCGCCAGCCAGACGGCGACTGCGCTGTGATCTCCATGTGGCGACTGCGCCTTTCCCCTCTCACAGGCGACCTATGCCCATTCCTGTCTCTATGGGATCCCGATCTACTGTGTTCGCGCCGGAGAGACATGCCTCGTTTCTGTTGGCCGTTAACCGAGTCCTCAAACCGATTGAGCCTCCCGCTCTCTCGTTTCGCTGAGGCTAGCCCTTAAATCATTACTCGGCACATGAACAATGGTAGGAGCTCGCCGAACTATCTGTCCTCGCCATTCTCGCCCCACACCTTCATTTGGCCTAGCACTCCCGGCCTGTTGTCCATTAGAAACCCGAGCAGTGCCACTCTCTCAGAGCGTATGTCGGCACTGTTTCCGCCTCCTCCACGGCTATCAAGTCGCCTGTAACCGGGCTCGCTCCGGCATCATTTCTTTCTTGCTCATGGGATTAGTGGAGGGACCCGCCCGCTTCCCACATTAGCTTTGCCCGCTTGTACGTTTTGGGTGAGGTGGAGCTCCCCGTCCTTCCATAGGACGCTTTTCTCTCCTTGCATCCGGCAATCCTCGCCATCGCCCACGCCTGTTAGAGCGTGTCGCCCAGCATGATGTCGTTGAGGAGGGGGAGGAGGAGGCAAATCCGCATTTCCAACGTTTGTATTGTTGTTGTTGTTCACTTCGTCATGCCCAAGTGAAGCCTCGGATACGTGTCCTTAGAAGTCACCATCGTTGCAGGTTAAGAAAAGTTTCGAGGTCAAGTTTAAAAGCACGTTCCCGCAATGGAACCAAACTGATGCCGCAGGAAATGTGCTTATCAATCTTCCTCCACGTGGCAGGACTAATCACCCGGCTTCTTGACCCGAAACAGTAACCCACGACTAGCGGATGTGTCTCCTGGCGAAGACGCTCGGCGCGAGAGTAAGATAACCGTTGTATATAGCACAAAATGTATTGAATAATGAACTCGAAATACAAAATGGCGGTTACCTTTCACCGTTTGGTAGTGATGAAGTATTTATAGGCAAGAGTGATGTATTTTTGGGGAGGCGACATGTCCTCCGAGATTATAGCTGGCGATTACTTGGACGCTGGGAACATGTCTATAACGGTCCCCGATTTATAGGGATGTGGTTATGAGGATTGTTCAACCAAATAAGCGGCAAGTGTTAAGTCGTCACTTGTTGATTTAGGTCGAGGTCGTCGCTCGTGGAATGGTCGACCCGACCGTCCGAGTGAGCATGGTTCGTACCCGAATTGTAGCATGGATCATGAGGTCGGACTAAGTTAGGTCGGGACCTGTAAGCCCGGACTCACGTGGGCTTAGTCGATCGATGTGTGAGACGGGCCAGTGGGCCTTGTTACGATTGGATCGCCTCATTGAGAATGTGGGTGCCAATGTTATCTGTGATTGGGCTTTACTCGTTTGGCCCAACTCGACACTTTTGGTATGTTCAGAAACATTTTTTTTAAAATTACACTTATATCCTTAATGAAAGAAAGAGAAAATTATATTTGAGAAATGCCAAAAATTTGTAAAAAATGCGTTTTTTCTAAACAATTGAAAAAACGTGTTTTTTCAATGCTCTCTCTCTCTCATTTCTCTCGGTAGACGCAATCACCTTCTTCTCCGGCCAAGACCAATACCGCATTCTCCCTCAATCAATTCGACTCTTTCGCCTCCCCTCCACAAAAGCTATGAACGCCGGAAGAGCTTTCCCTATCTCTCTCAATCGGCGACCTCCCTCTTTCCCAATTACCTTCTTCCCGATTTACTCTCTCCCAATTCCTCTCTCAAACCAACAACAACCGAGCTCTCCCTCTCTCCAAATCAATCGGCAACTCTCCCACCATCTTCTCCGGCCAAATCCACAACTGTCTCCACCGTGCCTCTCCTCAACAACACCGTTCCCTTGTCTTAGCCCTGAGCCGTTATTTGCGAATGAAGAAGAAGAAGAAATTGGATCGAACGCATTGTTTAATTGGGATTGGGGTAGTGGACATTGAAATGCTTGACAGGGTTTATGATGAGCTTCTACCAAAATCAAGTGTCAGTTGGTGTATAATAGAGTGCCAGTTGGTGTATAATATAGTGCCAAGTGTATAATAAAGTGCCAGTTTGTCAGTGCTAGTGTAAACAAATGTCAGTGTATGTGGTTTTGAGTGCCAGTTCATGTGTTTTGAGTGCCAGTGCATGTTTTTGAGTGCCAGCAAAAAAGAGTACCAGTGCATGTGTTTTTGGAGTGCCAGTTCATGTTTTTTGGAGTGTCAGTGCATGTATTTATGAGTGTCAGCAAAAAGAGTATCAATGTTTGGTGTAAAAAAGTGCCAGCACATGTACACTGGCACTTATTGATACTAAAACGGGCACTTTTATAAGTGTCAATATTAATGTTAAAAAGTGCCAGTGTAATGGCTGGCAATTATTAACACTACCACTGGCACTTTTAATAACTGTCAGTATCAATGTAAAAAAGTGTCAGTGTACTCACTGGCAATTTTTAACATTAACACTGGCACTTGAGAAAAGTGTCAGTTTCATGTTTATAAAACGCCAGTATGAAATCACTGGTCATTTGTAATATTAACACCGGCATTTATCATGATTGTCAGTAATTACGAAAATGTCACCGCTTGTTTTGAATAATAATGCCCAGCGCTTTGGAAAATACGTTTTTCCTTATCTTAAGAAAAAACTAATTTTTTATAAGACCAACTCGAAATGAAATAAAGTAGATATTTCAAAAATATTTATTAATAAAATTTTCACTTTCTTCCACTTCTTTCCACTTTTGGGAGAAAATGAAAGAAAGGAAAATGTTAAAAAATTTCCCTACCTTTTCTCCCACTTCCCTCCTAACAAAATTAGGGGCACATGGGAATTTGGCCTGCTGGCTAGAGCTCATGGCTTCCAATCTGGAGGTCATGGGTTCGATCCCCCCAGAAGTTAGAGGAAAGGCTTTCTCTTCCTAGAATTTATTTCATTTTCTAGGCGCTTCTGTGCGTGCATGTGTGTGTGTGTGAGTAGTGAAAAAAAAAAAAAAACTAGGGAGCACACCCTTTCCTCCCCCTTTCTTCTATTTCCTTCTCTTTCTCTCCTATTTTAATCTCAGAACCCCTAATGTCTACGAATATACGAATATGCAAGAAAATTTTCGGGTTATTGGTTAAAATCAATAGTTAGGAATTTGACCCCATTTTTTATTTTTTTTTACAAATGACGACTCTCATGTTCCTTTTTAAATAAAAATGATTTAAAAGTTCTTAAAATTTAATACTCCTCCGACCCAAAATGTTTATCCCATTTGACTTTTTAGTTGAACTTTGACCACAAATATATGACAATTTAATTATGTTCATGAAATTCTAAAAATTCCTATTGATTCACCATTAATAATATTATCAACAACAACTTTTAGAATTTCATGAACATGATTAATCTCTCATAAATTTGCGATCAAAGTTCAACAAAAAAATCAAATGGGACAAATATTTTGGGACGGAAGGAATATATAATTAGTATCATATGTAAATATAATATTACATTTGTACTAGTTAAATGAAGTTTTTAGAAATTATGAAATTTATTTTGAACTTTCCCGCAACTCTTCCTCAATAATTCGATTTTAACTTACATTCACAATTTAATTTGTAAATCAGTACCCTAATAGCAACTTAGGTGGCGTTTGGTTGGAAGGAAAGTGGGGGAAAGGAATGGAAAACTCCCTCTTTTCCATTCCTTTCCCCTGTTTGGTTCATAGAATTTAAAAAAAAAATTCCGAAGAAAAGTTGAATTCCTTCAAATGAAGGAATTCAACTTTCCTTCACAAAAGTGATGGAAAGTCCAATTCCTTGGAGCAATGGAAAAAAAAATTTTTTTTTGACCAAAATACCCCCAAATCCTACCCACCCCTACCCAGCCCCTACGTACCACCCCCTACCCCCCCCACCCCCCCCACCCCCACGAAATTTTTTTTTTTAATTTTTTTTTCTGCCTACCCCCCCCCCACCCTACCCCCCCCCCCACCCCCACAAAACTTTTTTTTAATTTTTTTCCGCTCTACCCTCCCCCACCCTACCCCCTACCCCCCACCCCCACCCCCACAAAATTTTTTTAATTTTTTTCTCGCCTACCCTCCCCCACCCTACCCCCCCTCCACCCCCCACCCCCCACCCCCACAAAATTTTTTTTTTTTTTTTTTTTCCCGCCTACCCTCCCCCACACCCTACCCCCACCCTACCCCCCACCCCCACAAAAAAAAATTTAATTTTTTTCCGCCTACCCACCCCCACCCTACCCCTCCCCCCACTCCCCCACCCCCACGAAATTTTTTTTCGCCTACCCCACCCCCCAACCCCCACCCTACCCCCACCCCCCACCCCCACCCTACCCCCCATCCCCACGAAATTTTTATTTTTTTTTTTGCCTACCCCACCCCCCACCCCCCTCCAATTTTTTTTTTAAAAGGGTAAATTGGTCATTTTATATGCTTTCATTCCATTCCTATAATTTGTATTTTCAAACCAAACATGATTTGCCAGAAATTGAATGACAATTCCATTCCATTCCGTGCCAACTAAACGGAGCAAAGTAACTGGGCTTTTTTCCATTCCAATTTCTTAAGGAATTCAATTCCATTGACAATTTCATTTCTTCACTTTTTTTCCACCGAACCAAACGCCCCCTTAAGTTGTTGTAAATTTGGAATTACAATTTTCACTAACGATGTGACAATTTTAAAATCTTAAAAGCCATTTTTTCTAGTATTAAAAAAAACTTTAAAATTAACCACGATGGTAATAAATTATTAGTTTTGTTGTTAGCTTCCATCTGCCTCGTCGAAACTTTCTCTTCAACTAAATAATTCCTCCGTCCCACTTTAATTGGTCCAATTTTTTTTTTTTTGGGATGTCCCGTTTCAATTGATCTCTTCCATAAATGGAAAGTTTTTCATATATTTATACTCTTATCATCTCCACATATTTACAAAAAAAACAATCATTAATTTACTATTCCTCCCACTCATTCTCTCTCCTATTAAATATTTTTAACTTTTACATTCTCTCTCCTATTCCCTACCACACATTTAACTTTTACATTCTCTCTCCTCTAATTTCTACCCACTTTATTCATTTTTCTTAAAAACCGTGAAATAAACCAAGGGACCATTTGAAGTGGGACGGAGGGAGTAACATTCTTTGTGACCACACATGTCAAATTAAACCATTTTTTACTATTTTTGATAATATTAAAAGTATTTTTTATGACATGTGATAGCGAATTAGTGAAATATTAATAAATTATCTACAAATGTATTATTTGTTAAAAGTGTCACTATTTAATAGAGTTCTTAAATAAATCGTTGGTAAATAAGTTTGTTAGAAAGTTTTAATTAAGATAAAAAGCTAAAAAAAATCTCAAGGGTCCGAAGTAAATTTTGTGTGTTGAGGACTTTACACACAAAATGAGTTTATTTTTATTTTTAAACATGGGTGGTGAGATAAAGAATTACTCCCACTAACATCAATCTATATTTATATTTATTTTTATTATTTATTTTATTTATTGAAACCAACATCAATCTACAACAAAAACTCTATATATTAATAGTTTCAATACTAGTGAAACTTATTAATTTATAAAGTTATTAATTTAACAATAAATTAATAATTATTAATTTAAAAAGATTTTAGCCGATTCAATGAATTTCATATTTCGTATAAACTAAATTCATTGTATATATACCTAATAAGTTGAAAAACATTAAAAGTTGATCATAACTTTGAATTCATTGTACAATTTTAAAATTTTGAAAACCTTATAATACAATTAAAAAACACGACACCGAAACTATTGAATTCAATAAGAAAAATTAAACGTGACTAGATTTGAACTTTTTAAATGAAAACAAAGACAAAAACTTATGTGAGAACGGAGATACCCGTCTCATCCATGAGACGGGTCATTTCGACCCGAAACCCGCTCCATCACCCGACTACGCAAAGGGGCTTTCTCTCTCTATACGGGGTATTCCAGTCACGAGCTCTCCCTCTCCGGCCAAAAGCAATCAACCCAATCCCCTTCAATCTCCCTACCAGAAACCAGTTCGCCGGCGACCAATCCTCTCCCTCTAAACCATTTACCGGTAACCCAATTCATTCCCTCAATTCCTCACCGTTCTCTCTATACCTAAAACACCGTTTACCACCACCGCCCTCCAACAACGCCAAACCCAATCAACCGCTTCCTCTCCGTTCCACTTTCACGGCGATGCCCTTGCTCCATTTCTAAACCCATTCACCGGCGATCCTCTTCCTCTGAGTTCTCTTCCGCTACCTAAAGCAGCGCCGTGTTTCTCAACACCAACAACAACCGCGTCATCACCATCTCCCTCACTTCCCCAAAAACCAATCGCCATTTTCCTTGTTTCCAAAACCTAAGCCCAAGCAGCAGAAGGCCAATTTTATTTGGGGATACTGTACCTATGTTTTGCTTTCTCAACATAGCATATTAGTGAACAAAATCCCTATTGCACGCACTTTACCTACTTTAAAGTTTTAAATTTTGTTGTTTTTTTTTTCGTTTTGTGAAAAGTAATAGTTACTATAACATAATATAATGATTGTATGCATATAAAGTAATAGTTTGTATGCATTAAAGTAATGCATATATACAGAAAAGTAATAGTGTTTTTTTCTATGTTTTCTTCGTTTGGCAAAAGTAATACTTATTTTAACTAAAATGTAACAAACATGTTATTTATAAGTAATAGTATTTGTTTTCAAACAATAAGTTACAATGAGTTCAAATTTATCATGATACATGTAAAAGTATTACATTATCTATAGAAATATGTTACAATTTCATCTATCAAAGTGTTACATTTACTTGTATAAACTATTACATTCATATACATAAGTTATTACATTTCAAATGTAATACATATAGTTCGTATTACATTTGAAAAAATTGGTGAAAACGAGTTTTTGTTTTTTTAAAACAGGTATTACGTTTACTTATGAACAATGTTACTTTATAGGTATACAGTCATTACATTAAGAGATGGTAACTATTACTTTTTCTAAACGTAATACCTGTTTTAAAAGGCATGAGCTGCCACCCATGGGTCGACCCGTCTCATGCATGAGACGGATCCCCTTGTTCTCACAGGAGACCAACTCGAAAACAAATAACTATTGAGTCATATTTTCATTAAGTTGTAATGATAAAGTTTGCAATTTACAAAAATTATTAATTTATGATTTTCATGGGACCAAAAATTATAAAGAGGCTAAAGTCTAAGATTCCGCCTTAAAATCAATTAGTTCTAATGGGGGAGGCATATAATCTTTACTCCCTCCGTCCCATATTACCTTACCCAGTTGCTACAATAGCAAGTCAACAAATATGAAATTTGACCAAATATTAATATCAATTTATTCATTCTAATGAAATTTTAATAATTGCTATTGATAAATCACTTGGTTATTTTATGGATAACAATTTTTAGATTTTTATTATGATAAGTAAATTGATATTAAAGTTTGGTCAAAGTTGAACTTGGTTGACTGAGTTCAGAACAACTGGGTAAGATAATATGAGACGGAGGGAGTATATGTTATAGGCAAGGTCCATCAATTCCGATGTGGGATAATTTCTCCAACACGTCCACTCATGTGTAGTCGGGCTTGCCAAGGATTATAACTTGAATTTATCAATCAGGTGGCGCAAATCAAGATCGTGGGTCGTTGGATTTGCATGTGTAACAAACATATCATTTTAAAGTTTGAGGTTTCACCTTAAAATCAATTGGTGGTAAAGAGAGTGACTCAGAATCTTTATATGTTATATACAAGGTTCATCAATATCCGTGTGGGATAATGTCGTAAGACATCTTAGAATCAGAGATTGAGTAAGAAGTAGAGGAAGACCCAAGTGTAAGCATGCAATGGTCTGAGCCGATAACATATATATTGGGGGTTCCATCTTTAAACCAATTTGTGATAAAAGAAGTAGCTGCTCAAATCTATATACAGTTTCGTGTTTCTCTTTTTATTAGATGAGTGATTATGGTCTAACACGCCCCTTCACGTGTGATCCGAGAAGAAAGTTGAGGGTCGAGCACGCGAAATCGTAGAAGATAAGAGATAATGGACCCAGCAGAAGTGATGACATAGGGCCAATATAGAAGCAACAACGAAAGCAATCATGTCACTGCCACCATAAATTGGTGACTCTGATAATATTTTAGAATTGGCAATAACGGAAGTAGTTTATCAAGTTTATATATCGGTCCATATTTCTCTCTTAAATAGATGTGAGATAATTGTCCAACACGCCCCCTCATGCGTAGACAAATTTTGGGACTTACGCATAGACGTATAATTGGGTGTGTTGTGCAATCGCAGCGGAAGCTATGAACAATAACCAAGAACACACACAAACAAGCAATTGAGAAATCGAAAGAGAAAGAGATGTAATTGAGGTTTTGAACTTTGCCTATGTATTATTATGTGCAATGTCTCATATGATTACATAGGGTTACAATCTATACTTATATGATACAAACTCTAGCCTAACCAGGACCAAAATAACACAGAAGCCCGTAGACCCAAACCCCCCCCCCCCCGGCCACGCCAGGCGCCCGCCCCAGACATCCCAGGCGCCCGCCTGGGCCTTGAAAAGCCTCGGTCAAACCTTATGGACTCGAGGCCCTCGCCCAGCCCTGCACCATGCGGCCGCCTCAAAGTTGCTGCTCATGCCTCAGACCTACTGCCTTCCAGGCGCCCGCCTCGGCCAGCATGAGGCGCCCGCCTCGCGACGGAGAATTGAGCCATACGCCCCGCACCCCTCTTTGATGCTCGTTACCAGTATACATGTCAGCTAGGAGGGCGCCGGGCCATTTGCCAGGACATCAAGCCATTATATCCAACAGGGTGACGCAGGACTAGAACATCGTGGACCTCTTTTGGGATTGTACGTGCAAATGGTCAACATTTATATCATAATAAAGTATGAAGTTATGTCTCAAAATCAATTGTTGATAATTGGAGTAACTCCTCAAGTATACATATGGGTCAATATTTATCTCTTTAGTAGATGCATGATAATAAAGAGGTTTTCTGAAAAATTATTATTTTATTGATTTGTATTTTTGTAACCGGTTCAAATTAGAACCAAACAAATTTATTATTTAGAGAGTTTATTAATATGCACTCCCTCCGTCCCGCTACAATTCGTACATTTATTGTTTGCACGCAAATTAAGAAAAAAGTTAATGAAGTTAGTGTTGTGAGTATGAAAAGTGAGATTGGAGAGAGAAAGTGGGGTAGGAAATAGTGAGTTGATTAGTGTTGTGAGTATAAAAGTAAAGTAGGAGAGAGAATTAGTGGGTGGAATTAGGGGTGTGCAAACCCGCCCATCGACCCGCAAAGTCCGCAAGGCCCGCAAAAATCTGGTCCGCAAGGCTCGCGCCCGCAATATTTTCAACCTTTCTGGGCTTGACATCTTGAAGGCCTGCAGGCTCGGACTAAGATCGGACTCTTATTGTTCTACAGCCCGTTAGGGTCCGATTCGATCCGTCTCTTACAAAATTACGTAATTTTGTAATTTATATATATAATAAATTTAACATTGGTACACGGTAAGCACCATGTCAATGTCAAGAGATAGCATGATTCAGGTCAAGCAAATTACTGCTTCCTATCAATATAAGATTTAACAATGTAACCAAAATTATTGAACAAGTAAAACAGTGTGAGATAATACACGGAGTTCTCTCTATGGGAAATTGTTCCAGGAACAGTCTCAACATTCATGTGGTCATGCAGCTGCTCCCTCTGATTACTTTCAACCGGAAAAGGTTCATAGAGGAATTGCCAAGGAAAAGACCGCTTACTTCATTAGCCAATCACATCAATCAAAGATGATAACCTAAATAGCACATAAAATATGAAAGATAGAGAGAGCGAGAGAATTGTAATTTACTGCAATTGGTATTTAACTTTTTTTGTAGAAGCTCTTTTTAGGTTGAGAACAAGAATGACTGTTTTTCCATGTTGACCGTATTGTGGTTGGCCAGCACAACCCACCATTTGCAATATATTTGTGATCGAAAACCAAAGGTGCAACAGAAACTTGTATACATTGCTGCTAAGTGAATGTTTCTTCCATTTTCAGAATATATCATGCCCAATTCACTTGTGTAATGTAATAGTCTAATAGACCTGTTAGTTTTTTCTTCCATTTTAGTATTTTAGGTATAAAATTTTCAAATTACAACATTTAATTTGTAAGCCCGTCAAGCTCGAGCCCGCTCAATGCCCGTTTAAAGCCCGCAAAAGTCCGTTAATTTGAGCACGCATGAAGCCCGCTATGTTGGGCTCTTGAAATTGAAGCTCACAACTAAATGGGCCCATATCGGGCTTTGCCAAAGCCCGACGGCTTTAGGCCTGTGCACACCCCTAGGTGAAATAGTAAATATTTTTTGCCATTTTAGGAAGTGTGAAGTTTGTAATGGGATGTCCAATGAAAAAAGTGAGCAGCTTGTAGACGGAGGGAGTATCTAATTAAAAAAAGTTATACTGTACTCCCTCTGTCCACATAAGTAATTCACAGTTACTGTTTGCGCGAAAATTAAGGAAAAAATAATGATAAATGTTGTGAGTGTAAAAGTAAAATAGGAGAGAGAATGAGTGGAGGGAATAGTAAATTATAATGGTGTTGTGACTTGTGAGTATTAAAATAATGTAGGAGAGAGAATGAGTGAGGTAGGATTAATATTTTAATGATATAAACTTTTCATTTTAAGTAAAAAAACAAAGTGTGAAATACTCCCTCCGTCCCGCTAATATTAGCACACTTTCCTTTTTGGGCGTCCCGCTAATATCCGCACACTCCCAAAAAGGAAACTTTATATTAATAAAATATTCACCCAACCCCACTCATTCTCTCTCCTACATTATTTTAATACTCACAACATCATTATAATTTATTACACCCTCCACTCATTCTCTCTCCACTCATTCTTTTACACTCACAACATTTTATTAAAATATCATATTTCTTAATTCTCGCGCAAACAGTGTTTGTGCTAATATTAGCGGGACGGAGGGAGTATGTATTTGGACTTAAAAATAGAATGTGTGAAGTAAGTCCGTGGTGGACGAGGAAGTATTTATAAAGCGAATTTTAATTACGCAGTCTTATGGTACCATTCATAAGTCAACAACGAGGCAGAAACCTTTAATTTAAAAAAAAAAAAAAAAACGAGGTAGAAAAAACCCTTCTACCCCAAAGCGCTAAAGCCAAACCAGACCTCAAATTCCAAGCTTCATCAGGCATAACAAATACTGTACTCCATAGTCGAGACTTCCCCACAATACTCTCCCTCCAAACAGCAAAACACGCAAAATGAGTCGTTACGACAGCCGCTCCGGCGATCCCGGCTCATACCGTGACCGGAAAAGGTAACCCTAATTTCAAATACTTTCATCTTTAACTCATTTCAAGTTCCTGCGCTACTATCATTTAGGGTTTAAGGTTTTAGGTTTTTGATATAGTCGGAGTTATGTTTGAATTAATCGGCGCGCTTATGTAGTTTGTAACTGTTTAATGTTCAGTGATTCTGGTTTGGGCGGGGGTTCCAGTTATGGTGGATATAATTCATCTTCTAGCAAGAAGAACTACGAGAGTTCTGAACCCCAGAAGTTGGACTTAGACGGTTTGACTCCGTTTGAAAAGAATTTCTATGTCGAATCTCCGGCTGTTGCTGCAATGACGGAGATCGATGTTGATGAATATCGGCTGATGCGAGATATCACCGTTGAAGGACGGGATGTTCCCAAGCCTGTTAAGACCTTCCGCGATGCTAGGTTTCCAGGTAATAATATTGAATTGTTAGATTCTTAGAATTTACTCTGATAACACATTTTTCATGTGGTGGAATATATATGTATATTTTCTCAGCTTGATTGTATTTGTGATGACTGAGATGCTTTTTCAATCAATGTAATGTCATTCTAGTTTTTTAGGGTTTCCATCTATTTTGGGCATGGTTCTGGGACACATTGTCAGGGAACTCTGATAAACTTTCAGCACCTGCCTGTTTGGGTTTGGAAGAGTGTCATAAGAAAGAAATTACATAAAGAAAGAGTGGAACCTGACTATTTGCGTTATTGAACTCCCAATTGAGATTCTGATTGGAGCCTACTAAAGAACTAAATTCACATTTTCCTTTTGGTTTCAACAACAACAACAACAACAAAGCCTTAGTCCCAAAATAATTTGGGGTCGGCTAACATGAATCATCATATGTCATCGTGTGAAAAGGTTGTTGAAACTTCCCCCTGACTAATGATGAGAAGGGAACTGCAATAATTCATTCTTGGAGGGACACATTATTTTACTAATATGTGCCCTTCACAATTCTTACCAAAGTTCCATGTAAGCTACACATATTATGCTCTTCTATAAGTCTTGGAGTATTTTTAGCATTCTTAGTAACAAGGGACTAATCAGATATCTCTCACTTAATTGTGTGAGGAGCAGTAAGCATTAAATAATCGTCTGCATTCTACTGCAATAGGACTGTGAAAGCATTCTATGTCCTTCACCTACAAGAAGCATGGAAAAACATTCTGGAAAGATTGTGTATGTCAACTTGCATTTTTGTGTGTGTGACACTACCATGTATAAGAGATTGATATTTGTCCAAATAAAGTTAGACCTGCTTCAAAGGCTCAAATTAGTTCACGAATCTGTCAAAGATTCCAAATTATCCTGAAGACCCGAAAGGCAGGAATAAGCTAATGAATAGCAGCTGCCGGTTAGAATAAGAGTTCTGGCTTCCTAAGTAGTTTAGAGAGTAGAGACTAAACAGAATGAAGGATAGGCATCAGAGATTAGACGTGCTCTATTCTTTTATTTCGTGGCGGCAATGGGGTGAGGACGGACGACTGCGTGTTTCCCTGTAGAAGTAAATAATAGTTGGATGGAAATGGTTGGTGGGTGTCCGGGGATCTTAATTATCTTTTATATATTATTATTATTATTATTATTATTATTATTATTTGGGTAGAGTGGGGTTCCGGGGGAGCAATGTCAATTGAAGAACGGAATTGGGATGGGCCATCTAAAAAGGCTGCTTTCTGTAGGATAATGGGTTTGGAGTCAGTGTGTCAGGAGTGATGTTGATGAGGATGCCATTTAGCTACCAGCATTCACTATATTCTCTACATCGTTATTTATTTTGTCCATTCTCATTCATGAATTATGAAATAATTACTTACAAGGGTGGCATGTTTGTAGTATCCGTGAACATCGTTTTATTTCATCTTCAATTTCACTCTTTCTGGTTTATATTTGTTGTTTCGTGATATTCAAATTATGATTCCATCTTTCTTGTCAGTACAGATTACGTTATGCAAGAAATTGAAAAGGCAGGCTTTACTGAGCCGACGGCAATTCAAGCTCAGGGGTGGCCAATGGCTTTAAAGGGTCGTGATCTCATTGGCATTGCTGAAACAGGATCAGGAAAGACACTTGCATACTTATTACCTGCTATCGTCCATGTTAATGCTCAACCTTTTTTAGGTACACTTTGTCCCTCATTTAAGCCTTACTGGTTGTGAGTTTATTCCTCCCACCTCCCACCTCATCCTTCCCCCAATAAGGGCACCAAGTTTTTCCTAGTTTCTGATGCATATTCTTGTCTTTCTCAGCTCCTGGAGATGGCCCAATTGTGTTAGTTTTAGCTCCAACTCGTGAACTTGCTGTCCAAATACAACAAGAAGCTACAAAATTTGGTGCATCATCAAAGATTAAGAGTACTTGCATTTATGGTGGGGTTCCAAAGGGACCCCAAGTTCGTGATCTTCAGAAAGGTAGGTGGTGATAAGCACAAGATGAGTTTACTACTGTATCCTGATGTTCATGGACCGGGTATATCCTAATGCTTCTTCTTGTGTCTTATCATATTTATTCTCGTTATCCCCATCATTAATATCAGCCTGATATTTTTGTCATCATCGCTATTGTATTTTTGTTTTTTAATAGGTGTTGAAATTGTTATTGCTACACCCGGAAGGCTGATTGATATGTTGGAGTCCCATCATACAAACTTGCGAAGAGTTACATACCTCGTGTTGGATGAGGCTGATCGAATGCTCGACATGGGTTTTGAACCTCAGATAAAGAAAATAATTTCACAGGTTAGTTAAGTGAGAAGAAATTAAGTTATCTTAGATACATCTAAGTTGACTTTTGCATCCCGTACTTTAACTACTCTGATTATGATCAAGTAGTAAGTTGTAACTCCATGCTTCCTTTACATTCTACTAGTTAAACGTGTTGAACAATTATTTATATTTCATGATCCTTTTTCTAAGCTGTAATTCTGCTGCTTTGTTGCTATGATGGTTGGATTTTTACTCCTAAGTTGTTACCATTTCAGACCTCATTCTTCTGCTCTTTTAGGTTGCTTTGTTCTGTTCCCATCGACTACCTTTTTCTGTAGCCATCACTAGTAAGAAGAAAAAAACTATATCCTCGAGAGGTCTAAGTTCTAGATATGTTGTGGTTCATTGATGCCAACCTTTGACTCCATTACAAATATAGGGAAGATATGTTTTTTGGAATATGGAAATTTGATGTGTTTCTTTTTATTCTTTGATAATAAGCGTCTTGAGCCAAGAATATTGTATTGAAGTTTTAGTAGGCCAAGTGATTGAGGTGTTCTCCTTGTCTATACTATTAGGGCCTATGCTTATCAAATCTTGACTTCATGAAACCTTTCTGAAGTAGTTAAAAGGTTTTCATCTATTACTGACGTATCAATTGTCCCTTAGGCCCAGCATTTCGTTCATGTCTTCAATTCAAAAGTTATAACCTCTATCATGATTGATAACTTAATAGTTAATATATTTTACCTTTTCTTCTTCTCATTATTTGTTTATGACTTTCAGATTTGCCCATTACGCATTTATGAGATAGGTGGTTCTTATACTTGTGGGAAAATATAGTGTAGTCTGATGTTCTGAGCTTGTACTTTCAATGGGATTAATTTATTGGGTTATAAATATGGACTCACTTGTTGCCTCATAACAGGAGATTACTTCATCATCTCTTTGGTACTCTTGTACACAATTCTGATGGCGTGTATTGCTGCCACTTACTTAATATGGAAATTTGACGTGTTTCTTTTTACTCTGTGATAATAAGCGTCTTGGGCCAAGAATATTGTATCAAAGTTTCAGTAGGCCAATTGATTGAGGTGTTCTCCTTGTCAATACTATTAGGGCCTACGCCATCAAATCTTGACTCATGAAACCTTTCTGAAGTAGTTAAAAGGTTTTCATCTATTACTGACGTATTCATTTGTCCCTCAAAAGTTATAACCTCGATCAGGATTGCTTACTTAATATATTCTACCTTTTCTTCTATTCAGTATTTGTTTTATGACTTTTAAATTTGCCCCGTACACATTTATGAGATATATGGTTCTTATACTTGTGGGAATATATAGTGAAGTCTTACGTTCTAAGCTTGTACTTTCAACAGGATTAGCATTGGGTTATAAATATGGACTCACTTGTTGCCTCACAATAGGAGATAACTTCATCATCTCTTTGGTAGTCTTATACATTATTCTGATGGCTTGTATTGCTGCCACTTAATGTGGTAATTTATCAATTCAACTCCATAGGAAAACAGAATAAAGAAAAAAAGACTTCTCTTATTACAGTTTGATCGAGGACTTGTGCATGAGTTATAATCTAAGTAGATCCATGTTTTGTAGCTTTTATGATGTATTTCTCAGTGTTCTAAAAGACCCCGCCTAGGCCCCGCCTAGGCGCTAGGCCCCTCTCCAACGCCTAGTTCTTAACCCCGCCTAGGTCCCGACTAATTCCGACTAATCCCGACTAGTCCCCGCCTAGGCGCTAGGCCCGGCTCCACCGCCTAGCATCCGCCTAACGCTTTTTAGAACCTTGGTATTTCTCGGTATTCCCCCCCCCCTCTCCCTTTCCAAATTTCGTTTTTCAAGCAGCGAAGAAAGTTGAATTTTAAGCACTCTTACTCGCACATTTACTACATATATAGCCTTAAATATTAAACCATATGACTGCAAGTGCAAATTAGAAGATGATAGTAAATGAAGGTGGATTTATTAATTTCACTAGAAAATTGACCCTCATTTCGTAGAATACTTGTTTTGTAACATTATTTTGGGTCGCTTTCTTGCTGTCTTATTGCTTAATGATTTCTGCTGCAGATTCGACCAGATCGTCAAACATTGTACTGGAGTGCTACATGGCCAAAGGAGGTTGAGCAGCTTTCCACCAAATTTCTTTATAACCCATACAAAGTAAGAACCTCCCTTGCCTATAACGTTAACTTTTACGTGTGTGTGTGTGGGGGGGGTTTATCTGGAGGAATCTTGCAGTGTTTCCTGCTGTTGGATCGAAAAGTTATTTTATTCCGAGTATTTTCATAAATTTCCATGATATGTTGGACTTTGTAGTCTAACATAGGTTTTATATTGGTTCTTGGACTTCACTCAGGTTGTCATTGGCTCTCCAGATTTGAAAGCTAACCATGCTATTCGCCAGCATGTGGACATTGTGTCTGAAAATCAGAAATACAACAAGTAGGCTTATATTTGATTTACTTTTCCCACATTTGACATCTCTCCTGATGGAACCAGATTTAGGATTTGGATTTTGTTCTTCAAATCTTATATTTCTTAATAAATTCAGATTGGTCAAGCTGCTGGAGGATATTATGGACGGTAGTCGGATTTTGATATTTATGGACACCAAAAAGGGATGTGACCAAATCACTCGGCAGCTTAGAATGGATGGTTGGCCTGCTCTCTCCATTCACGGTGACAAGAGTCAAGCAGAAAGGGATTGGGTCCTATCAGAGTTCAAAGCTGGCAAGAGTCCAATAATGACAGCAACAGATGTTGCAGCACGTGGCTTAGGTATTTTCGCACTATCAAGATTAGTGGTGAATTTCCCAAGACATTTTGATTGTTCATCATTCGTTTATGGTTACTATTTTGTTTGTGCTGAACCTAGTAAAGTATCTATTGTGTTGTGTTGTTGAAGTTCTAACCATTCCTGTTGTTGCATTTTGCTGTATATATGTATGCTTGTGTATAAAAAAAAGAAAAAAAGTTTATATATAAAGATTATGCCTCAAAAGCTTATTTATTATGTGGGTGATGGCAGATGTGAAAGATGTTATGTATGTGATCAACTATGATTTTCCGGGGTCTCTGGAGGACTATGTTCATAGGATTGGTAGAACGGGTAGGGCTGGGGCCAAAGGAACAGCATACACTTTCTTTACTGCTGCAAATGCCAGATTTGCTAAAGAGCTGATTAGCATCCTTCAAGAGGCTGGACAGAAAATCAGTCCTGAGCTGGCAGCTATGGGGCGTGGAGCACCTCCTCCTCTATCAGGTTAGTCTTTTTTGTATCAATATGTGTTCACTTTTCAAATTTGTACAGAATGGAAAATGCCCGATTTTGAGAATTTGAAGTTGGCAAAAAATAATAAAGTTCTCACTGAACTTTACCCTGATTTCCAATGTGCTTGCTGAACTTTTTTTTTAGTGCAAATGGCATCACTAAACTATCCTTAATTTTGAAATGTCACGACTCCGTCCAAAATTTTATTTAAATTATAACAAAATTAATCATATGGTGTCACATGACTAAGGGTGAGTTTGGCATTGCTTCTGATTATTTGAAAGTGATTCTCAATAAGTGATTTCAGTAAAAGTGATTTTTCAAAATTCAATAATGTGTTTGGTTTACAATTTTGAAAAGTGATTTTATGTCAAAAGTGATTTTCAAATATGTTTGGGTACAACACTATATAAGTGATTATAAAATTAATAATGACTAAAATACCCTTACACATTTAAACTCATAAGAATCCTCCTAAATTAAAGAAGATAACATATTAATTTGAAAATTAAAAATAAAATAAAATTTGCATTTTCAATTTTCAATGGAGTACTACTTTTTTTTGTGAGTAATTCATTAAAAAACAAGGCTAATTCATTAAAAAAAATAACATACTCCCTCCGTTCCACGATAATATGTAAAAAGACCTCTTTTGGACGTCCCACAATAATCTGCACTTTCCTAAAATGAAAATGAAATCCACTTCTCTCTACTCACAACACTTTTCAAATTTAATATTTTCTCTCCTGTTTTACTTTTACACTCACAACACATCACCTTTATCACTTTTTATCTTAATTCTCGCATCGACACAAAAAGTGCGTAGATTTGTGGAACAGAGGGAATATTAATTTGAAAATTAAAAATAAAAGATAACATATTAACTTATATTAACTTGAAGTGTCTACGTGGACACCCTCCGGCCACTTCAAAATGTGTGGCCTAAATTCTCCATTCTTTTATTTTTTTTTATTGGTAACCAACGTATCCTTCCAAGCCATTTTGACCTTTTCTCCCCATTTCTCACTTACCCCTTTTCCCATTTTCTCTCTCTATTTTCCTTTTCCAGTTTATACATCCTTCAACCTTCTATACGCCATTTTTATTGTCTTTGAAGATTGTCAGTATTTTTGATCGGAGTTGGCGCTGGATAGAAGGGATGGGGTCGACGATGTTGATTCTTCCTATTCCTCACTCTTTTGTCCGGATATTTGAGAACAGGGAGATCGGATTTCGCTAAATCCAGTGGCCATTTGTTGAAGGAGATGGGTGAAGCTCGGAGATTCACAATTATTTAGGGGCAAATTGGAGATTTGAGTTTTGGATATAGATTTTCCAAAACTGATTCTTGGAAAAGCTGGGTGAGAGGTGATTCTAGTTGAACGCAAATTTCCGCGTTTGAGGGTCCAAAACGTGAACGCAAATTTTATTTCCAAACGTCATTGTGCGGTGCGTTGCCGCTTGAACGCGCGTTCAGCACTCAGAAACGCATCCCCAAACGGGGCCTAATTTCCATTAGATTTTTAACGATCCAATAATGATGTTAAAAAATCAATTCTAATAAAGAATTTTAAAATATCCAATGACCAGTATTCCCTCAACATTGAATGTAAATTGCTATTCTATAGATCTCCTTGTTACACCTACCAACAAAAAAAACCCCCACATCACCTCGAATCTTCATCTTCTCAAACAATTTTTTCATTACCATTGAAACACATTCCTTAACACCCCCCACTCCCGTTAAACGAATCTTCATCTACAACAACATTACCCCAATGTCGCAATGTTTCCGGATGAAACATGATGAAAATTGCGTCGAAAGTTGCATGTACTGACTGCTGTTTCATAACAAAGAAGCGCAAATAGTTTAGTGGGCCGTTTAGCTTTATCCCATCATATTCCCAAGACAACAATAGTGAGTCTTTGGCTCCTTCGGAAATGATGGAAAAAAACTAATCTTCATCTCCAGATAAAAGAAATTCTTCAATCCCCAGAAAAATTGATTCTTCCAGCAAAACCCACTTCCATTTGAGCCTCTGCCACCGCCACCTCCGCCAGAGTAATCTCCATGAACAAAGCTTGAAGTTGATGTTCGGCAAGAATAACACACTCTTAACCAGTGTTCTAAAAATCGGCATAGACGGCACCTAGACGCTAGGCGGTTGCATTCCGCCGTGATTCCCTTCAAAACGGATGTACTAGGGGTTAGGCGGCCTAGGCGGATTCTTGGCGGTTTAGGCGGGGCCTAGGCGGTCTCAGCGGGGTCAGGCGGCGGAAAATACGAATCCTGGCGAAATAGCGACTGAGAAAAAGGAGGTAGTTCAAGCCTTATGCGTTGACGGCATGGAGAAGCATCAGAGACGAGGAAGAGTTGGAGAGAGAGAGAGAGAGAGACGCAAAGAGAAAGTGTGGTTGAGGCATAAGGGAGGACCCTAGAAGCTGGAGGGAGAGAGCCAGCCAGAGCGACGACAAAGAGATTTGGAAAGCAGGAGCGACGTTTTTTATTTTCTGAAAGCAAGAGCGGCGCTAAAGTGGGGAAGTTTGGAAATTGCAGTAACCTAGTTACCTTATGTCTTTATATACTTAGGGTTAGGGCTATGGTGTAAGAACAGTTATATGGGACGGGGGCCTTGGGTTTCTTGGGCTAGTAGTCAGCATCCTGACGGGCTTAAAAATGTAGTATGGGCCAGAAACTTATATTTGGATTGGGATAAATTTAGGCCCATTTTTATGTAGTCAATTTTGAAGAAATTAAAGATATAATGAAATTTAACATGAGTGAAATTGCATTAGAAGTTAAAAAATGAGTAAAATTTTGACTAATATATCAGAAGAATGAGTAAAATCAATTTTCAAATTTCAATTATAACTTCCTGTGTGTAAAATCTCGGCCCCGCCTAGGCGCTAGGCCCGGCTCCGCCGCCAAGCGATTTTTAGAACCTTGCTCTGAACTAACTACCCCTTCATCGCCAATCCCCTTCGTAATGTGTTGAGTTTGGAATCCATTATTTTCAGAGTCTGACTCCTGTTTCCCTTCCCCCCTCCTCTTTAACCCATCCCCACTGATTCTAATGGGCTGCTCGGAGATCTGGAGTTTGGTCTGGTCAGGTGAAAAGAGTCTAGAAGGGAGATATGGATGCTTGACCGGAAGTGATGGAGTTTTTGCCGGAGTCGAATATTGGGGATATTGTGATTGTAAGAATTGGAAGGGGGAGAATGAAGATTGCAGGTGTTGATTAGAGTGGGGGTCGACGGACTGGTGCGGTTAGCGGAGTAGGAGGATGAGGTTTCGTAGGGTCATTGTTGGGATGACGGTATAAAAGGTTGTTGAAGGAGTGAGCCCGGGACGGGAACGGAGAAGAAAAGAATGGTTGGTGGGTTTGGGTCTCTGTTATGTAAAGAGTGGTTTCTAACACCATTAATGACGGATCCGTTAAAATCTAATGAGGTTAGTCACTTGATTAACTTTCGCTGCTGCATTCTTAATAGAATTTTGGATGAAGTCACAGCATTTAAAAATGAAGAATAGTTGAATGATGACATTTGCCTGCAAATTTGTGTATTTTGAGAGATTAATAAAAGCTCTGCAAATATATGATGTGGTTTTGGGTGTTAATAGGTCATGGAGGGTTCAGAGATCGTGGGCTGGGTTCTGGTAGCAGTCGCTCTTGGAACTAACCGTCCAGATGGAGCATCAAGTTTCGCTAAAGCCTTGAATTCCAATCTTTGTATCTTAACATGAAGTTCAATTTTATCTACTTTTTAATTTAACATTAGTTTGTCCTTTCTCTTCTTTTTTCGTTTAAATGGGAATGACTGACCTTTCTTTTTTTTTTTTTTTTTACGAAATAGTGTCCAACTCCCTATTTTTGAAGCCTATAATTACTTGTGTTTACAAGTTTTTAAACGGATCCATATCAGATTGTTTTGTATCAGGAACCCTAACCCCTCCTTTTTCCCTTCAGATCCCTTCTCCCCCCCCCCCTCCCTCCATATCTAGATTGTTTTGTATATCCACTTTATATTAAAAAACTATACCTCTATGAATATCCTTCTCTCTCTCTCTCTTTTTTTTTTTTTTTTTTTTAGGCAAAATTACTTAATTCTTCTTAGTTCTTACCAATAAATATGTTCAAGTTTACTCAGTATCAAAGTGATGTTCCTGTTTTTTTTTTTTTTTGGTTAACATTAAGGTACTTCAAATAACAATGTTAGGTTTAATTAATTATAATAATAAAAAATAAAAAATAAAAAATTGTCATTGATAGTATTTATAATGGTGTATCAATAACAAGTTTTAAATTTTTATTAGTTTTAAATTTTTATTAGAATAATTAAGTTATATGGTGAATCATTAAAAAATTTATGTATATATTTTAGAAACAAAGGAGCAAAAATTTGTTTTGAAATAAATATTTACTTTTGAATTTGAGTGACCTTTTGAAAAGGGTTAATTACTATTTAGGGCCTGAGGTCGTATACCTGTTCTCGCGTGGGGGCCTGTTATAGTTTCCTTTTCAATTTAGGGCCTGTCATTAAAAAAGTTAGCCAGTTAAGGGTTATTTGACGAAAATCGTTGAAAAACTTGTTAAAATCTAACGGATTGGACCAAACTGAAGTTAAATTTAGGGTTCAGGGAGTTAAATTGACTAAACGGATTGCCACCACCATCACCACCACTGTGCCACCACTACCGCCATAAATGTAATTTCATAATGAAGAAACAATTATAAAAAAAAATTAACTTCAGTTTGTTTTGAAATATAAAATAATTATAATCTAAATTTAAAAATAAATAATTAAATATCATCAAATAAATTGAAAAATAAATATATTATTTTGAAATCATTATTATTACCATTCTCCACCACCACCAACCCCACAACAACCGCCACCACCACCTGCAACAATCATGGCCACCACCGACCACCACCAAGCAACAAAATTGACTAAAACAAATTCAAAAAATTTGAAATCAAAATGAGAACCACTACCATGAAACGCCTTAATCATTGCCGCCATTATTGCCACCACCATCACCACCACTGTGCCACCACTACCGCCACCACAACATTCTTCACCAACAATAATCAAATGAAAAAAAAATCCCAACCTTTAGCCCACCACCGCCCGTCTACACCACCGTCACTAGCCACCCACAATCAGCCCACCATCATCATCGTACACCACTACCACCATCCAACTACCACCATTTTTTACCACAAAACTTTGTAGAAAACTAATAATCAAGAACACACTACCAATCTACAAAATCAACAACCCAAATCTGGGTTTCAATGTGCAGCAGCCATGTATAAGCAAATCGAAAATCAAAATCGAAAATCAAAATCGAATTCATACCCAAATCTGGGTTTCAAAAAGATGAAATTCAAACCCAGATTTGTGTTTCTAAATCAAAAACAAATCAAATCTGGGTTTCCTATCTTCCATCTGCAGCCACTTTACCGACGAATTTGGGTTCCTCTCTTCCGGCGTTGCTTGATTTGAGAGAGGGGTCGTTGAGTTCTTGGCCGAGGGCGAGGTTGAAGGGTGGAGAAGCTTTTTTGGATTAAAATTCGGCAAACCCAGAGAGGAAAAGTGTGAAATTGAGAGAATTTTAGAGAGAAAAAGAGAGGGGGTAGCTGAGAGAGAGAGAGAGAGAGAGAGAGAGAGAGAGAGAGAGAGAGAGAGAGAGAGAGAGAGAGAGAGAGAGAGAGAGCTCCTGGGATGGAGACGGTCCGCCTGGAGTAGGGGGAGACGATCGCCGGAGTAGGGGAGGGAGACGGTCGTCGGAGTAGGCGGAGGGAGCCGGTGCCGCAGTTGGGGGAAGGTAGAGACGGGGAGTGTGTGTGTGTGTGTGTGTGTGTGTGTGTATATATATATATATATATATATATATATATATATATATATATATATATATATATATATATATATATATAATTTATTATTTTACATAATAATTGTAATTTTTTTTCATAAATGAATTTATTATTTTACATAATAATTGATAAATTTATAATTTATAAATTTATAAATTTATAAATGTGATTATTTAATTATAATTTTTTTATAATTTTTTCTTTATTTTGTTTTAAAATGTGATTATTTAATATTTAAAAAAATTTATTTTTAGTCCTTTTATTTTATGAAATTACATTTAACTCCCTGAATATGAAATTAACTTCAGTTTGGTCCAATCCGTTAGACTTTAACAAGTTTTTCAACGAATTTCGTCAAATAACCCTTAACTGGCTAACTTTTTTAATGACAGGCCCTAAATTGAAAAGGAAACTATAACAGGCCCCCACGCGAGAACAGGTATATGACCTCAGGCCCTAAATAGTACTCCCTCCGTCCCACCTCAATTGGTCCATTGAGGTGGGACACGGTTTTTAAGAAAAATTATTAAAGTGGGTAGAAATTAGAGGAGAGAGAATGTAAAAGTTAAATGTGTGGTAGGGAATAGGAGAGAGAATGTAAAAGTTAAAAATATTTAATAGGAGAGAGAATGAGTGGGAGGAATAGTAAGTTAAAGTGGGTATAATGAATGGTTTTTTTGTAAATATATGGAGATGATAAGGGTATAAATATATGAAAAACTTTCCATTTAAGGAATGGATCAATTGAGGTGGGACGTCCCAAAAAGAAAAGTGAATCAATCGAGGTGGGACGGAGGTAGTAATTAACCCTTTTGAAAAAGATAAAAGTAATGTTTTTGGATACAAATACACAGAGATAATAAAATATCTAAAGGTTATTATTTTAAATTTACTTTAAAATAGACGGAGAGTATATTTTAACAAAGATAAATTTATTAGAACAGACTAATTATTTTAAGAGAATTGTTATATAAACCCGTAAAATTGTTGAGTAAACCCGTAAAGCTAAAAACACCCCAAAAAATTAAAACAAACCCCTCATTTTTCCCTTTATACCCCCACTCACTCACACACCCACACCCACACCCATTAACCCTTTCATTTACTCTCTCTCACCCACACCACCCACCACCATTTTTAGAGAGAGAAAGAGAGAGAATCAGTTTGAGAGAAAGAAAAAAAGAAGAAATCAACTAATTTTTAGAGAGAGAGTGTGAGAAATTTCGATTTTCGGTTCGATTGCATTTAAAATTCTCGGATTTGGGTGGTTGCCGCTACCAACCGAACTTTTTAAAAATTTCGGCAAACCGTAGCCGAACTTTTTAAAAATTTCGGCGGGTGTGGCCGAACTTTTCAATATTTTCGTAGGGGTGGCGAACTTTTTCAAAATAGACTAATTTTTAAAAATTTCGGCGGGTGTGGCCGAACTTTTCAATATTTTCTAGGGGTGGCCAGAACTCGAACCGAATTTCGGTCACTCTGTAGAAATTTTGCAAAACGGAAAAAAATCAAAAGTTTAACAAATTTATATGTAGGAGGAAAGGGAGGTAGTGATTTTTTGATGTTTGAGAAATGAGAGTAGGAGGAAAGGGAGGGAGGTAATTTTTTTATGCAAAAAAAAATGAAGAGAGTGAGATTAATGGTGAAAAATGGGGAAGGTGGGGAAGATGGGTGAAAAATTGATTAGGGGGAAGGTGGGATAATGGGGGTATGAATTAGGGGTGGGAAAGTAATTTCATTTGATGGCATAATTGTAATTTATGCATTACGGGTTTACTCAACAATTTTACGGGTTTATATAACAATTCTCTTATTTTAAGTAATAAAAAAAGAAAAAGATAAAGAAGAAAGGTTTTTGGACGCCGTTAGAAAATCCCCGTCGCCATCCCGATACATTTTGGGTTTTCGCGGAGGAAGACGATAGGAATGACAGTAGGCGTAGGCCCCAAGCTTTACACAAATAAACCCAAGAAAGGTCTCTCTCTAATTTTCGATTTTAATCTACTCTCTAATCGATGAATCTTGTGCTTTTTTCATTATTGATCTTCTCGATATTATATTTGATCACGCTTTAACAAACAGCGCAGCTGCAAAAACATCAGTCTCCGTCACCGTCATCGGTATCTTCCCCGTCGTCAATGGCGTCTAAACCTTCCTCCAGTTTTCCGACTCCTCCGCCTGAGCCTCCCAAGGAGTCCTTCATTCGACGTTACAAGTTCGTTTGGCCTCTTCTTCTCGCCGCTGTCGGAGGTCTATCTCTTTCTCTGCACACACGATTTCTATTGTTTTTTATGTTTCAACTTGATATGATTGTTTTTTGATTTCTTCTCATGCCTTCCATCTTGTTGACTTATGACTCGAATCTTGACCTAGGGCTTTCAATCTTCACGAGCTCACCAACTAAGGGTTTCCAGATTTTTTTTATGCTAGACTAGGTAGTGATCTTATTGGATTTTTTTTTTTCTGGTTCAAATTAGTCTAATGAATGTAGGGTGTTATGTTTTGGTCGACTAGCAATGATCTGCTCGTTTTGCTGAGATCTATTTGTTCATGCTGATGATCAGAGTTGCTATCTATTTTAGTTAATAGATTAGTTGATAAGGATGCACTTTTTCTTGGGCGGAGAAGCTCTTGCTTGCTGTCTACTTCGAGAGCCTTCACAGCCCCGTTCCAGTAATTCTAGATTTGAAAGAGCATGCTGCAAGATTAGGAGTTAGTTTTCTAGGCCGCCAGCCTTTCAATTTGTGCAATGCTTTGTGGTTTTTATTCAGACTAGTCCAATCCTTGCCAGATTCAGAAAAATTTCATGGTATCTACTGAGACTAATAATTGTTATTGCTCTCAGTTGGTTATGGAGCATGAAAGCTCACTTTGATCATGTAAAAGAACTTGAATTTCATATTGATCTGCTGTGTTTCACTTACCGAAATTGATGCTTCATTTTTCTTATACTCCCTCCGTCCCGGAATCACCTTCCTACTTTTTGTTGCTGCTTTGAACCATAATTTTAGATTGATTGAATTATCCTAATGAAAATCTAAAACTTGTTAGTGATACACCATATAAATACTACCTATGTCTTATATTTTCATTAGAATAATTAAATTAACCTAAACTTATTACTCAGTTCTTTCAAAGTAACAACAAGAAAAGTAGGAATAATATTCTGGGGCGGAGGGAGTATATACTTACTGTATCATGTATGGACAAAGTTAAGAAAAAGAGGGAATTCATTGTTGGTAATTAAAAGAAGGCCAGAATATGTTTAGCCCCCTAAAGGGGAAAATACAGAATTATGCCTCTGAACTTGAGGATTTGATGCAAATATGTCCCTAACGTCGAAAATTGGCACATTTGCCCCCTAAACTCAATAAATAATAGGGAAGATTTGACCTTCGTTAATTTTTCATCCAATATTTAACGATTATGGGACCTAAATAAATTTAAATGACATGGAATAGGATAAATTATGAACTATTAAACTATATATTCTAAAGAATATTTATTATAGAATTAAGGGCTAAAATAAAAAGAGAGAGTTGTTATATAAACCTGTAAAATTATTGAGTAAACATGGATTATTAAATCCAACCCAAACAAATTAAGTGAAACTCGCAATCTTCCATTTTTACCCGTTTAAGACACCCACACACATACTACCTCCTTCCTAATTTCTCTCTCTAAAAGAAGATCAACAAATAAAAAAGGGGGAAAACTAATCTGGTCAAAAATCTCAATTTTGACAGTCTCCTAGTTTCCTGTCAAATTCAAAGCAGTCACATTGCTAGTCCTCCAGAAACCACGGTGGCACAAACATTTGTATTTGAGACAACCAGATTTGCAGCAAACAATTTGGAGTAAATTTTCGGCGAACAGATGAGGATTTGCAAAAAAACATTGCAGAAATTCGAGGAACTTATACCGGGACTTCTCAAATTCTGGATTGATTGGAGCATAAGGTCATCTCACTTTATCTTTTCACTTCAATCAGCTTCGGTCACTGGTTGCCGAAATGGTTCCAAAATTCGGCAAATCAGTGCCGATTCTAATCAATTAATTCGGGAATTATTGACGATTTTCATACAATAATTCGGCTACACCCAACTGATTAGTAAAAGAAGATCAGCTATACATGTCTTAAATTTTGCTACAAGGTTGAAGAAGGCAGAAGGCCGACCGGAATAGAAAGGGTTGCTGGCGGTTGGAGTCTGAAAGGTTTTGCAGCTGAAGAAGGTGGAGTGGGGCGGGCTGCTGGAGAGACACTTTTCTTCGCGAGGTGATAGGAGAAGGGAGGCGGCACTGGTACCGAAATGTGGACGGCAGAGTTGTAGGTGAGAGGAGCTGGGGAAGGAGTTGGGGAGAAGAGGGAAGGGGAATGACGGGTAAGCGTAAGAAGGGTGATCGAAAGGGTGGGGTTAGGTTAGAAATTTTATTGTTTTAATTTATGTTGGGTAAGTGTGAAGGAGCACATGATCAGAGACAGCGTGGCCAGATAAGGGTGGAGGGTAGTCGGAGGGTAGGGGTGGGAGACGAGTTGAAGGTAGAAGATAAGGGTATCACTTGTAAATTAAACTATTTTTTATTTTTTCCCTTAATTTAATAATAAATATTCTTTAGGATTTATAGTTTAATAGTTCACAATTTACCTCCTTTTACGTCGTTTTAATTCATTTAGGTCCCATAATCGTTACATATTGGATGAAAAATTAATGGAGGTCAAATATGCCCTATTATTCATTGAGTTTAGGGGCAAATGTGTCAATTTTCGACGTTAGGGGCATATTTGCATCCAATCATTAAGTTCAGGTGCATAATTCTGTATTCCCCCCCCCCCCCAAAGTATACACGCAATCTCACTTTGCACACCAAACCGAATTTTATCCCAATGTGGCACATTAATTGACCCTCAATCCCACTTTGCACCCTAGCACCTAACAAAGTTAGAAATTTAATGGAAAGTGGTCATGTACATGCGACGTGAGGGATTTTCTGGTCATTTTTCTTGAAAAGTGAGGAGAATAAATGTCAATTCGTTATTGAGGTGGCATTTAAATTCTCCACCCCAGCTCCACCATCACCCACCGGTCTAGTTCAACCACCATCACCACCACCATCATTTCTCTAATGTCTCGGTCACTACCACAATTTCTCCCGAATCCCAACCACCACAACAGATTTCTCGCCTCATTAAAGGGCAAACCCCGGTGCGCCAAGCGCTCCTCGCCTCATTACGCAACAAAAATGAAAATCCACCACCGTCCACCACAAACAAGCATTAAACCCAGGTCTAAAACAAACAAACACAAATCTAAATTAATCACATTTAAACACCAATTTCATCTCTTCCAAAATAAAAATCGAAGGTCAAAATAATAATAATAATAATAATAATAATCAAACATGTTGGATCTAGGCTTCGCAAGACAACCTTGATTGGAGCTAGAAGAAAGAACACCCAAGCCCGAGCTTCCTAAACAATCGAAAATGCAAATTTGATGTTGGATCTGAGACAGGAGGAAAAATGGAGTGGATTATTGGGGTGGAGGGCAGCGAAAATAGAGGAATGGAATAGAGAGCGATGGAATGAGGTAAGTGGGGGGCTGGTGGCTGGTGGCTGGTGGCTGGTGGATATGGCAGCAGGGATGAGGAATTGAAGGAGAAAGGGATGGGCTTATGGGGGGAAGGGGTGATTGGTCTTTTGCTTCTCTGTTTCAAAAGATAAAAAAAAAAAAAAAAAAAAAACTTTTTGCTTCTCTTTATTTTTGTGTACAATTTTATTATTAAATTAATTTATATTTTTGATATGATAATAATAATGAGAAAGAAAAGTTCAATGGGTGTTAGGGTGCAAAGTGGGATTGAGTAGATATAGATATAATAATGAAAGGTTAAACATATCCTAAACCAATTTCCGTTAAATTTCTAACGCCATTAGGAGTCAGGGTGGAAAGTGAGATGAAAGGTTAATTAAAGTGTTACTTTGGGACAAAATTCGGTTTGGGGTGTAAAGTGGGATTACATGTATACTTTGGGGGGATAAATGCATTTTGACCTTAAGAGAACATAGATGTTATCTTCTGAATTCAGGTTTGTAGACCTCAATTGATTGAACTTTTTTTTTATTATTTTCCTTTTACCATATCAGTTAGATTCTCTTTTAGTTTGTGTATTTTATGTATTGAATAACATCTGCAAGAAGTTAATATCATGATCTTATCAGTCTGCTGAAACTTTATCCTCGTACCTTTTATAGCACGAGACATATTTTTGTCGGTCAGCTAGTAATTAACAATATTCTCCAAGATGTTTATGAACCTTGTTAACCTTTTCTCTTCTGGTTAAAATTTAAAAGTTTCATGTGTATGACTGTGAGGTTGTAGAACATAGTTGCAGGTGTTACGACAAAACAAAAGAGTGATTCAAGTCAAATTATCTTTCAGAATTACATTAAATTTGTACAGAGATCAAACCTAAGTTTGAACAAAAGAAATAGAGTGAGATTGTAGAAGATTAAGCAAATAGGAAAGACTGCTAAAAGAATTTTGTATCTTATTCCAGTAACCTCAAACCATGAAGTGTTGTTGTTGGTCTTTGGTTGTCCACAGTTAGGCTTTCACTTTTCTGCTGTATTCAGCGAAACATATCATACTATCTTTTCCATGGACTCACTCATGCTTAAGTTTCTAAGTGGGTAAGTTGTTAGAAATAGCTAGCTAAGGTAATCATCATCTTTCAGCTAAAGTGCCTCTGTCTTTATTATGAATGAAGCTTCAAATCCTGAAGTTATGAATATTGTTACGCTTGATATACATTGTTGGTTCTCTCTTTAACAACTTAAGCTAAAAATGAGTTGTTAACTTAACAATATCACCATTTTTTTCTTCCTTCCTGCTTATAGAAAACTGAATGCTTTTATTTGGACCTGACTCTATAAGCTAAACTCTAGATATATCCAGGAAATAGTTCATTTGGGTGGTTAGGCCTGCTGTTACATGCCAAATTGTCGTAATATATCTAAGTAATCAATCAGGAAGTCAGGTCATACATTCACAGAAGATGTGCTTCTTCCAGTGTATTTCTATGCATAATTCCTAAGCTGATGACCCTCAAGAAACGCTGGAGAGATCTTGTGGGTTAGGCTGCCATTGAATGAAGTGTCAAAATGAAAGTAGGTGTTACTAACCTGTGATTTGTTTCCCATTGTTAATTATTTTTTCTTTCCTTTAAAAGATGCTGTGCCTGGCAATCCACATATTATAGAGGAACCTGTTCAGTGAAAGTTTCAAAGATTGTACTCCCTCCGTCCCAGACCAAGGGTTCATCTTTCCCTTTTGGTCCGTCCCAGACCAAGAGTTCATTTCCATAAATGGCAAGTTTTTTAATATATTTATACCCTTATCAACTCCATATATTTACAAAAAAACCATTCATTATACCCTTATACTTTCTCTCTCCTATTTTCTACCACACATTTAACTATTATTCCTCCCACTTATTCTCTTTTCTATTAAATATTTTTAACTTTTACATTCTCTCTCCTATTTCCTACCACATATTTAACTTTTACATTCTCTCTCATATTCCCTACCACACATTTAACTACTATTCCCTATCCCACATTCAACTTTTATTTATTTTTTAAAAAAAATCTTAAAAAGCGTGAAATCCACTCCATATACCCATGGTCTGGGACGGAGGGAGTATGAAATAATTTGTATTTTGCCTTTCTGATAAGGGCATGCAGCCTTTCTATTGTTCAATCTTGTCATCTACCAGCCACTCTACTATTTTTTGATAATTTTGAATGTAGATACACTTGGTGATATTGTCCTACAAATTGGTATCCAGTTGTTGATTTTCTTTTCCTCTGATCCATTTCTTTTTTCTGTTTGGTGTCAAGCTCATTTACCTGAGCTTGCCTCTTTAGACAATGTAGTATCACATCAATATGTGATTTAGTGGATCTTTTCTTCCGCTGATCCATTTGTTAATAATAAACCATTTCTTGTGTGTAGCGTGTAAAGGTGGCTGCACTGCTGTATGATCTTTTTATCTATGGAAACCATCTTTTTTATGCCCCTCAATTGATGCCCTGTTAACTCCTTAGGTTATGTCTTCATGAGGACAACAAAGAAAAAGGACACTAGCGTGGAAGGAGGAGTGCCAGCTGTCACCTCTTCAACATCTGCCACTGCATCTTCTTCAGTTGTTGAAAAGTCAACTGCTCCGGTTATTGTGGAGCCCTTGCAGTTGCGTGAACCAATACCTGAGGCTCAACAGCGTGAGTTGTTCAAGTGGATATTGGAGGAGAAAAGGAAGGTCAAAACGAAAGATCCGGCTGAGAAGAAACGCATTGACGAAGAGAAAGCCATCATCAAACAGTTTCTTCGAGCAAAGACCATCCCACCTCTGTAATTGATAGATGGATGAACCCTTGTTTTGTCTGAACGACAGACTTTGTATATTTGGAACTTGCATTGGTTCTTTTGCTGTTAAATGTGACTGTTACAACATTTGTAGGGTAGATTTTTATTTAACAAAAATATTCCTTGTATTATAAGAAACTAAGACTTGATTGAAGATGGTGGAAGAAATTGCTCAAAACAGTGGTGGTGAATATGGAAATGCAATAATATTAGATCCAGTGAAAGGCGACAAATTCAAAAGCATTATTGGAGTAATTAAAAATTCTTGAACCAAGATATCCAACCAAGATATCCCACATTGCTTTTTTGACTTCAGTATCTGTCTTTATGGGTGCAGTGCAGACTTCGTACAATTAAAAGCTTTGGCTAAAAACCTAATGGGCCATGGCCCAATGGTATCTTGGGTGGAGGTCACCGGTTCGATTTAAAGGGAGAATCGCGTGGATTAATTTAACTCTTGGGTTTCGGGGTTCTTAGGAGCCTCCGGCATGTCAATTCCCGGTTAAGGAAGCGGCATTCTTTGGGCTTGCAACAGCCTCATTGTGGGGTGTAGGAGGGCTCACGCTTGGGCCGAGGAGTATAAGGGTGCGCATTTGATTGGGCGTATCAGCGATTTACCTCCATTAGAACAATTTGTAGGGCCGATAGCTAGTGTTGCAACACTCGGTGTGGGGAGTTCAACTAAGCGTTGTAGGAGGGCTCCCTTGGAGCAGGAAGTATAAGGGGTCTTTGCCACCACAGGCGATTTAGGCGTATCAGCGATTTCACCGTGCATTAGGGCAATTTGTGGGCCGGTAGGTGTAGTGGTCAGGGAATTGCTTCGGCGAAGGCGGGGAGCACTGGAGTATCAAAAAAAAAAAAAAAAAAAAAGCTTTGGCTAAAAGACGGATTTGAAACTGCTTATATCTCTCGTCTCGATTCGTTTTTTTGCTTTTCAATAATAACGGTGTATAAATGATCACACTCTCTCTCTATTGATAGGGAACAGTAAGGTTAAATTGAGGAAATAATCAAAGATTAATTTAATATATGTGAGTTTACACCAAATCAATTAATATAAATCATTAATTTTAAAAAAACAATTACGTGGCACAATCTCAATTCTCAAATTACTTGGAAAACTGTTTTTTTTTTCTAAAATTTTGACTCGAAGTAATTAGAGAACATCCAATCTACCGTATAGCTTGGCTACGAACATTTTTGGTATCATAAATCTGATCTACCATTAAAAAATCTTGAATGAATTTCGCTTTTAAAAACTGTCAAAAAAGAGAGAGAGAGAGAGAGAGAGAGAGAGAGAGAGAGAGAGAGAGAGAGAGAGAGAGAGAGAGAGAGAGAGAGAGAGAGAGAGAGAGAGTGAATGGTATAAATCGAACATAACCCATAGGGTCAAATTATGGGCAAACTCAATCGATTCGGGTCCAAGTAAAAATATTTAGAACTCCTAAAAAATACATAGGGAGTAAGAATCCCTACGTATTGTCGTCAATACATTTATACATAATTATATGTTGTTGACCAACCTATATGGACATAGGTTTAAGTCGATCAAGGCCGTCATATGCCTAATATTTAGGCCAATACCTTCTCTCCCACATGTAAGCCCACCAAAGATATATTTTCTTAAAATGACAAAGGGAGTGGGTCTCCCTACCCTTGGTCGTCTCACATGATGTTGACATAAACATTATGTCGACCAAGGACCGACTACCATAGACTGAAGTCGACCAAGGGTATGCACAGAGCATGACTTGCCCGACTTACGTCCGGTTAACACAGTTTGAATCATAGTCAAATATGAAAATTTTGAAATTAAGATTTGAATAAGATTTGAATATGATTAAACTCCTTAATTCACTTCTTAACTTCTTTTTCAAGGCAGGAAATTGCCTCATACCACTATAAATACATGACACAAATCTCATAATTCTGTTAACATATTCTGACTCTTAACCATTGTCAATTGATTTGCTCTAATAAACATCAATACTTACTCTCACATCGGAGTACCTTCGCCGGTGAAGCCCCGATTTAGTTTACGTATTTGTTTATCCTTTTTTTCAGGCAATTCAAGTCACCGGGAATATTCGAACCACTAATCTCCTAACCATTGGATTATGACTTATCCGACGTTTTTGACATAATAATCGAAGAGAATTTCTCGGCTGAATGGAAGATCTGAGGTAGCCAATCAGCTGTTGAAAGGAGTGTGTAGGGATTGGATGATGATTTCGGTGGGCAACAAAATTAATTTATTCTTCCCTAGCGCTATGCTGGATTGGATGTATTATAAACAAATCAATCGGATAAAAAGTTGGTATAAGGTGTATTAACTATTCATAGATTTAAATTAGATACTCATTTATAATAATAATAATATTAACAATAATTATAAATATCATAATATATCAAGTTGAGTCTACTTTTTAACCATTTAAACTTTTTAATGAGCTAATAATTTATCATTATGCGAGGACAATTTGATAGAAAAATATTACTTTCTCCGCTCCATATTAAATATTAATTTCATTTCAATACAATATTTTATTATATTGTTTATATCATTAATTAAAACTATATTTTATTAAAAAATAAGACACTTAATATATGAAATTGACTAAATAAAATGCAATACTTTATTTTATGTGAGAATAATGCTCCGTTTGTTTCACGAAAAATAACCCCCGAAAAATAATTTCTTAGAAAATATTTTTCGGAAAATGAAAATGCTTTCCGGAAAACATTTTCCTGTTTGGTGAATCTTAAGAAAACATTTTCCGAAAAATATTTTCCGATGTTTGATAGTTTCATTATAGTAACTCTCTAAAGGTAAAATCAATACAAACAAAGGAAAATGAGGAAAATGTTTTTCGGAAAACAACTTCCTTAGGTAGAGGTAAGGAAGTCATTTTTCTTAGAAATCAAGCTCATTTTTCATTGACCCGAAAAATGTTTTCCGTTGACTTCATTTTTCGGTGTTTACCAAACACCAAAAAATGGGAAAAATATTTTCCGAAAAATGTTTCCCCCCAAACAATCCAAACAAACGGAGCTAAGGATAATTGGAAAAAAAAGTATAAAGAGAAATGAGAGAATGAATGAATTGAGTGATAATGATGGGGGGAGAGTGGGTTGGATTTATTTAAGGTGTGGCATGAATACATGAGGCCCCTACAGGCCCCCAAGTTCGGCCGGACCGGGGCCGGATATCCGACGATAATTAATCCACACCTCCCCAAGAGACAATCATGTATGTAGGGAACCAACCTAACCTAACCTAACCTAACTCTCCCTTGTTTTTTAGTCATCAATTGAGATATTTCTACTTATTAAACTAATCTCTATTTTTAACAAATCTTAGGACCACGGATGCTATAAATGTGGTGGTTAGGAATTTTAAAAAAACATTTTGAATATAAAATTATTATTTAATAATATTAATATCTAAATTGGATTTAAAGGGGAGAGGGTCAAATTTATATTTTGGTGTAATTTTTTCTTAATATAGAGGAGGGAAAAATCATAATTTTTCCTAGTTTATAAAGAATAGAGGGGCAATTCCCCTCCCCGTCACTGGCTACGCCAGTGGTTGAGGGGGATAGGAATGTGTCATGTATGCCTGTTTTTAAAATTAATGTTTGATATTAATTGAATGTAGGGTGGATTTATATTTAAAATTAATTACTGTCATCCCCAACACATAAGAGGGAGTTGTCCCCCTTTGTTTCTAAAAATGAACATAAATATAGCACTTGGCAATTTTATAAATTCCGTTTTTTTCTTTTAAATTTGTTTTTGCCTCCTTTTTACTTAAAAAATAGCACTTTATTAAAATTTTGTCCCACTTTATTATAATTAGTTATAAAATTCTAATATTTCATAGACAAAATAATCTAGCCCTCATTTATAAAATTTTCTGACTCTCCAGCTGCTGTTGTAGCAACTTGATCGGTGTTAGCGCTTTAGTCGACCGATTGGTGATCCTTAGTTATACAATCCATGTAATATAACACATTTTTCTTTCCCCTTTTTTTTTTTTTTCCATTCTAATTCAAGTTTATGGCTTGAATTAATAAGTATGGTATAAATAAGAAAAATGAATGAATTAGGAGGCCAAAAATATGGCCAATATCAGGGCCAAACTAGGCTAAAATGTGACCCTACAAGTAACATGCAAGTTGAATTGGCCCATATACTCCACATAACCTTGGAAAACGGCAAGTTCATTGGCTCTAGCTCTAACTCTAGCTAGCTAGTGATGAATATGAGTCATTTACATTATAATAAATCATAGTACTAATATAAATTAAATTAAACGCACTTTAATCAGACGCGCTTTATTGAGTCAACAGCTTCTTTTTGACTAACATTTCCAAAAGAAAAAGGAAAGAAAAGAGGCCTATTATATATCAAAAGGATATTCCATATGATTAATGGATCTGCAAGTGATTTTTAACCCAAACAAACGGGTGGGTGATGACGTCAACATCAATCCAACAAGACCGTTTTGGAACCAATTTGGGCATCTCATAAATGGGTGAATTTGTTGATGTTAAAAGCTACCATTAGATAGGCATCTGTCTGTGTTACAGTGTATTGATACGAGAGATATAAAGTGTAAAATTGAGAATGCTAGTGAAACTTTATGCACAGACACCCTGTTTCGTCATCAATTTTTTACATTTCTTGTGTACTTTCAAATGTCATTATATTACAATGACTAATATTATTTGAGTTGAGCTTCTGATATTATATTTATAGAGAACCTACTCATATTTTTGTGTTTTTGCCCTTAATTTAATTTAATGGTGATTTGATTTTTTTTTTTAAATACACCGTTGGGACAAGAATAAAAAATAATAATTATATCCATAATATCAAAGATCGAACGGACCGTAAAATGGACTGTGATAGGCCATTCACTGCTGCTGTCCATGGTCCCAACAAGACCCACCCTCTCAAGGTTTTATATTATGAACCATCTTCTCTATCTTGACAAAGATTACAACGGAATCTTCTCTCTCTCTCTCTCTCCTATATCTATCTATCTATATATATGTGTTATAAATTCTGAGATTTCATCTTAAAATCAATTGGTGTTAAGAAAAGTGATACATAATTTTTACTATATATTATGGACAAGATTTGTTAATTTTCAATGTGGTATAATATCTTTAACACGCCTCATTAAGTGTAGCGGATTTTGCTAAAACTTATAACGTGTACTTATTAATTGAGCGTCATGCAGCAATATCATAGTTCGTTGGGATTGCACGTGTAATGAACCTAATCTGATGCTATGTTAAAGTATGAGATTTCACCTTCAAATCAATTGGTGATAAAGGAAATGACCCATAATCTTTATATATTATAGACAATGTTTGTCAATTTTCGATATGAGATAATATCTCTAAAGTAGTAGGTTTTGGGGGAAACTAGTTTCTCCATAACATTATAAAAAGTCTTGTTTTAAAAATCGAAACAAAGGCACGTACAATTTTTTTTTTTAAATAAAAAACAAGACTTTTTATAATATTTGGAAAAACTAGTTTCCCCCAAAATTTTCTGTATCTCTAATACTATATACTCGCTCTGCTCTATTATGATAGTTCTGTTTGATTTTTTAATTATTTTAAATTTTTCTTGAGAAAATTAGTAATTTTAAAGTAATTTTAAAAATAAAAATAACTTTTTAGGAAAAACAAAAAGAAGAGAGAGAGAGAGAGTACCGTTCCACATGTCTCTCCCTCTCTCTCACACACACACATAATCTCTGTGTGTAAATCCACGCGTGCGGGTACACATGCAAATTCATTTATTCTCAATCATTCGTCCCCAAACCATATGATTAGCCCCAATCCCCATATTTAAGACCCGAGAGCAAACATAGTGAGTCCTCCCTTGTGTTGTGTACTAGATAAACGGTAAAAAAAATGGACAATTCTTGGATTCTCTTCATCACTACAACTGCAGCCTTCTTTTGGTCTTTCCTCGTACTTTTCAAAAGGATCAGAAAACTACTTAGTCCCTCTCCCTCTAATTCTTCATCATCAAACAACTCCGGTAGCCAGCACCTCCCTCTCGGAAACCTCGGATGGCCTCTCCTTGGAGAAACCATTGATTTCATTACATGTGCTTACACGGACCACCCCGAGATCTTTATGGACAAACGTAGTCACAAGTAAGTCATCTCCTTTTTTTTTTTTTTTTTTATCGTGCGTTTAACGCACGATGTTATAGAATAGTTAGTAATTAATGATCCAAGTGGGTATCTATTGACAAGTTTCTATATATAGATGGTAAATCAGTAGTAATTAATGATGTTGAATGGGGTGTTTTTTTAGGTATGGGAAGGTGTTCAAGTCGCATTTATTTGGGAGTCCGACTATAGTTTCAACTGATGCAGAAGTGAGTAAAAGTGTATTACAAAGTGATGCCAAAAGTTTTGTGCCTTGTTATCCGAAATCACTAACCGAATTGATGGGAAAGTCCTCTATTTTGCTTATCAATGGAAGCTTACAAAGGAAAATCCATGGCCTCATTGGAGCCTTCTTCAAATCTTCCCATCTCAAAGCTCAAATCACAAGTGACATGCAAAAATATCTCAAACAATCAATGGGAAATTGGAAAGAGGATAGTCCGATTCTCGTACAAGATGAAGCCAAAAAGGTTCGTTTAATCATCATGACATATGAGAATTCATTTTAGCCGACCCCAATTATTTTCGGACTAAGACTTTGTTATTGTTGTTGTTATTGTGTCGGTATTATTATGCCATGATGATTATGTCTATGAAAATTACATTCGTGTAGTAATAATTATGTTTAAGACTAATAAGAGTTGCCACTTTTGATTTTTGATTTTTTTTTTTTTTTTTTTAATTTCAGATTGCTTTTCAAGTACTTGTGAAAGCATTAATTAGTTTGGACCCGGGGGAAGAAATGGAGTATTTGAGGATCCAATTTCAAGAATTCATTGCGGGTCTAATGTCTTTGCCCATCAAATTACCCGGAACTAGACTTTACAAATCACTGCAGGCAAGTTTAAACCAAGTGATGAAATGAAATTATTTATACTCCAATTAATCAAGTATTTTTTTTTTAAAAAAATAATAATTCTAATAGTATACTCCCTCCGTCCCTATAAAAGCTTCACTAATTACCCAAAGAAGGCGTTCCGTTAGACCTTCCTTTTTTTGAAAGAATCTTCACTATTCTCTCCACTCATTCTCTCTCCTAAAACACTATTACACTCACAACACTTTTCAAATTCACTATTCCCTCCACTAATTCTCTCTCCTATTTTCAAATTACACTCACAACATTTTTTTTTCCCTCCCATTACCATAATTCCCGTGCCGGAGAAAAAGGGTGAAGCAATTGGTGGGACGGAGGGAGTATGAAAATTAATTTGTAGCGATATTAAATATTTCGAACTGTCATTTCCAGGCGAAGAAGAAAATGGTTAAACTAGTACAAAAAATCATCCTTGATAAAAGAATTAATAGCAAAAATATATTTCCGCAAGATGTAGCTGATGTGTTGCTCAATGACACGAGCGGAGAGCTAACGGATGAGTTAATATCCGATAATATGATTGATTTGATGATACCCGGAGAAGATTCTGTTCCTCTACTTATAACTCTAGCCATCAAGTACCTATCGGATTGTCCTACCGCTCTTCTACAATTTACGGTAAATTTAAATATTTACTATTTATAGCTATTCAGGAGTATGGTATGCATGGTCATTCTTACATCGTAGACATGATATTTTCAGGAGGAAAATATGACGTTGAAGAGGCACAAAGACCAGCTTGGAGAACCATTGTATTGGAATGATTACTTATCATTACCCTTTACACAAAATGTAAGAGAGGTTGATTAATTAAATTTAAATTTTGATTATTGGTAATTTATTTATGTTGATTAATTAATTAAACAGGTGATTACCGAAACATTAAGGATGGGAAATATTATAACTGGGGTTATTAGGAAGGCAATGAAAGATGTGGAGATAAAAGGGTATTTGATACCAAAAGGATGGTGTATTTTGACATATTTTAGATCAGTTCATCTTGATGAGCATCATTATGACTATCCTCATCAATTTAACCCATGGAGATGGCAGGTAATTAAGAATTATTTGGAGATCATAATTTTGTATTTCTTTTTAATAATCAATTTGATTGAACTTTAACTAAATATTTATGTAAAAATAACAGGATAGAGACGTAAGCAATTGTAACTTCACCCCGTTTGGTGGTGGGCAAAGGCTTTGCCCTGGGCTCGACTTAGCCAGGCTTGAAGCTTCCATTTTTCTCCATCACTTTGTAACTCAATTCAGGTAAATTTTCATTTTAAACACAATCCCCCCCCCCCCCAAAGACTAACTAGCTCATTATGTTTTAGCTCGAGGTTTCAATCACAAATTTGTCTAAAAATCAAATTCTCTTTACTTCCGGATACCTTTTTTCCCTCGAATATTGATTCTACCCGACCCGACTCAAGCACAAATTGATTAGAAAATTTAAGTGCCCTTGAAGACTTTAGGCCCTCCAAATCCTCTCATATAGTATATGCTTGTCCATAAATGTTTGTGGCTAGTCAAATGTGTAGATATTGGATCCCACTTTACCAAATTATTGGTATGGAGCTTCCTATTCTATGATAACCTGATTTGTATCTTTTGGGTAGAGTAGGTTGCATGTGCTAGAATTATTACATTATTGAAGTCACGAGAAACCATAATTACAAAAAGAATAACTTGAAAAAAAAATCATCTTTTGTTATTAAGTTAGTCAACATTGTTTTGTTTCATTTATCAAATCAAACTTTAGTTCACCGTACTTATTTATTTGATTCAATTGTCAAAAGATTTTCTATTTCAATAGTTTTTATGCTACAAGAAACGTGTTGATCAGCCTACGTCCAGCAATTAGGTTTGATCTTCTAGCTTGGTTTGACCTGAAACCAATGAACACATGACTAGCCGGGGTGATCTCCGGCTAAGACCCTCCAGCGTGAGAGTAAGTATCACGTGTATAGCTTATAAACTGTATGGAGTTATTGAACAACAAAATAAGCATTACCTCTAAACGGCGTATGTTGTGAAGTATTTATAGCATTTGATACGAAGTAGAATTGTAGTAGGATTGTATAGAATTCCTAAAATCATGGAGAGATTCGTGGGCGTAAGTGACTCCGAAATTATAGGAGACGGTTATGGAAAGTCTTTGATCGACATACGTCTCTGTAGGTCGAGGTCGCCTGAGTAGATCAAGGTCAACCTGACTTAGTATTATAGCCAGATAAGATTTGTATAAAGAGATAATCGTATGTCGGACAAAGTTAGGTCGGGACCAATGATGATCGGACAATGAGCTAGGTCGACTGATCTTTGCTATTGGGTGATGGGTCTTATAATAACTGGACCAGCCTGATTGATGACGATGTTGTAATAATGCCTGAATAATTGGGCTTAATACATTGAACCTAGCCCATCGCTTTTATTTCGTTCAGTTTTATTTCAAGTTTTGGTTAAAACGGTCCGATTTTATAGCAGTCAATTGGCGCAATTTCTTGATATTATTCTTGATATACAAATGGGCAGGTGGGTGGCAGAAGAAGATTCAATAGTGAACTTCCCAACAGTAAGAATGAAAAAGAGAATGCCAATTTGGGTCAAAAGGAGAAAAGACATGAAAAGTGGGACTTGAGGAACAAATAAACCAAAAAGAGGATTAAAGAGAGAAAGTTAGGTCGCAGCACCACACGTGTGGGTCGGCATTAGTTGCTGACACAGGCTTTGTCCCATTTTCAGTTTTTGTAACTTGCACATGTACATACACATATAAATACAAATATTTTTAGCTAAAGTTTTATTATGAAAGTGCTCAATTATTCAGAGAAATATAATTTTATGGTTAAAGAATTTCATGAATTATATTTACAAAATATTTTATTTTTTATGATCAATTTTATCATATACTTTTATTTAAAATCTAATTGAATCCTATATTAAAAAATCAAAATGTATTTTTATGGGACAAAAGGGAACAATTTTTAATTGAAGGATAAGATTCGATTTTGATTTTGATTTTGATTTTGATTTTTGTTTTTGGAGTCTCGTAAAAGTAGGTCTAGATATTTATGTTAACTCGATGAGATCCATTCTCCGTGATTCTTTGCTTTCTTGCACTCTAGTTTACCATTTTATCAACAAGTTTAGTCTATATTTAAAGCATTAAATTTGGATCAAGATAAATAAATTATTTAACTAAATCTTAGACCGTAGGTAGGTCAACTTGTTTAATTAATATAATAAAATCCAATTTTATTTATAAAAATTGGTGTATATTGGTACGTCCAGATTTGCCTTCTAAATTATTTTTATAGATAAATCAGATTAAGATTAGGACACAAGTAAATTAATTAAAGCACAACCTATAGATTAGTGTCATTATCTCCTACTAGTTCAGTGCTAATCTGAGAAAACGATAGTAGGCCAGGGCCATGTAAAAGAAAGCCTAATGGAATGGAAAAGTAACCACAATTTTCTCACAATTTAACTAACTTTATCATTATTTATTTTTTGAGTTACTTTGTCGTGTAGTGCACCGCATCAAACTTTTTCAATAAGTAAATCATCCAAATTTTAGAATTTTTTTTGGCCGTCATTTCCTTTCCTTGGTTGTTTGTGTCGGGTTAAGATTTACTGATAACGTAAGATAAATGTTAATGTCAACAAAATGCATATTATCATCGATGGCGATGGTGATGGTGATGAATCACATTGGTGTTTTTAGTGGTCATTTTCTTGGTTACTTTCTGGTTGCGAGATTGCTATACACAAAAGCATATATTATGGGGACATGCTCCCATTTTGTTTTCAACTTTATTATGCAAAAGAGGAGGCCAAATGTGTTCTCTCATTTTATTTTTCTTCATTGTCTTAATTAATAAAAGAGCAGTCATAATGGGCCCATTCATTTCACTATAGCCGCCCTAATTGTGGCCTAAGATAAAAGTAATAGAAAGTTGATGAAGCTGGCATAGTTTAGAGATGGGCTTAGTCGTCTAGGTAGCCCAACATATTGGCCCGAAACACAGTTTTCAAGTGATAAACTCGTCTAATTTCCTACTATTCCAAACTAAATACTCCCTACCTACCCATAGAGTTGCCAATTCAAAAATACGAGATGGAACGGGACAAAATTATGTTGTCCTACGACGGAAACAGGACGAGATGGAACGGGATAAAACGGGACGGGACTAAAATACTCCGTCCCATCCCGTTCCATTTGCGGGACGCGGGATCCCGCGGGACAATGCGGGATCCCGCGGGACAATGCGGGACCCGTTGACTAGGAAGGATAAGCGTTGACTAGGCGTCAAGTCCACGGCGAACCAACCATAGTAGAGGTTGCTACTGCTTTGTTAATAGCCATTGTTACCAGAGACCCCAAGGCAATGATAAGGCTATACTCCCTCCGTCCCATAAAACATTACCCCTTTTACTATTTTGGGCGTCCCACTTTAAAGTCTCACTTTCCTAAAAAGGAAATTTTTAATACTTCTTTATTCATGGGACCCACTTGTCATACTCACAACACTTTTCAAATTTACTATTCTCTCCACTCATTCTCTCTCCTCCCACTCACAACACCTACTTTAATAACATTATTCCTTATTTTCCGTTCTCAACAGTAAAGGAGTAAAGTTTTATGGGACGGAGGGAGTATAGCATAGGCGCGAAACGGGAACGGGAAGAAGCTGCAGTTTCCTCCTCATTGCCTTTAGCGAAACGTAGTGTGCTGGGTGGTCTACTACCTGAGTCTTTGTTGTATATACTGGAGCGTGGTGGTCATTTGCATTCGCCGGCAAAGAATGGTAACTGATTCTGATACTCCTGAGATTATATGAACTCACAAAATGCGAGCAGACAATCTGATCAGAGAGGTGAATTTGCTTTGAATTTTGGACATGTTCTTTTTTATTTTATACTAAAGGGAATGGAATTATAAAGTGCTAAGTAATCATACTATTTCATTTTCCAGGTTATGCAGCACCTTGGTGATTTTCCTCAAAAGTTATCCCAGTACTGCCATTGCCATTGTTTATATGATTATGCTCCTATGCCACCTGTGGGATAAGTCACGACCTTTACACTTGAACGTTGTGGGATGGGCGTGATCGCACTATGTTGTCCCGCGACGGGAACGGGACGAGACGGGACGGGACTAAACGGGACGGGACTAAAATACTCCGACCCATCCCGTCCCAAATCTATTGCGGGACGAAAAGTCCTAATGGGACCGTCCCAATTTGACGACTCTACCTACCCACGTCTCATAGTAATATCTCATAATAATATATAAAAAGATACCTTTTGCATATTCCAAAAGTCTCAAAATGAAAATAAGACTCACTTGTTATAATCACAACAATTATACACTAACTTTACCTTCTCTATTCTTCTTAACTATCTATACTCACAACACATCACATTTTTTTACTTTTTTTCTTAATTCTCATATCAAGCCCATTTATGCATAATTGCTATGGGAAGGAGAGAATATTCATTATCAATAAAATTTGTTTCAAATTGAGATTTTTTTACACATTTACTTTAAAGCTCCTCGGTATTGATAATATTTTAGTTTACTCTCGTATTAATGATATTATATGGTAATTTAATTAAAGATATCCATGTATATATGCAAAAAAAAAAAATGCTTTAATGTCAATTTCCTCAATTTTTCCTTAAAGTAAAAAATGGACATAACGGAAACAACAATTCTTACTAGGGTTTGGAATAATTACATTGTTGTATAGCGTATGCTATTAACTTTCCATAAATGATGAACAAAATTAAAGGAAAATCCTAAAAAATAATATACACATTGGAAGGGTATAATTGTCACAAATTAAAAGACAGAGGATGAAAATGGGAAAAAATAATGTACACTGGAAGATCCAATTGGTACGTCAGGTTATGGTTCAGCCCGTCGTTTGACCCGTACCGGCATTCCCATCTTCAAACTTACAGTGGGAAATGTGATAATTTTGTCATCCTCCGCCACCCAACTGCACGGTAAAAGAAATTCCAGAAATGTAAATATTCTAAGATTACTTTTTTTTTTTTTTTAGAAATACTATCCCAGACTCTTGAAGTGGGGCGGATGAAGTATTTTTTATTATCAAGAATAAAAATGTTTTCTGGAAAATGTTTTACGCTAAACATGTTTATCTCATTTTTCGGAAAATATTTTCATTTTTCGGAAAACATTTTGTAGGAAATCATTTTCCGGAAAATGTTTTACGCTAAACAAACGGAGCCTAAATGAACATTTTATTTTTGGAGAAGAAAAGTAATTAGAATGACCTGAATTGAGTAACAAAGTGATGGAGGAATATGGAAGCTTCAAGCTTGGACAAATCACTCCCAGGACACATCCTTTGTCCAAACCCAAATGGGGTATAGTTGGCACCATTTATACTGTCCTTGTCCTATAATTAACGTTCCAATTTTCATTAATTAAAAATAATAATAATGAAAATAATTACTTTATTTATTTATCTGTTCCAAAATAAATAACTCACTTGCCATCTCCATGGATTGAAGTGATGGGGATCCTCATACTGATTGGGATCAAGATGAAGTGATCTAAAGTCCGTCATCACAGACCATCCTTTAGGTATCAAGTGCCCTTTGATCTCCACATCACTCTTTGCTTCTCTCATAACTCCTGATACTATATTTCCTACCCTTAACGTTTCTGTAATTACCTGTTTATGTTTATTTCACACACCGAAAATACGTTAATTATTATGGAAACTAGTTTTATTTAGGATTATCATTTTCGTTAGAAATTACTTACACATTGTGTAAACGATAGAGACGCGTAATCACTCCATTGCATCTCTTCGCCAAGTTGATCTTTTCGTTTCTTCATCTTGATATTCTCATCCTGAGGAGTTAGTTCACTGTTCAAGTTGAGAAATAGTACAATGCAATAATAACAATAAAGCCCTTTATCTATATAATCGATGCAGGCTGTGTATGTATCAGTATAAATCAAAAGTAGAACAACATCCGATCAGATGCAAATATTAATTAATTTATTCCATGTGTTTCTTGAAGTACAAGTAACGGGAAACTAACAATAGTTAGAAATTGGGAAATTTGGCTATAATAACTTGGTATCGAGTTTATAGATTAATAAGGGTTTACTTTACGTACCGTGAATTCTTGGAGGGCTTTAGGGGAAGTAGAAAGGAAGTTAACGGTAAGGGCGACAAGAACAGGTATGTTAGCCTCTCCAGGTACCATTAAATCGACCAAATTACTGGAAATTACTTCATCCGTAAGCTCATCATTTGCACCATTGATCAGTATATCCGCCGCATCTTCTTCAAGTCTTGATTTAGCTTTGATACTCTTCCTTTTACCTTCCATAATTTTGTTGAGAAGCTTAACCATTTCCTTTTTCGCCTGCACATTGTTTTATATTTTTTGTACCTTTCTATTTAACGGAGAAAAACGTACGTATATACAGAAGAAATGTGATTTACTTGCCTGTAAAGATTTGTAAAACTTGCTCCCTGGAAATTTTATGGGCAACGAGGCGAAACCAGCTATAAATTGCTCGAATCGTTGTCTTAGGTATTCCATTTCTTCACCAGGATCTAGGCCGATAAGTGCTTTGACTAGCACTTGAAAGGCAATCTTGAAACATGAAATACAAGAGTAAATTAGTGATTGATTAGTACGTAGTTGATGCTACCATGAAAAATCTTTGGTTGCACAGGAACTGAGATTGGCTGGACACTCCGGCTGCTTCCTTGCTTAGTTGGCCGCCTACACACAAAGAACAAGGTAAACTAGGCCGGGGGTGACTCCGGCGTACCCCCTCCGGCGTGAGAGTAAGGTTAGATGAACAAGGAAGGTGGTGTAACAATGGATGATCTAGAGAGAGAAAGCAGAGAGAGAGATACATACCCATGCAATGAACACTATTCACCTTTTATATCCCTAAGCCCCCCATGTGCAAGGCACATGGGGGACACTTGTCAATCATCCAATGGAATTGATCTCAACCAACCTCAACTTAGTGGGATTTCACTATTCACCTTGTCACATCAGTCACACATCACAAGTACTTAGGGTAAGGGACATAGGCGACAATCGATGTGCCATCGTGGGAATGCCCAGAGTTCCTAGTCGTTTAGGCGACAACCTGACTATGGGCGACATCAACTGTCATGTCGCCCCAACTCAGGGGGCCTGCGAGCAGCGTAATCCTCTTACTCATGAAGCGGGCAGTAGCTAGGCCATGTCTTTCGCATACCCCCATTGTACCTAAATCGATATCCCCACGTTCCTTCTCGCCGGGGTCTAAAGCAGCTCCAAGGAGCCTTATTCATCCTATGTCGCGAACACGGCAAATTCCCGTGGTCGGCCTAAGCCCGATGGGCCTGGCCCTTAATTCGCTATTGGGCCTAGTTTCTCATTATTAGGGCCCAATATAATTTATGGGGTCGTATCAGAAGCCCCCAAGTTCAAGCCTTGGATTATTCATGGTCCAGGCGAGAACTTTATTTAATGTCGCATAATTCTCGCAATTTCATCCTCCGCGTTGGCGAGGAAATAGTCCTTATTCGCCACGCTCATGCCACGTGTCGTGACGGGGGTGAGCCGGACGGTTGGGGGCCGTACACTTACGTTGGAAGCGAGCCGTCCCCCTTAAATATTCACAATAATGGGGGGAATTTCAAAAATCATACTCCATTAACTCCCTCTCGTAACTCCCCCCCCTAACCTTTCCATTCCTATACTTTTGGAGTTTAAAAACCCCTCCTCAGCATTTTACACTCCGCACTTCCCCCATCGCAGACACTTTTTATAATCAACTAATCCGCATATTTCGGAGCATCCTAAGGATTTCCAGGAGAAGAAGGTGGCGTATAGAGCCCTCACACTTCCGTTTCAACTTCTCCTTCAAGCCTTCGTTCCAATCTGCAACTTACCAGGTACTTTCTCTAACTTTGCCTTCTCGCATGAATTCTCGCTTGAATTCTTGCTTGATTTCTCGCAAGGATTCTCGCACTTCGTAATTTTAGAATTTCTTGTAAACGATTGTTCTTCTTTCCAAAACTTGTTAAGTCTGGCTGGAGCGGAATATGTGTGAGAGGGTTTTCAAAAGAGATAATGGGGGCAGGGGCTTTTACCTTAATTATAGATTCTTACTCCTTGATTAGGCGACATGAGTATATATGCCGCCCTTTCCTCTCCCTATAATTCCTGACCCCATGCATACTTTCTTCACGAAATTATACCCCCTTCATGCCTTTGACATCTCTCTCCTTAAACTGATTTTTCTAGCTCTATCGTAGCCCCCAAATTTACTTGGTCCTCCCTTCTATTCACAGGTCATGTCTTCCTCAAACTCGACATCTGACCACGATGTTTCGGACACTTTAGCAGCTGAGACCCAAGAGCGACAACCTGTATCACGGGGTTCTTCCAACCCCCGAGGTCGCCAGGATCCGGCGGCTCCTCTCGCTCTCATTTACAATCTCACTATTATGTTAAGTACGGGATTAACCCGGACATCTACCACATTGAACCATATGTCGGAGATTTATCCCTTGCCGCTATGCGAGATAGAAACGATGGGGTTATAGTATTCCCGTCTCAGTTAGATGCTGGCCTTAGGGTACCAATAGACCCCTTCTGGTCATTGTCTTAATCCACTCCCAAGCAGCCATAGTAGACCTTCATCCCAATGCTATTAGGGTCCTCACGAGCTACATAGTGACTTGCAGGGCCTTGAAACTAGAACCCACACGTCCCCTTTTTGTAAACTTGTTTGATGGTTATACTTCTGTGTCTCAGAGGCAGGGCGTAGTTGAAAACCGCCTCTCTGTCAAGTACAAGAGTCTTAAGCTTTTGACCCCCTTACCTAGAAAGGTCCATGCGGCAATCCAATCCACTTGATCATATCCCGCATAAATTTGGACCCATCCATGTGATCTTGGCGACATATATACAAAAATTATAACCCGAAATGCCTTAGTTTCTGGCGACTCCCGATTGAGAGAAAAATTTTTTAAGGTTTTGGAAGATGCCTCAGACACGGGGTTAGCGTTATTTTCCTGGCGAGATATTCTATCTCGCCCTTCTCTGCTTAGGAAAGTTGGTTTTCCCGATTATCTATATCCTGACAATGAACCTCGCTTGATCATCAAACCACTAGACCCATACCCTGGTTGGGAACGCCATTACAGGGATGTTCTCGCCTCAGTGTGGGCCTTGCAAAAAGAAAGATCATTGCTGCAATGCTATGTTTGAAGTTTTAAGTACGTATTTCACTTCCCTTTATCCTTTACTTTTTCCTTTTGTTTCCCTTTATCTAACACCTTTTCTTGATCCAGGTTTTCGACACATGGACATCTCTGATAGGCGTGCAAATGCCGCGGCGAGATCTGATGGTCGCCGTAAGCGCCTTACACATGCCCGCCAAGCCGATCTAGCCAAGGCCCAGGAGATAGAGCTCCCCATTTCTCGCGACGTTGATGATTACGAAGCGATTGCTCGCGAGAAGGCGGCGATTGCCGCCGAGAAGCGGCGGGGCAATCACGGAAATCAAGCGGGCGAAAACTCCTTTGAGGACATCTGTTGTTCAGCAGGAAGAGAGAATGGAAGTAGAAGCAGGCGAAGATGATGTTGAAATCGCGGTAATAGAGCCTCCTCCGCCAGCCAAGTCCCCCCAGCCCTCTGGTTCTCGCGCTCACAAAAGGGTGCGAACAGAGGAGAGAAGCGAGCCAATAGAGGAATCCAGTGAAGGGGAGGCTGAATTGGTGGTGGCTCGAGGAAGGGTTCGAGATGCCCGCGAGAGAGAAGATTTGTACAATCTCGGCGTGGAAATTGCCTCTGTTCCCCTCTTGGAAGGTTTCAACCTTCACTCTCGCGATCCTCACAATAGTCGATTGGCGCGGCATACTTGAACGGACTTGCGACGGGCGGCCATAAGGGAAGTGGTTGAAGCGGGATATTGATTTATCTTTGAATTTATTTGGCCTTCAAATTTGCAGCGTAAGTGCCTGTCATGTAACACTTTTCACTTGGTAATCTACTTTTACTTAGTCAACATCCTTCACACTTAACTTCTCCCGAATTTTCACGGTGGCGAGTACTTTGCGTGGATTCGGGGACAAGTATAAAATGGCAATGCGTGAAGCCGAGAAGCGGATAAGGTTCGCAAGCGCGCGGTGGCGGAGAAAGAAAAATACAAAGGCGAGATGTGGCGAGATGGAGAAGGATTTGGCAAGGCTGCGGGGTGAGCAAGCGAAGGCCTCGGAGGTGCGAAGGCAAGCGAGAACAAGGCCTCGCGAGTGAAGATAAGTTGAAGGTGGTTGCCGCGAGAAAAGGTGGCGGCTGGAAGAGAAGATCCAAGCCCTTGGCCGACAACAACGGCCACGACTTCCAAGAATGAAGACACAGTCGCGAGATTGCCGCCAACAAAGAGAGAGCGGAAGCGACGCCATGGATATGTACGACAAGGCCTTACTTCACGCCATGCGGGCAGCGGCGGCAAGCTCCGAGGACATCCCGGCAATAACTCCTGGGCGGATTGCGAAATGGGGCTCGGAGCGGATCTACGGCGACTTTTGTCGCCGCGGTCACTCTATTGTCCCTTACGAAGAGGGAGAGTTGAAGGCTTTAGAGCTGCAGAAGATGAGCTTCTGGGCAAGCCAACCTGGGAGCCTCCTGAACTCATCGACAACGACGCTCTGTCCATGTGGGTGGAACTGATTGGCGCGAAAGGTCAAGCTCTCCTCGCCGCCAAAAAAGCCGCTCGCGAAGCCCGCCGTGCTGCCCGACTCTCATTGGTGAAACACAACCTTCTGCCTCCTGATTTACTGTGGTTCTTTTCCTTAAACAATGTTTCGTGGTTGTCTTTCAAACAATTTATTTTCTCGCCTTTTAAACAATAGTGCTTTTGGGAATGTCGCGGTTTGCGACTTAAACGTTTTATTTTTGGATTGGTGTCGCGGTTTGCGACTTGAACAATTTGATGCTTGGTCTTTTGCAGTTTTTGTCGCGGTTTGCGACTTAGACAGTTTGTGTGGTTGTAAGGTCGTGGTTTGCGGCCTAAACGCTTATGCTCTTTTTAAGGTGGTGTCGCGGTTTGCGACTTGATACTTTACTTTGTGTTTCCATATGTGATTCTTGAACTTTTACTTAGTTATAACTTCGATGTCGCTCTTAGCGACTTGATTATGCCTTTGATTACTATGCATTCTCGCCTTGACATTTACTATACAATGGTTAAGATGCCGCCATTGGCATCTCGCCTAATCCTTTGCTTTCGTAAACTTTCTTTAATGCTTCATTATGTCGCCTGCGACACCATTGTGTATTTTGTTGTTACTCTGCTTATTGCAATTTGCGTTGAAATTCTACCTTTTTCGCTTCGATAGTTTATCGAAGACTCCTTTCTCATAACTTACCTATATACATACTACTCCCTCCAAAAGAGTGAGGCTTGTCTTTAGGCAGCCTTACTCTATTCTTAAGATCATTTGTCTAACGCACTTTGCGAAAGTGATTTAAGTCATTACTTGATAGATTTATTGTTAGATTCATCACTGTCAGATAAACTGAGAGATGAATATAACAAATTTCCTCTTTTGATATAAACCCTGTTCTATATATGTGTTCCTTTACCAAAACCAACTAACTAAGATGTTAATCAAAGTTAGGTTTAACAACTTTTCCCCTTTTTGGTAAAGTTATCTCCAAGCCGCAAGGTTTGGTGACTTGAAACCGTTATCTCCAAGCCACCTCCCCTTTCTCGCCCGTTAAAAAGCCGGGACTTTTCTAGGTGCCTGAAACCGTTATCTCCAGGCACCGCGACTTGAAACCGTTATCTCCAAGCCGCAAGGTTTGGTGACTTGAACCGTTATCTCCAAGCCGCCTCCCCTTTCTCGCCCGTTAAAAAGCGGGACTTTTTCTAGGTGCACAGAAACCGATTATCTCCAGGCACCGCGACTTGAAACCGTTATCTCCAAGCCGCAAGGTTTGGTGACTTGAAACCGTTATCTCCAAGCCACCTCCCCTTTCTCGCCCGTTAAAAAGCCGGGACTTTTCTAGGTGCCTGAAACCGTTATCTCCAGGCACCGCGACTTGAAACCGTTATCTCCAAGCCGCAAGGTTTGGTGACTTGAAACCAGATTATCTCAAGCCACCTCCCTTTCTCGCCCGTTAAAAAGCCGGGACTTTTCTAGGTGCACAGAAACCGTTATCTCCGAGGCACCGCGACTTGAAACCGATTATCTCCAAGCCGCGAGGTTTGGTGACTTGAAACCGATTATCTCAAGCCACCTCCCTTTCTCGCCCGTTAAAAAGCGGGACTTTTCTAGGTGCACGAAACCGTTATCTCCAGCACCGCGACTTGAAACCGTTATCTCCAAGCCGCAAGGTTTGGTGACTTGAAACCGTTATCTCGAAGCCACCTCCCTTTCTCGCCCGTTAAAAAGCGGGACTTTTCTAGGTGCACAGAAACCGTTATCTCCAGGCACCGCGACTTGAAACCGTTATCTCCAAGCCGCAAGTTTGGTGACTTGAAACCGATTATCTCCAAGCCACCTCCCTTTCTCGCAGTTAAAAAGCCGGGACTTTTCTAGGTGCTGAAACCGTTATCTCCGAGCACCGCGACTTGAAACCGTTATCTCCAAGCCGCAAGGTTTGGTGACTTGAACCGATTATCTCCAAGCCACCTCCCCTTTCTCGCCCGTTAAAAAGCGGGACTTTCTAGGTGCCTGAAACCGTTATCTCCGAGCACCGCGACTTGAAACCGTTATCTCCAAGCCGCATGAGGTTTGGTGACTTAACCGATTATCTCGAAGCCACCTCCCCTTTCTCGCCGTTAAAAGCGGGACTTTTCTAGGTGCACGAAACCGTTATCTCCAGGCACCGCGACTTGAAACCGTTATCTCCAAGCCGCGAGTTTGGTGACTTGAAAACCGTTATCTCCAAGCCACCTCCCCTTTCTCCAAGCTTTTAACGGCGACCTGCTTGTCCGCCATCTTCAAGCTTTAGCGGCAACCTCTTCGTCCGCCATCTTCAAGCTTTAGCGGCAACCTCTTCGTCCGCCATCTTCAAGCTTTAGCGGCAACCTCTTTGTCCGCCATCTTCAAGCTTTAGCGGCAACCTCTTCGTCCGCCATCTTCAAGCTTTAGCGGCTGACCTCTTCGTCCGCCATCTTCAAGCTTTAGCGGCTGACCTCTTTGTCCGCCATCTTCAAGCTTTAGCGGCAACCTCTTTGTCCGCCATCTTCAAGCTTTAGCGGCAACCTCTTCGTCCGCCATCTTCAAGCTTTAGCGGCAACCTCTTCGTCCGCCATCTTCAAGCTTTAGCGGCAACCTCTTCGTCCGCCATCTTCAAGAAATAATCGGAACCATATCGTTAGAGCATCTTATAAATATAAAAACACATCATAGCATGTCGAGAGAAAAACTTCGCTTTCATCTTTATCATACAGACATTGCATGGTTCCTAGAACACCAAATTTTACATAACTTTCTCCTTTGACAATCAAAAGAACCATTTACAAGAAAAAGTTATGTAACTTTTCTTTGTCACAGAGGCAAAAGGCGAAAATCGAAATGACAAAGATGTCGCCATGACTTCAGCGATAGAAGCGCTTGAGATGATCGACATTCCAGGCATTCTTCAATTCTTCACCATCTGGTTTCCTCAATCTATAGGTTCCTTCCCGCGCCACACTCGAAATACGGAAAGGTCCTTCCCATTTCTCGTTTAACTTGGTAAATCCGGGCTTGGCCTGTTGCTTCAACACTCCTCAAAACCCAATCTCCAACATTGAAGGACCTCCTGTTAACTCGCTTATCATGCGGGGCTTTCATTGTCTGTTTATAATTAATCATCTTCATTCTCGCATACATTCTCTTCTCATCAATCAGGTCAAGATCGTTACACCGCCTCTGCCCGTTTCTCGCCTCGTCATAGTAAGCAACCACGTATGTCGGCAAAGCCATCTCCGCGGGTGCCGTAGCCTCGGATCCATAGGTAAGGGCAAAGCAGTTTCCCCAGTTGAGCCTTTAACAGTAGTACGCACATACCACAAAGCAATAGGCAACTCCTCTAACCATGCTCCACTTCTTCCTTCCAGATTTTTGCGTAAGGCGACAATGACTTGCTTATTTGCCGCCTCCGCTGACGCAGTTACCTTGCGGCCTATATACGGTGACATCCAATGTTTGACGTTGACTGCGGAGCATTCGTGAAAACTTTTTCCCGAGGCCGAGTGCCGTGATGCGAAATAATAACCCTTGGAACCCCATACCTACACCAAATGTTTTCTTGCACAAACTTTATAACTTGATCTTCGGCGGTTGTCGCCAACGCCTTCGCCTCGGTCCATTTTGTGAAATAATCCACAGCGACAACCACATCTTGACAACCACCCTTGGCCTTTGGGAATGGCCCTATCAAATCAATCCCCACATGTCAAACGGCCATGTCGGCACAATAGGAGTTTGCTACTGTGGCGGGAATCGGAGGAATGTTGCGAAATCTTTGACATTTCTCGCACTTCTTCACGTACATCTCCGCATCTTTCCTCAGGCTTGGCCAGTAATATCCATGGAACAACACTTTGTCAGCTAACTTTCTCGCACCGGGATGGCCACCACATACCCCCTCATGGATCTCGAACAAAACCTTCGTAACCAAGCCGGGCTCAACACACCTCATTAGTGGTTTTGAAAAGACCTCTATACAATACTCCATCCTGCACAGTGAATCTGGGGGATGTCGCCTTTATCATTTTTGCCTTGCCCTCATCTGGCGGCAGCTCTCCTTTATCTAGAAATTCCTTCATTTCCACAACCCAATCCTTCTCGCCATCGGCAATCTCAGCGACAATCGGTCTATCGATCACCGGCATATCCACGTATTCAACCATTGGTTCACCGGCATTGCTCTGCTCCTCGAGATCCCACCGTCCTACTCAACTCATCGGCTCGCGAATTATCGGCTCTATCAACTCGCACCAACTCCCGAACTCAAAACTTTTTAACAATCTTCTCGCCAAGTCACAATATTTCGTTAGCACCACATTGAACACTCCATACTCGCCATTTACCTGATTGACAATTAACTGGGAATCGAGTGAATCGCTATTTTCGTCAACCCAATATCTCGTGCCAATTCTACCCCGGCAATCAAAGCCTCATACTCGCTTGATTATTAGAGACGTTGAACTTGAACCTTAGGGCTTTCTCATACTTTAACTCCTTCCGGCGAAGTCGGGGTGATTCCCGCACCGCCTTTATCCTTTGAAGATGACCCATCAACATACGAGAACCCAAACAATCAGCTGGCCTTTCCTCCTCTTCCCGCAAAAACGGGGCCCTACCTTCTTTTCCGCTTTCTTCCTTACTAAGTCTTCCATCAATTCCTCCTGCGACTTCGTGAAAGATGTCTCAACGATGAAATCTGCCAGCGCCTGTGCCTTAATTGCCCGGCGAGCTTCATACTTTAAATCAAACTCAGTTAACTCAATTGACCATTTCAGCAATCTTCCCGCGGCATCAGGTCGCTGCAAAATTTTTCTTAAGGGAGCATCACTTAACACAACAATGGTATGCGCGACAAAATAAGCTCTTAATTTTCTCGCGGCTACTACCAAAGCATAGGCCAACTTCTCGGCATTAAAGTACCTTGACTCTACCTCGCTCAATGCCTTAGACACATAGTAAATCGGTCTTTGAATCCCCTTCTCTTCTCGCACAAGAACCGCGGCCCTTTGCCAAGTCCGAAGCCGCCAAATAAACAAATAACTCTTCTCCCTCAACAGGACTACATAACAACGGCGGCTTTCCCAGATATATTTTCATTTGTTCAAATGCGGCATCACACTCTTCATCCCAAGCAAAACTCTTCACCCCTTTCAACACCTTAAAGAACGGCAAACACTTTTCGGCCAACTTAGAGATGAATCTCCCCAAGGCTATAATCCTACCATTCAACCTTTGTATCTCGCGTATCGACCGGGGCGGCGACATCTCCAATAAAGCCTGAATTTTTTCGGGATTAGCCTCTATCCCGCGCCTATTCACTAGAAAACCCAAGAATTTTCCCGCAGTCACTCCAAACGTACACTTGCTGGGATTCAATTTCATTGAGTTTCTCCTCAAATTTTCGAACGTCTCGGCGAGATCCAACACATGATCATTGTGACGACCCCAACCCTAGGCACTCAATTTTTAATATTTAATTATATGCTTTTAATATTATGTTGACTTTATGTGTTCAATTTTATCTTTAAATTCTTGAGTTAGGATAAATTGGGTGAAAAGTAAATTAAGGAGCTTATAAGAATTTATTGGACATTAAATAAAGAAACTAAGGGAAATGATACAAAATGGAAATTTAATAAATAGATAAATATGTGGGGAGGTTAAATGAGTAGGATGAATTAATGGGATAAGGTTTATTTTAAATTAATGGGAGTAGGGTGAAAGCCTTGGATTAAGTTGTAGGAGGGGCCAACCTTCTTACTCTTCCATGCCTTGCCAAGTGTCCTCTTCCCATCACCTCCTCTTACTACCCCTCCCTTCTCCCTCATTTCTCATTCATCTTCAACCTAGAGAATTAGAGAGAACCTCCATGGAAGCCCCAAGTTCCAAACCTTGAAGCCAAGAATTTCTTCACCAAATTCAAGTCCAAGAGCATCTTTGAAGTTGGATCGCCTAGAGGAACTCATCTAGCTAAATAGATCAACATTCCATTTCAATCCCAAAGGTGAGTTGTTATGACCTCCTTTCATCTATGTGCTCATAATCTATCTATTGTTGTTTTTAGTGTTGTGATTGTTATTATATGCTTTGGAAATCTTCTTGGAGTTAGAAAATGGATTAATGGCTTAAAAAGATAGTGGTTCATGGGAGTTGATTTAGATTTTTAAGGAATGGATAGAATTTGAAATTGTTGAAGTTAGGGTTCAATGAAGATGAGTTAAAAGGGTTGAAATGGGTAGAAATAGTAGTGATAAATAATCTAGGGTTACTTGGTTTTGAAGTTTACATGTTTGTTTGGGATTTGGTGAAATGAAGGTGTTCTTGGATGTTCTTGAATAATCAATGGTAGAGGGAAGGAAGAACTAGGGTTAAAGGGGTTAAAAACCTAAGTTTGGGCTGGCAGGAGGCTTGGGCGGTCGCCCAAGGGGGCTGAGCGGCCGCCCATGCCGGCGAAACTCACATTTCCTTGAAAACCCTCTTGGGCGGTCGCCCAAGAGGTTTGGGCAGTCGCCCAAGACCCCAGAAATCCTAACTTCAATTGAACAGGAATTCGTTTAGCAATCTTGTGATGGTCATAACTTAATCATATTAAATCGGAATTGGATGGTTCTTGGGTCTAAATTGGGTGTTTTTCTGAGTACTTTCTGAATGTGATGGTTTCATAGCTAAAGAAGTTATCCTTATGTCCCAAAAATCTGATTTGGTTACAGCGAGGTAGTATTGTACGTTAGAAGTTGAGTGGAAATTGAATAAATCATAGTTAATTCATACGGACTCGAAATTGGATGGTTCAAGAGTCCAAATTGAGTATTTTTAGGTGATCTCTCAAATGGAATTGGTTTTATAAACTAAATATGTAATGATCATTTCCAGATATTCTATTTTACCATGTGACTATATTGTTTATCCCCTTTGTGGATTATTTGGCAAGTGTTATGTGGCTCCCCAAGTGTGGAATATTTGACAAGTTGTTATGTTATCCCAATGTGTGGATATGTTTACTATGTAGTTGTATGGTTATTCCATTTGTGAATTTATTTGTTATCATTCATATTTGTTGATGATACTATGCATAGTGTATTACTTAAATGTTGCATTATGGCATTGATTGGCATGAGTATATTTTACCATGTGGTTATATTGCTATCCCGTTTGTGGATCATATTTCAAGTATCTATTATGTGCTTGAACGTGTTGATATTTTATGTGAATGGGGGTATAATGGATTTCAATCGGTTATTGATTTGTTCTCTAAGTGATTGAAGATTCATCATACAGTGACCTCTCCCCTCTGCGGCCGCGGGCGGGGTTCGGCTTCTATGGATATGTGCGGTCGGTTCATAGGAATGCGTGTCTTATATTTTCCACTGGAAAACGGGTTTTATAAGATGTGAATATGCCTAAGCGGTTCACGGAGATGAGTTATAAGCATAAGCTGTCTCGGTTACATGGTATGGGATGGTGAATATGCATTCACGAGATGTAGTGGAGTATTGATACCCACGGTTATACGACTTATTGTTCGGACGGGAAAGGTAAACCAAGGTAACGGAATGTGTTTACCGCTTTCCTAGTGTGTTATGTGCTACCATGCTATGTGTTGCACTTTGTTTGGCATCTTCCGCATATCATAATAGCTCATTGAGATTTATTCTCACCCCTCTCCCTTTCTTGTTTTAGATCCCGAGACAGGCGGACCGGCCAAGTGAGGACGGAAAGGAGTTGGTACGTGGTATTTTGGGATTTGTCGAGTACGTATAGGTTGGTGTAAAGAATGTATTTTGGTATAATTCCTTTATGGAGTTTATGAGTATAAAACTTAGTTTGTACGTTATAACTAAAGTCTTTGTAATTAAAAACAGGTTGTTACTTTTCAAAGTTAGTTATCTCCTCCTCTCAGATGTGGAGTAGAGTGGAGTTAGTTTGAAATGTTATATTATTAATGTTTATGTTTGAAAGTCAAAGTAAAGTTTTAAAAGTTTAGTGTTTTCGGGTTAGTTTGAGGCGCTCCAACTCGGAACACGTGTAGGTTCGGGTCGGGGTCCTCGCGGTTAATTTATCGAAAGCTCGGTTAGAGTTCTCGGGTAGAGTCTAGGCGAGTGAGAGTGTGTGATAAATTACGTCGAGTGTTTGTTGCGGGGAGTTTATTCAATGGCTGAAAATGAGGATGATCGGCATCGGGTTCGGGCAATGTTGGTAAGGCGGGGTGATGGAAATCCGAATGTTGAGACGATGAACATGTTTCGAGGATTTTTGCAAAATATGACAACACAAGGGCAAGCACAGCGAAGATCAAGGAGAGCGGACATGGGCATGGGTTGGAAAAGTTCGTTAAGATGACACCTCCAAGTTTTAGTGGAGATCCGGATCCGATGAAGGTGAGAGATGGCTTGAAAGTATGAATAAGATTTTCGCGGCGATGGAGAGCACGGATGCGAAAAAGTGAGATGCGCAGTCTTCAAGTTAGAGGGACTGCAGAGCATTGGTGGCAAGTAGTGAAGGACGGTGGGATCGAAACCTTACACCGGACACAGGAGAACTTTACGCGTAAATTTCGAGATCATTTCATTCCAATAGTTACAAGAGATAAGAAGGAAGTTGAGTTTTTGAAATTAGAGCAAGGAGCAATGACCAGTGGCGCGTGTATTCGGCAAGGTTTACGGAGCTAGCTCGCTATTGTCCACATTTGGTACCGGAAGAAGAGAGACGGATATATCGATTTGTGAAGGGATTAAGACTAGAGTTCAGAAAGCTTGATTATTGACGCTTACGACTTCCCAGATTTTCGGACGAGCGGTGAATAAAGCCTACCGAATAGAGAATGATATTGACGAGCAGGGTAAATGCGAGGGTGGAAGTGGAAGTAAGCGAAGTTTCAAGGCCAAGGTTACGGATATAATAGAGGGCATCGAAAGGATCGGCACCGGAGTTAGCAAGAGGAGAAAAGTGGCGACTCGGACAAATCATCCGACTTCGGGTCGGGTAAGGATTATATGTGGATATTGCAAGAAGATGGGTCATTACGAAGACAAGTGTTGGAGTAAGCAAGGGAAATGTTTGAATTGTGGAGAAATGGGACACTACAAGAAGAATTGTCCTATATTTCATCGAAGGTTAGCTTTGGGTACCGGACATAGGGGCCTAAAGGAGGAATAAAAGGAACAATGAAGGGAATCCAAAAAGGTAACGTTTAAAGTCGAATACTTGTTTTGAGTTTTGGAGGGATAGATCCCTCGGCTACCTTTAGAGGTAATATACTGTCTCGAAGTAGGGGTCATACTTTATAGATCCCGGTTCATCTCATGCACGTGTGACATTGCATTTTGTTTCATGTGGCATACATTGCTGAAGATGTGTTTTATGTGTTAGAGATTTCTACTCTTATGAGAGAATACCTCGAATATTATTTGGTTTACCACTAGTGTGACGTGGTTATAGCGAGCATGTATTGCTAGTTGATTTGGTATGATTACCAATGTGTGATTTTGATATATACCTGGCCTAGAATGGTAAGTAGTGGTCGGGCGGTGATAGACTGTCGTATGAGCGAGTCTTTTTTTTTTACTATGCTTAATTGGTCTATATGGTATTAGATGCAAATAAGCCTTTATGTGGTATCCTTGTTAGATATGCCTTAAAGATTGAAAATTTTTGGTTAAGAAGTGTGAAGCTTAATTGAAATGTGGTAGACTTAGGTAAGAAGTCTTCGAAAAATGTTATGTGCTAATTAGGAAAATAGTAAGTATGCTTTCGGCAAAGTATTATATGACTTTCGGTTGGGAAGTGGAATCACGTATTGATGTAGTGTCGGGTTAAATACCTATATCAAAAGCACCCTATAGAATGGTCTCGATTTTTGTTGTGGTTATAAGGAGTAGAGTTCTATCCTTATCTTGATAGCTAGTGGAAATTATTAGTGGTGACATCCTTGTTTACTTGACGTTGAGAATATCATGAAAATTAATTGTGAATTGTGTTATCTATTTTCCAATAGGAAAATTTATGTGTGAAGTTTAATAATTGTAAGTTGGCTTTGGAATATTGCCGTAATGAGTCCATAGTTTTAGGATTGAAAGGGGTGCTACCAAGGGAGTGTCATTAGATTCTTGAGAATTGTATTATTGTTGATAGAGTTAACCTGGAAGAGGTATCCTGGATGTAGAATGCAATAAGGGTGAATCGTATAGTAGAGAGGAAGAATAGGTCGATTGTAGATATGATCCTTATTGAGTAATGAATGCGAGAACTTGACGCTTTTAATTGTGTATCAATGGAAGGCTAATTTGTGATATGATGCGAAATGGGAAAGTGATAACTTATGTTTAGAGGAAGTGAATCGGGCGGAGCAGGAATCTTCTTATTTTCAACTTGTAAATGCTTGAGATTATATTGCGTTTTACTAGCGGAATTTTTAACTAGTTGCATCCAAATTTGAGATGTGTTAACGATCATGAAAGTTTAAAGTATTTGTTAGTTCGAAAGGAATTTAACAATAAGCGAGTCGAGGGTGGAAATTATTAGAAAGACTTAAATGAGGTTATATCTTGTTAGGAAAAGTTATTGTGATTGCGATTGCGATTAGCCGAAAGGCTTATGTGTCAACAAGTATATCCTTTGAGTTGCATGGTGAGATATTTTGCGAAAATTCAAGTTATACTTATAGTGTGGAGACCTTAGAGGAAGTTCAACCATGATTCGAAGTTAAGAGGATTATCGGCTAGTTTCAAGGCGGGAGACCAAGGATTTTGTATCTAATTGGGATGGAAATTTAACCCTCAACTCGGAGTGTGTATCATTCTTTGTAAGAGATTAGAATACCGGTTTTAGAGGAAGACCGTAAACCTAGAATTGCGACTCATCGAGAAAAGTTTGAAGAAGTATCAAGACTTGAAGAAGAGTTAGAAGATTCGAATGGGAAGACAGTGCGATGGAATTTTGTAAGCGTACTACTTTCAACGTCGATAAGGTTGGGTGTGTTGGAGTGATAGTGGATGAATAGATCAAGTCGGTTTACTTTCAACTTATATTAACGAAGTATTCGAGGGGAAATTAAAACATTGTGAATGCGGGAGATTGAATGATTTCGTGGAAAACCAATCAACATTTTACCGAGATCGGGATCGAGGATTCATTGTGTTATGGAAAGCGGGGTGCAAGGTTTTGAGTTCCAAGTCAAGTTTCGGTGGTGCGTTTCTTCCTCGGACGGATGGACGGACAAAGAAGACTATCCAAATTCTTGAGAATAAATTGCGTGTTGTGTGATGGATTTCGTTTCAACTTGAGAAGTTATTTAACCTTGATGAGGTTGCGTATATTAGTGGTTTTCGAGTCTGTATTAAGTGGTATTGTATGAAGTATTGTATGGGAAAGTTGTCCTTAAAATTCCTCATGTGTGCGGAGTTCTTCAACTAATGATGATTTAACGGGTTTGGTTTATGTGAGGGAATGGTTGAGAGTTACTAAAATCGTAAGTCCGAAATTAAACTTTGAGAGTATTAGGGTTGTGGAAAATGGGTATAATAATAATACTTTGAGAAAACTATTTGGAAGTGTAATTTGATTGTGGGAAGGTTATCTTCTTTAATTTATCATTAAGATAAGTCTTTTTAAAATTCGGGTCGAATTTTCTTTAAGGGGAGTGAGTGTGACGACCCCGACCCTAGGCACTCAATTTTTAATATTTAATTATATGCTTTTAATATTATGTTGACTTTATGTGTTCAATTTTATCTTTAAATTCTTGAGTTAGGATAAATTGGGTGAAAAGTAAATTAAGGAGCTTATAAGAATTTATTGGACATTAAATAAAGAAACTAAGGGAAATGATACAAAATGGAAATTTAATAAATAGATAAATATGTGGGGAGGTTAAATGAGTAGGATGAATTAATGGGATAAGGTTTATTTTAAATTAATGGGAGTAGGGTGAAAGCCTTGGATTAAGTTGTAGGAGGGGCCAACCTTCTTACTCTTCCATGCCTTGCCAAGTGTCCTCTTCCCATCACCTCCTCTTACTACCCCTCCCTTCTCCCTCATTTCTCATTCATCTTCAACCTAGAGAATTAGAGAGAACCTCCATGGAAGCCCCAAGTTCCAAACCTTGAAGCCAAGAATTTCTTCACCAAATTCAAGTCCAAGAGCATCTTTGAAGTTGGATCGCCTAGAGGAACTCATCTAGCTAAATAGATCAACCTTCCATTTCAATCCCAAAGGTGAGTTGTTATGACCTCCTTTCATCTATGTGCTCATAATCTATCTATTGTTGTTTTTAGTGTTGTGATTGTTATTATATGCTTTGGAAATCTTCTTGGAGTTAGAAAATGGATTAATGGCTTAAAAAGATAGTGGTTCATGGGAGTTGATTTAGATTTTTAAGGAATGGATAGAATTTGAAATTGTTGAAGTTAGGGTTCAATGAAGATGAGTTAAAAGGGTTGAAATGGGTAGAAATAGTAGTGATAAATAATCTAGGGTTACTTGGTTTTGAAGTTTACATGTTTGTTTGGGATTTGGTGAAATGAAGGTGTTCTTGGATGTTCTTGAATAATCAATGGTAGAGGAAGGAAGAAGCTAGGGTTAAAGGGGTTAAAAACCTAAGTTTGGGCTGGCGGGAGGCTTGGGCGGTCGCCCAAGGGGGCTGAGCGGCCGCCCATGCTGGCAGAAACTCACATTTCCTTGAAAACCCTCTTGGGCGGTCGCCCAAGAGGTTTGGGCGGTCGCCCAAGACCCCAGAAATCCTAACTTCAATTACGAACCGAATTCGTTTAGCAATCTTGTGATGGTCATAACTTAATCATATTAAATCGGAATTGGATGGTTCTCGGGTCTAAATTGGGTGTTTTTCTGAGTACTTTCTGAATGTGATGGTTTCATAGCTAAAGAAGTTATCCTTATGTCCCCAAAATCTGATTTGGTTACAGCGGTAGTATTGTACGTTAGAAGTTGAGTGGAAATTGAATAAATCATAGTTAATTCATACGGACGCGAAATGGGATGGTTCAAGAGTCCAAATTGAGTATTTTTAGGTGATCTCTCAAATGGAATTGGTTTTATAAACTAAATATGTAATGAGCATTTCCAGATATTCTATTTTACCATGTGACTAGATTGTTTATCCCACTTTGTGGATTATTTGGCAAGTGTTATGTGGCTCCCCAAGTGTGGAATATTTGACAAGTTGTTATGTTATCCCAATGTGTGGATATGTTTACTATGTAGTTGTATGGTTATTCCATTTGTGAATTTATTTGTTATCATTCATATTTGTTGATGATACTATGCGTAGTGTATTACTTAAATGTTGCATTATGGCATTGATTGGCATGAGTATATTTTACCATGTGGTTATATTGCTATCCCGTTTGTGGATCATATTTCAAGTATCTATTATGTGCTTGAACGTGTTGATATTTTATGTGAATGGGGGGTATAATGGATTTCAATCGGTTATTGATTTGTTCTCTAAGTGATTGAAGATTCATCATACGTGACCTCTCCCCTCTGCGGCCACGGGCGGGGTTCGGCTTACATGGATATGTGCGGTCGGTTCATAGGAATGCGATGTCTTATATTTTCCACTGGAAACGGGTTTTATAAGATGTGAATATGCCTAGCGGTTCACGGAGATGAGTTATAAGCATAAGCTGTCTCGGTTACATGGTATGGGATACGGTGAATATGCATTCGCGAGATGTAGTGGAGTATTGATACCCACGGTTATACGACTTATTGTTCGGACGGGAAAGGTAAACCAAGGTAACGGAATGTGTTTACCGCTTTCCTAGTGTGTTATGTGCTACCATGCTATGTGTTGCACTTTGTTTGGCATCTTCTTTGCATATCATAATAGCTCATTGAGATTTATTCTCACCCCTCTCCCTTTCTTGTTTTAGATCTGAGACAGGCGGACCGGCCAAGTGAGGACGGAAAGGAGTTGGTACGTGGTATTTTGGGATTTGTCAGGGTACGTATAGGTTGGTGTAAAGAATGTATTTTGGTATAATTCCTTTATGGAGTTTATGAGTATAAAACTTAGTTTGTACGTTATAACTAAAGTCTTTGTAATTAAAACAGGTTGTTACTTTTCAAAGTTAGTTATCTCCTCCTCCGATGTGGAGTAGAGTGGAGTTAGTTTGAAATGTTATATTATTAATGTTTATGTTTGAAAGTCAAAGTAAAGTTTTAAAAGTTTAGTGTTTTCGGGTTAGTTTGAGGGCGCTCCAACTCGGAACACGTGTAGGTTCCGGGTCGGGGTCCTCACAATCATACTCCTTCGTTTTTATTACCATGTCATCTATATATGCTTCCAGGTTTCGCCCAATCTGCGACTTGAAAACCTCATTCACCATTCGCTGATAAGTCGCCCCGGCATTCTTCAAGCCGAAGGGCATCATCTTGTAACAGAAATTTCCTTTAGGAGTTCGGAAAGCCGTTTTAGCCTTATCATCCTCGCACATCTTGATTTGATGATACCCCGAGTATGCATCAATGAAGCTAAAAACCCTATGGCCGGCAATCGAATCCACCAATTTATCAATTCTCGGAAGCGGGTAACAATCTTTGGGACAGGCAGTATTCAAATCAGTAAAGTCAATGCACATTCTCCACTTCTTATTTGACTTTAAAACCATCACAGGACAAGCTAACCACTCGGGATACTGAATCTGCTCAATGATTCCCGCCTTCAACAATTTATCCACCTCTTTCAAAACCGCGTCTTCCTCAGTTTCACTATCAATAATTTCCTCAATCACGATCTCCTCAACCCTGGGCTCCCCCATGTCGACAAACTGCACCACCCTAGCGTAGCTTAAGCTTGGCGTCCCATTCACAACTTCAATTCCCAAAACCATCTCGCCTTTAGCGTTCTGACCGGCGCGCCTCTGGCTGGAATCTCGCCGACTGAAAACTTTGATTACTTCTTCAATCATTTCTGGGGCCCTTTGTGCCTCAGCGACAACCACAGCTTTGTCGTTCTCCAAACTCTCCGTTGTCCATTTGAATCATTTTCACATTCGCTAAGCTCAACCATATTTATCCTCAGTTGGCGAGAATCTGACTTTGTCACCAACGAACAAGTGGCTTTCCCTTTTGCTTTTACCATCTCCTTCTTTTTTCTCGCAACCGAGATAGCCTCACTCTTCAGACAGCCGATACCACGGGCCGTGGGGTACTTTACCCTCTGATGCGGGATGGACAGCACCATTTCAAAACTTAGCAAAAAGGGAATTCCAACTATCGCGTTGTACGCGAAAACCGCATCAATCACAAAAAACTCCACCCATCTAAACGCTTCTTACCATCTCGCCTTCACCAATCTCTACTTCCAACAGGATTGTCCCTTTCACCTTAACTGAGTGGTTTGTAAATCCTTCAAGGCATCCCTGGTAGGGCACGGATTAGCGTCGAGTAGTTCATCCTTTTGAAGGCTTCATAGTACAACACATTCCTGCTAGCTCCCGAATCAACCATCACTCATTTGTACTACATTGTTTCCCGGGCATATAGTGATAATAACAGGTTGGCTCCCATGACCCTTTGTTGCGGCAAGCTCACTTCTCGAAAAGCTAATCACCTTATCTTCGCTGGCGGCAAATGGGGGAATATCAAAACTGTGCGCCAACATCATTATTTGATTGTCCAACTGCGCGACACTTGGCAGTGGGTCCTGAATCACATCGATTACGTTTCGACCCTGGGCTCTATCTTGTCGCCCTCCTTCTTCTCGCCTCGCAGCGCCCTCGAGATATTGTTTGAATTCGCCTTTATCAATCCCGACTGAATCAACTTTCTCAAATTATAACAATCTTCTATAGTATGCCCCTTGTCTTTATGAAAATCGCAATATTTACTTGGATCCCGAGCCCCATAAGTATCTTCTCGAATGGGATAAGGCTCTGGAAATTCCTCTTTCCTCCAAATCTCGCTTAAAGTAGTGTTCAATTTGCTAAACTTAATGATCTTTCCCTGTTCCTGACCTCTACCTCGACCCCCTTTGTTTCCGCCAGTACGAGATCCACTGCGACCTCCTCGATCAACCTTACTTTCCTCTTTGACAACTTCAATCCGCTCTTTGGCATTTTTCTTGCCGGTGCTCGCCGCAGGAGGGGGCGGCCTTAATGCCTTCCTTCTCAAAACCACTACGGTAAGCTCTAACCCTTTCGTACAACTCGCCGGTTGTCTTCGGCAAGCGCATCTGAACTACTGCCTTGAACATGCCCGGCAAGCAGCCCGAGTTAAATAGCATAACAATCTCGCTCGATCGACGCGTCTGCAATCCGGTTCGCGACCTCCATAAATCTATCTGTGAAAGCCGAAATGCTTTCTCCTTCATACTGTTTCAAACTACAAAATTCGGTCTTTTGAGCGGGCTGCGCTCCCGATCCACTGAATCTCGCCAACAACTTATTTTTGAGGTCCCGATACCCCATCACCGATTCCGCCGGGCCGCGCCAAGAACCATTCCAATGCGTGATCAGCAAGGGTGCTCGCAAACGCCTTGCAGATTATAGCCTCATTGTCGGTCAGCAGCGACAACGTTACCTCAAACCCTCCAATATGAGTATTAGCTCTAGTGTTCCCGAATAACTAGGTAGATTTGGCATGCGGAAAGCGAGGTCGTGGGCGGCTTAATGCGAATACTCTTTACAAACGGGGCCAGATAAGAACCTTTCACTTCCTGGGGCTTGTTTCCCGCTTCCAACTCTTTAATTTTCTTAGCCATCTCCACCATTTCGGATTTCCATTTATCATCTTCACTTTTCTTCGCCTTCTCCAACTCAGCGGCTTTGGCTAATTCTACGGCTTTCAAAGCTTCGGCCACTCTAATAGCCTCCGCGATCTTGTCGGCTTCGGCGGCTTTCTGCGCCCTTTGTCTATCACTTCTTTCTCTATCGATCCTTTCTCGCCTACGATCTCTGTCCCGCAGCGACATTTCTTCTCGACGAGCTCTGTCGGAGTGCCTTGATCTGTGGGACTTTTCCCTTACATACGTTTCATCATCGGAATACCTCGAGCGACTTGGCGCATAATCTCTGTCGGCTGTGGATCCCTCCTCACTTTCATATCCAAAATAGTAAGAGTCATCTCGCGAATTTCCCGATTTATGATAAATTCTTCCCTCTTCAATACGATCAGCACGTCTCCTTTTGACCCTTTCAGACCTCGCTCTTTCATCCTCTTGATGCTTGCGAACCCTTTCCTCATTCTCGGGAGGCGAGATGGCCCTTGTTCGCCCTTCGTCCCTCCTGGATGCATTTTGGCTAGCGCTTTGCCTCCCTCTATCCCGCCCTTCCACTTCGACTGACAGCTCTGGCGGGATCACCGTGGGTGCCTGGCCTATCTTTTTTAACCGCTCATTGTTCGCGAGAACCTTCATCAAATAGGCGTTCTCGTTCCTTAGCCGTTCAGCTTCGGCCCGGGCACTCTGGGTTTTAGATGGAACGGGGTCTCGCTGTCCTTCCTATCCTTTATTTCTCGCTTCTCGCTCTCTATCTTCTCGCCTACGGGCGCTCCTTACGGCCGAATCTGTCTCGAAGTGTGGACATCGCCTTCGCGAGCAGTTCACGATCTCGCCCCGCGGCATCCTTGCAGTATCCTTGGCATTTGGAGTTTCCGTCATAGGGTTACGGGCTCCCTGGCCCGAGTATCCTTTTCTTGTACCATTTTAACTATATTACGGGCTTTTAAACAATCCCAAACCGATCACAATCAACTTCAACACCAAATAACCACCTTTAAAGCACCTCTCAAAGAAGAACACGAAACCGAAGAACACCAAACCTAATTCACAAGAACCTTCTCATTAAACCTTCTAACCTTTCCCAATAATCTTCCAACCAAAACAAGGAACAAAAAAAATCGTGTCCCTAAGAACGGAACCAATCGATGCTACCATGAAAAATCTTTGGTTGCACAGAACCGAGATTGGCCGGACACTCATTGCTTCCTTGCTTAGTTGGCCGCCTACACACAAAGAACAAGGTAAACTAGGCCGGGGTGACTCCGGCGTACTCCTCCGGCGTGAGAGTAAGGTTAGATGAACAAGGAAGGTGGTGTAACAATGGATGATCTAGAGAGAGAAAGCAGAGAGAGAGATACATACCTACGCAATGAACACTATTCACCTTTTATATCCTAAGCCCCCACGTGCCTTGCGCATGGGGGACACTTGTCAATCATCCAATGGAATTGATCTCAACCAACCTCAACTTAGTGGGATTTCACTATTCACCTTGTCACATCACCACACATCCACAAGTACTTAGGGTAAGGGGCATGGCGACAATCGATGTGCCATCGTGGGAATGCCCCGAGTTCCTAGTCGTTTAGGCGACAACGACTATGGGCGACATCAATCGTCATGTCGCCCCAACTCGTGGGCTGCGAGCGGCGTAATCCTCTTACTCATGAAGCGGGCAAGTGGTAGGCCATGTCTTTCGCATACCCCCATTGTACCTAAATCGATATCCCCACGTTCCTTCTCGCCGGGGTCTAAAACAGCTCCAAGGAGCCTTATTCATCCTATGTCGCGAACACGGCAAATTCCCTTGGTCGGCCTAAGCCCAATGGGCCTGGCCCTTAATTCGCTATTGGGCCTAGTTTCTCATTATTAGGGCCCAATATAATTTATGGGGTCGTATCAGTAGTACTCTTAAAAGGGTTTTAATCGAGTCTATGCACTTTAATTAAAAAAAAAATCCAGTCATCTCAATACAAACAAGTAAAACGCATTTAAAAAAATATATATTGACAAGACAACTACAACAGCTTTTATATTTGCGGGGCTTACTTTTTTGGTATGGTGTTGGATGTGAATGAGTTGATCTTCTTTCCAAGTAGCCATTGATTCTTGAATGTATTTTTGTAGGTATTTGGTTGTAATAGCTTTGAGTTGAGGAGATTTGACATAAGTTCCAATGAGGCCATGGAGTCTCCTTTGTAAGGTTCCATTGACAAGCAATATTGATGACTTCCCTAATAATTCTCTCACTGATTTTGGAAGAAATGTGACAAAGGTCTGGGGATCACATTGTAACACATATCTATTTACCTCTGCATCACTTGAAATTATCGTCGGATTTCCAAATAAATGTGACTTGAACACATCCCCGTACCTATTTTTAACAAAAATAAATTAAAATCACATTGCAATGTTTCCAAATAAATGCGACTTGAACACATCCCCGTACCTATTTTTAACAAAAATAATTTTCAATTTTTATTAGACTCGTTATTTTATTTAAATTATTGGTGAAAATTAAATTTGACGAAGTTCTTGTTAAGCTGATTATAAATACCGGGAAGGAGGGAGTTAAGGCAACATTTTTTTTGTTTTTAGCTAGGTTTGGAATTGAAAGGAATAGGACCCACTAACATGGACCATGTCGCAGTTTTTGTAACCGGAACAGTGGTTGTTAACGGATATTAGTGCCGAATTTCAGTAGAGAAGGAGACAAGTACGTCGCATTTAACGTCAGATGGGGCATAGTGGCCAAATGAGCTATTTCCATAACTAATTGTTTTTAATTCTAAAATATCTTCGTCTTATAATATGTGTAACAAGGATTTTTTTTTAATTGAAAATGTGACAATTTTGCGATGAACAAAAATGTTTTTTTAAATGAAAATCATGACAATACTACGCTCGTTTCAAGTTTTGATATAGTAAATAAAATGTTTGTGTTGCAATAATGAAATAAAATTGTGAATATCAAATTTTAATTACCTCGAAAAGAAACAAAATAAGACAAGGAACAATAATCTTTGAAGTTACTACCATATAAACTATACAAAATGCGTATCTCACACAAATTTTCATAACTGTATTTGTTGTATGCTTAAAAAAAAAATCGAAATGATATTTTCAATTTTTTTTTTATCAATACTAATGCATTTTAAATAATAGTTTTAGATTATTTTAATTATTTTAATGAAAATTTAAGAACTGTTAGGATAGTGTGTATAATATTGTATCAATAATAATAACAATATTAAATTTTATTATGATAATTAAATTAATCTAAATTATTGATTAAAGTACTTTCGACAAAAAGCAAACACAAGACAGAAAAATCATTTCGGGATGGGGGAGGAGGGAGTAATAATTGTAATTTGGTGTTTGGTGCAGTTTCATCAAGAAAATATAATACCCTACATGCCTGAGAGGCTGAGAGGACTGGTATATATGCATATATCACCTGTGCCGGCGTTCTTCAACGAAGCTGCTGGGGTCATCGGAGTGAGCGCAGGCTATGAATTTGGGTGTTTCTCCGATGAATAATGGCCATCCGAGGCTTCCTGCTGGAACTCGGCCTTCATTTCCGCAACTCCTTCTTCTTCTTCTGTTGAAAATGAAAAATAAAATGGTGGAGAAGAACAACAATATTGATATACTCCTGTAAGATTCTTCCATCTTGGGAACTGCTTCTTTCATGCAATAAACAAACGCATTCTGTATTCCCTGGCTGGCTTAAATATATACTCCTCTCATTTAACAAATAAAATCAACATTTGACCTTCAAATATAATCATTATTGCATCATATCATAAATAAATGCAACCAACATATGGTATTTTATTCAACAAGTGTTTCACACGACATCAAGGTGTCATTTTTGGAAAAAATATAAGCAATTTGAATATAACCAAAATAAAATAGAATTAGTACCCTTGATATAAGACCGACATCCATTTTTTTTTAATGATATTACAAGAATGGCACTTGAAAGTGTATTCGGTGTGGATTGAACTTCTAACCTTTCATTTATAAAAAGGAATATCAGATGCCGAGATGAAGCTCTTTGCCTCCATGTTCTTCTTCTTTCCATAAATGTAAGCCTCTTATAAAAAAAAAACATTTTTTCTAATATTAGAATATGGGCAAATTGCAAGTTGGTTACTTACGTTTGTGTCATTTTTGCAATTTGATTCCAAACATTGAAAAAAATTGCAATCTAATTACTAACATTGACATTTAGCTGCTAATTGGTTTAAAAACTAACGAAATGTTACGTTTTTGACGGAATTCAAGTAATATGCAATGCACATGACTTTTAAAGGGTTATAATTGTTATTTCACATTTATTTCAACTCCAATACCACCGACCACCATCACTATTAGCATGACCGTTACCACCACACATTGCTATAGGTGTTTTTTAATTAACTTTTATTTTTGAATCGTTTCTTTTTCTTTAACCAATAGCTACAAAGCTACACCGTTTTGCACATGGGGATTTGGCCTCCTAGCTTGAGTACATGGCTTCCAACCTGGAGGTCATGGGTTCGATCCCCCCAGAAGTTAAAGGGAAGACTTTCTCTCTCTAGAATTTATCTCCTAGGCACTTTTGTGCGTGCATGTGTGTGTGAGAGTGAGTAGTGGAAAAAAAAAAAAGCTACACCGTTTTGATATTAAAGAACAATTAGCTCTTTTTCCCTTCCGAAATGATTATCATGCTTATTAAAAAGTTATTTACTTGGTATATAACTTTATTTAATAAAAAACTAACAATTTGCTACTTTTTACACCAATTTGCAATAAAATTTCAATGTTAAAAATCGAATTGCAACTTTTTCAATGTTGAGAATCAAATTACAAAATTGATACATATTTAGATAATCGAATTGCAATTTACCCTTAAAATTTTAAGGCTTTACAACTGTCAATTATATAATTAAAATCATAAATCCATCAATTAAGGTTGACCATATGGCAATGAGTAAGTTTTAGGGGAAACATGTTTCTCCATAAATTATAAAAAGCCCACTTTTCATCCTTAAAAATATCAAGTTTAGACCTTAAAACATTGAGTTTAGGCCTTAAAATACCTAGAAAATAAAATAGTGAGTTTAGGCGTTAAAACGATGAGTTTAAGCTAGAAAATAAAATAGCGAGTTTAGGCCCTATAAAATAAAATAGTGAGTTTAGGCGTTAAAACGGTGAGTTTAAGCTAGAAAATAAAATAGCGAGTTTAGGCCTTAAACCAGTGAGTTTAGGTTTTAAAACACCAAGTCGATATATTTAAAACAAGACTTTTTATAACTTATGGAGAAACAGATTTCCCCTAAAATTTTCTGTATGACAATATGATAGTTTAACCGATAAATGATAGTTTTACTAGTAAATCGACAATTTTAACTTAACCCATTTTTACAAAGGGTTAATGACAATTTAGGGCCTGTAGTATAGGGGCGGTACCACATTGGGGCCTGAAGTCTGAAAACTATCAATTTGGGGCCCGAATTTACAATTTTGATCAATTTGGGGCTTTTTGACGGAAAACGTTAAAAAACCCCATTAAGTGACCATGTGCGAGGCATGTGACATTCAGTGAGGGCATTTTGGTCATTTCGTGTTCAGCCCAGACTTCAGGCCCTAAATTGACATTTTTCCTATAAAATAATAAATAAAAATATTTAGTTTTTTTTACAAAAAATAATTAGTAAATTTAAGATATTGAAAAATAATAAATAAAAATATATAAAATAATCTTTTCTTTTATAAAATTTATAAACCAACACCATATTTAGTTTTTGGACTCCAAAAATAAACAGGAAATGAAAAAACAAAAATAAAATAAAAAATGAAACCACTTACCGATGATTTAAGTGAACAAAAGAAATAAAAAAACGAACTGAGGGAGAAGACAGAGAGAAACAACCAGAGGAGAGGGAAATAGTTGTTCTTGTGGTCGCCGGAGAAAGATCAAGGTCGCCGGAGAATCTAATCAAAGATTAAATTCGCTCAGATGCTCTTAGATCTACCTTGTTTCAAGGTTTGACGCTACGGAGAGGGAATTTGGGCTTTATTTCTCTCTTCTTGTTTGTAATTTTTATTTTTCCTTTTTTTTTTTTTGTGATGAATCGGAGATGAAGATGGATAATTTACCCAGAATATAAGTTTAATTTGGGTTTGTTTTAGACTGATTTTGGTGGTTACCGGTGCTGTGAAATTTGGTAGTGCAGTGGTGGGTTGGGATTTGGTGGCTACCGAAGGTGGGTGGATTTTGGTGGTCGGTTTTGAGATGGGAACGGGGCTGTGAATTTGGGTTGGGTTTTGGTGGTTGCCGGGGCTGTGAATTTTGGTGGTGCAGTGGTGGGTTGGGATTTGGTGGCTGCCGAAGGTGATGAAGGTGGGTGGATTTTGGTGGTCGGTTTTGAGACAGATGGTGGTGCGGTGGTGGGTTGAGAATAAACTCTTGAGTTTTTTTTTTTTTTTGTAAAAAAATATTTTTATTTTATAATTTTCTTATTCATTATATAATCAATGAAATAAATATATATTTCTTAAAAAATGAAATATTTAGCTTTAGTTTAAATATAATAATGCTACTAATATAATTTATTAATGTTCCAAAAAATATTTTATAAATTGGATAATTTACTAATTATTTTTTGTAAAAAAAAAAAACTAAATATTTATATTTATTATTTTATAGGAAAAATGTCAATTTAGGGCCTGATGTCTGGGCTGAACGCGAAATGACCAAAATGTCCTCACTGAATGTCACATGCCTCGCAGTCGCACATGGTCACTTAACGGGGTTTTTTAACATTTTTCGTCAAAAAGCCCTAAATTGATCAAAATTGTAAATTCGAACCCCAAATTGATAGTTTTCAGACTTCAGGCCCAAATTGATACTGTCCCTATACTACATGCCCTAAATTGTCATTAACCCTTTTACAAACGTATCTAAATCAATTATATTTGTATCATAATAAAAGGAGACGTTAATAAGTAATATTGCACGTAACTCTTTATCTTCCATAAATGTACTTCTATTTCCAATAGGAGACGTTAATAAGTAATCTTGCACGTAACTATTTATCTTCCATAAATGTACTTCTATTTCCAAATAGGTTTTCATTTTCTTACATAATATTTTTCTAAATGAATGTTTGTCAATTCTGTAAATGCATTAATAAAAGTGACGGTTCAGGCCAACGAATAAATCTCAACATTTTAAACGTTACAAAGACAATATCATGAAATCGGTCAATTCAATTGCTACAATGTCAACGACCCAACGACAAAGATCAGTTGACCTATTTTATTGTTCGATCGTCATTTTTCTCGACCTTGCTTCGTACGACATACGATTATTTGCTTGTACAATTTCTATCTGGCTAAGGCACAAAATCAGGGAGATCTCGAATAATCAGGCGACCTCGACCTACAGACACGTGCGCCTGTCTACGACCCTACCCGTAACCGTCTTCTACAATCACGTAGATCGTTACGCCTACATTGTATCCACGATTTAACAAATGCAATACGATCTTACATCACTACTATATATGTCAGACTACATCCAACGTTAAAAGATAATGTATTATTGGCTATTGATATTACGTCATTTAATATAGTTTTATATAAACTTATAACACAACATCTCATCATCACGCCAGAGGGTATTAGTCGTATACCAACTCGGCTAGTCGTTTGTTCGTGGTTTCACGTCACATTTGCTAGGAATCAACCTATTGATGGACTAATGTTGATTTGAATCGTTTCCTGCGCCAAACGCATTTAAATTTAATTTGAAAAATAAATAAATTATAAAGTAGATTGTTAAGATATTTACACATAAGTACTAAATCTAAGTACTAAATCTACTGGAAAGTGACCATTTTAGGAATGCCCCATAAATAAAAAAAATGTGTTATTTAGGAATAAAGAGATTATATTACCGTAGAAAACTAGGGGTGGTTCGGTTGATATATCGGCTTCATTTTGCTTGTACCGTGTATCAATCAAGTATGAATTGGTACACAAAAATCCGTATCAGTACCAATCAAAAAAGTCGGTATACCAAGTTTATCGGTACGGTTGGTACGGTTGGTATTCGACGAATACCACTTGTTATTGAAGACAAAAAAAATTGCAAATCCAAGTTATTATCCCAGCACATACTAAAATCACTTGCCATTAATTCAATCCGAAACCTTGCAAAATCAAGCAGTTGCACATTAAGCGGAACCATCAATTTCAGTAAATGCCTTTTAGCGATCCACTTGAATTGAGTTATACTGTTATAGCACCAGATTTTTAGAAATTTCCAAATGTGAAGGGAGGGATGCAATTGTTTTGTGAATTCGAGCTGTTTGGTACCTGTAAACTGAGGTCGTCGGCTGCAAAAATCAAATGCAGTGTATCCTATTGAAAGAGTTTATTCTTTCAAACATTTTGTCAAACACCTAGCGTGCACCTACTACCATTGGAAGATTAAGTACTAAAATTAACTCATAAAACAAGAACAATATCAACTAATTTCATTTCTTATACAAATTTTCAATGATTTGACAAAGAATCATAAAAAGTGAAGGATTTGTTGCTACTTTCCAAGGATTGCTTTAAAAAATTGCTTCTTTAAACATTAGTTGTATGAATCTGTGAGTGCATGAAGAATATGATAATGGTAACAGAATGGATTGCTTACCAGTTAAAAGTTGGAGTCAGATTTCTTGGACAAAAGAAGGAGTCAAATCTTGTTCTAGTGAGACGGCAAACTCTTCAACTCTGCGGGTCGGCGAAAAGGGGGATTGGAGCCGCGGCGGGTGATTGGAGCGGACGAAATGGGCGTGGGGGAGAGTTGGGAAATGCGGACGACATTGAAGGAGAATTTGTTGAGGTTTGAATAGACGGCGGCGGCGGTGGATGATGTTCTTGGTGTTGTCTTTGAGGGGAAAGCTATGGAAAATGAGGCTTCAAAGGTGGGAGGAGGAGGGGGAGAACGCTAAGAGTCTGAGACAGAGGGTTAGATTTAGGGTTAGATTTATTTTTATATTATATATATATATATATATATATATATATATATATATATAATTTTTTTTAAAAAAAAAAAAAGTTGGTACACGGTATACCAACCGAAGTCGGAATTGTATACCGTGTACCAACCAATTAGGCACAGTTGGTACGGTACTACCGTATCGAGACTTCGGTATACCGACTTCTGTTACCAATGTGTACCAATTATAATTGGTACGATTGGTATGCGAGTAGGTTGGTACGGTCAGATACTATTTGCCACCCCTATAGAAAACTGCGGGAAATGCAAAATATTCATTCTCGCAAGACAATTGTTAGTGGAAAGATTAGGGAAATATAAGTAAATTAGTACAGTGATGATGTATCCCAAGATAAAGCTGCAGCAAACCTGGGAGGCTGAAAAGACTCCGATTGATTTTGTTTCCTAATTTTTGAAGTGTTTTAATTAGGATTTATTTCTTTTCCTTTTCCAAATAAGTTTAGGATTTATTTCTTTTCCTTTTCCAAGTAAGTTTAGGATTTATTTCTTTTCCTTTTCCAAGTAAGTTTAGGATTTATTTAGAGTATAAATACTCCTTTCATTGTTTGCTTTAGGAGACTTTTGAATTATTGAATTAAATTGAATTGCTTTGCAATTGAAGGTTTTTACCTTGAAGCTTTTTAGCTTGTTCCTTGAATTTCTTAGGAGATTCTTGACTGAGTCTTAATTGACTTAATAGGTCTTAATTGATCTGCAGAAGATTATCATCATCTTGGTGATTCTCTTGTTCAAACCCTAGTTCATTGATTTGAATTAGGTCAAATAGTTGTTCAATCAATTATTTGCCTATCCGTTTTATTATTCCGCTGCAACCCATTTACATTATGATGTATCCCAAGATAAAGCTGCAGCAAACCTGGGAGGCTGAAGAGATTCCGATTGATTTTGTTTCCTAATTTTTGAAGTGTTTTAATTAGGATTTATTTCTTTTCCTTTTCCAAGTAAGTTTAGGATTTATTTAGAGTATAAATACTCCTTTCATTGTTTGCTTTAGGAGACTTTTGAATTATTGAATTAAATTGAATTGCTTTGCAATTGAAGGTTTTTACCTTGAAGTTTTTTAGCTTGTTCCTTGAATTTCTTAGGAGATTCTTGACTGAGTCTTAATTGACTTAATAGGTCTTAATTGATCTGCAGAAGATTATCATCATCTTGGTGATTCTCTTGTTCAAACCCTAGTTCATTGATTTGAATTAGGTCAAATAGTTGTTCAATCGATTATTTGCCTATCCGTTTTATTATTCCGCTGCAACCCATTTACATCAGTTACCAACCGAAGTCGGAATTGTATACCGTGTAGGCGTGTACCAATCAATTAGGCACAGTTGGTACGGTACTACCGTATCGAGACTTCGGTATACCGACTTCTGTTACTAATGTGTACCAATTATAATTGGTACGATTGGTATGCGAGTTGATTGGTACGGTCAGATACTATTTGCCACCCCTATAGAAAACTGCAGGAAATGCAAAATATTCATTCTCGCAAGACAATTGTTAGTGGAAAGATTAGGGAAATATAAGTAAATTAGTACAGTGATTACATTAAAATAAAAAAGTCGTCATTTTAATTAATTTAAGCCAATTGCATGATGTTTTGTTTTGTAAGAATTAAAAGTGGGAAACACCAATACAAGTTATTTGGTGGCGGGAAAAAAGGTTGGTGTTGCACCATTCTTTCTGGACTACCCCATGTTATAAACCTGGTTTTGCCAGCCAACCTTTGTTGGAACAAAATGTCAAATCCTAGTTGTACTCTACGGATACGATGGCCAAAATCCTCGATATTGGGGCCTGGGGGTGCGGACTGCGGAGGGGAGTTTTAGGTTATTTTTATTTGTATCATCAGTTTAACTTATATTAAATCTCATTCATTTATATTATTTTTAATTATTCACATTTGCGAGTTAATTGAAATTAATTCGAACATTTTTCACCAAGTGCATATATTATGATCCACCTTTAGACAAACTACAAAAGGGGTAGATGCCACTTTGTTTTTTTTTCAAATTTACTAGAGATTTTAATAACATTGATTTTTACCCTGGAAAAATTTAACTTTGTCCCCATTTTAAATTAAAAAAAAAAAAAAATAACACTATAATGAAATCATGCCCCTATCTAAATTAAAACTAGGCATTACAACTTCGTAACTAATCATGACCCCTTTTTTTCCGTTTCTTTACTCTACTACATCATTCTATTTTAAAATTCAGCTCGCTCGTGCAACTGTTGCATAACAACACATGTCCCACTTATAATCTTTGGAGGCTGAGGACTATAGGGCCCTTGTGCGAGACATTAAAGTTATATAAAACCCCAAGCGAGATGCAAAATTTCACATAAACTCACACCCGCATATACCCCTCCTCCCGTCGCTCTTATACCTAGGTATAAGAGTAATATTTTTTCACAAATTTTCATATTTTCTTAAAAATAATAAAAAATACTCGTATTTTATTAAACAATTTTTTCCTATACATTCCTTTACCTAGAGGTATAAGACTAGAATTACTATTATAATTAGGTATAAGGGTAAAAGTACTCTTATACCTACGTATAAATGTATTTTTTTTACAAATTTTCATCTTTTTTTTTTTAAACAATATTCTCTTATGCATTCCTATATCTAAAAGTATAATATCAGAATTACTCTTATACTAAAAATTATTTTTCACAAATTTTCATATTTTCTTAAACAATAATAAAATCAAATCCTATGACTGAGGGTATAAGAACAAAATTGAAAAAAAAAATCTGAGAAAATGAGGGGGCGATCGCACCTCTCGCGCGATTTGGATTTTTTATGGCATTTTGATATGGGATTTTGTTTGTATGTGAGTTTTTGTATCTCGCTTTTTATAGAAAATGATTTGAGGTGAGGGAGGATCGTGGAATTAAACCATCTATGGATGGGTGTGATTAAGTCGTAGGTGGTTCTTACTCGTGTAGACATGGGCAAATCGGAGCCGGAATCGGGAAGAATCGGATAATCGAACCGGAATCGGAAAGAACCGGAACCGAGGTGAACCGAAATCGTCCGGTTCTCGATTCGATCTCGGTTCGAAATTCCTGAAAATCGTGAACCGACGGTTTTAACCGTGGAACCGAAACCGGAGAACTGAACCGGAGAACCGGCGGTTCGGAACCGGCTTGAACCGACGGTTCTAATGGATATTTAAAAAAAAGTCAAAATTTTCACAGTTTCTATACATTTTTTTAATTATTAATAAAATTTAAGGGTACCGTCTCTTTTTCTTTTATAAAATCTGTTAAAATAATTAGTTTATTATTCATCTTCATCCAAAATCGTTAAATCTTAACAATTTCTATACAAAAAGGGTGATCAAAAAATAATTTCTGTAAAGAGAGGGACCAAGAAAGAAGGACTAAAGAAAATTTACTGAAGAAGGGAGAGTTGTGGCCGCCCGCCCAAGTCCATTACCGCGGCCGCCCTAGTCTTGCCGAGCTCTTGTGCGGCCTCCCAAGGCCATTACGGCGATTGCCCTTGTCCTTTATTTAGAACCGGATAAACCGTGGAATCGAAACCAGAATCGTCAGCCAAAACCGTAATCGAAAACCGGTATTTATCGATTTCATCTCGATTCCATGATTTCCCGAAATCGGAACCGAAACCAAAACCGTAAACCGGTTGCCCATGTCTATACTGTAGGAACAATTACGATCTTTTAAATATGAACCGACTCATTACTAGATTAAGAAGAGAAGAAGAAGAAGACGGAAGCGTGTAAATACCTTGTGATTCCATGTTTGTTCTTAGTCTTGTTCTTGTTCTTGAATAAAGAGGATGAAGTAAGAAGATAGACTTTAATTTATGGAGGAGTAGATCTTCTAAATGATGAGTGCCCTTTACTCTCTTTGATCTTCAAGTACTTAGGAAGAGTTTTGATTGAATGAGAATGTAAATGACTAGTGATTCATAGGCTTGATGGATAGGCCTTTATATAGGAATCCAAGGGGCACTTCATTTAGGGACTACACCTATTGATATATAAGATATTACCATTATGCCCATCATTTAATGGTATACTTATATTATGGAATTCTACATATTATTTAGAGTTCTATACTTTATACCATATATTATAATATTGATCATTATATTATTAAGTATTTATATGTTACATTAATCCATGTTCTTACAATCTCCCACTTGGATTATTATAACATATACCTTCACTTAATAAATTTCTTCAATCATATTTATAACACAAATGATAACCCTTATGTGCACTTTGTTGTCATTCGAAAACAATCCCGTCCATTAGTCATATAAGTATAAGGACTAAAGGGGCATTTGTTGTAATTGATTCGCAACTAAACCCACATTAATCACATATATATATCCAACTAAATGACATAGATAAAGTATAGATATGTAGCATGGAAAATTAATGAATATATATGAAGAATGCATATATATATTCTCCAACTAGTCCTACTTTAACCAAATGAGATCAATTTAAATGAAAACAACACAAGGAAATAGAAACATTTAAAACTCCCACTAATTTAGGCATTATCAAAAGTTATTACACCCATATGAGCAACATGCTCGTGAAATACTAAAGGAGATAACGCCTTAGTAAATGGATCCGCTAACATGGAGTTTGTACCAATAAGTTCTATTTCTATTTGTTCATTTTGTACTCTTTCTCTCACAACAAGAAACTTAATATCTATATGCTTAGATTTAGATGAACTCTTGTTGTTGTTAGAGTACAATACCGCGGCCCGATTGTCACAATATAACTTAAGTGGTCTTTCAACACCTTTGACAATTCGCAGTCCTTCAATGAATTTACGCAGCCATATAGCTTGATTGGATGCCTCATAGCAAGCAACAAATTCGGCTTCCATGGTGAAAGTAGTAACTAATGTTTGCTTGGCACTTCTCCAAGATATCGCTCCACCGGCCAAAGTGAAGACATAACCCGATGTCGATTTGCGACTATCTTGGCATCCAGCAAAGTCAGAATCGGAAAAACCAATAATCTCAAGATGATCCGACTTTGTATATGTAAGCATGTAGTTCTTCGTGTTTTGTAAGTATCTCATCACTCTTTTGGCTGCGACCCAATGTTCTCTTCCCGGATTGCTTTGATATCGCCCAAGCATGCCAACAATAAAGGCAAGATGCGGGCGAGTACGGACTTGAGCATACATTAGGCTTCCTACTTTTGCCGATGCGTAAGGGATATTTTCCATATACTTGGATTCAAGATTATTTTTAGGACATTGATTTAGGCGAACTTATCTCCCTTAGAGACCGGGGTGTCATGTGGTTTACAATTTTCCATGCTAAACCTTTGTAATACCTTCTCTATATAGCTCTTTTGTGATAATCCTAACATACCTCGTGAGCGATCACGATGTATTTGGATTCCTAATACAAAAGAAGCTTCTCCAAGATCTTTCATCTCAAATTTGTTTGAGAGAAATTTCTTGATTTCCTTAAGAAGGTCCTTATCATTACTAGCAAGTAAAATGTCATCCACATATAAGACCAAAAATATAAATCTACTCCCATTGAACTTATGGTACACACAATCTTCACCAAGATTCATTTCAAAACCGAATGAAAGAATAACTTGGTTAAATTTTAAGTACCATTGACGAGGCAACTTTGCTTAAGCCCATAAATGGATTTCTTGAGTTTACAAACTAGTTGACTAGTTTGATCCGAATCGATCACCATTTACGGTTTCTTCATATAGATAGTTTCCTCAATGTTACCATTGAGAAAAGCTATCTTTACATCCATTTGATGAAGCTCGAGGTCAAAATGTGCCACTAAAGCCATAATGATTCTAAAGGCATTTTTAGAGGATACCGGTGAAAATGTTTCTTTGTAATCAATGCCTTCTTTTAGTAAATCCTTTAGCGACAAGACGTGCCTTATGTCTTTCCACATTACCTTTTGAATCCCTTTTGGTCTTAAAGATCCATTTACATCCGATGGGTTTCACATTCTTAGGTAATGAGACAAGATCCCAAACGTCATTATCATTCATGGATTTTAACTCTTCATTTATGGCATCAATCCATTTATGAGAATTTGGACCACTAATGGCTTCATGGAAGGTGATTGGCTCATCTCCCACTAAACCTAACGGTTCCTCATTCTCGGCAAGATACACATCATAATAATCCGGTATAGCACTCCTTCTTGCTCTATTAGATCTTCTTAAGGGCACCGGTTCTTCTTGATTTTGAGGGTGTTGAATTTCCTCATCAACATTTTCATGTTGTTCATTAATAGGAGAATTAACGTCATTTTGAATTATATGTTCTTGTCGAATTTCGTGCACAACCGCTTGATTTTCGATAGGAACTATAGGAAGAGGTATAGAAACGAATTCCTCTTCCATTTCTTCAAATTCAAAATTACTATTCAAATTTTCCCCTCTAAATTCAACATCCTCAAAGAACCTAGCATTTCTAAGTCTCGAAAAAGGTTCTAGTTTTAGGGTCATAGAATTTATATCCCCTAGATCTTTGAGAATACCCTACAAAATAACTACTAAGCTGTCTTAGCGTCCAACTTTCCTTCGTTAGGTTTATAAGGCCTAGCTTCGGTGGACAACCCCAAACATGAAGATGATTTAGGGACGGTTTCTTTCCGGTCCATAATTCATAAGGGGTTTTGTTAGTAGCTTTTGAAGGAGCTCTATTAAGTAGGTAGGTTGCGGTTTTCAAAGCATCACCCCATAATGAGTGAGGTAAAGAAGTACAAGAAATCATACTTCTTACCATATCCTTAAGGGTTCTATTACGTCTCTCGGCTACACCATTCATGCTAGGTGTCCCCGCATGGTGTAGTGAGGGACAATCCCACACTCTTCCAAATAGCGAGCAAAAGGACCGGACGTTGTTCTCCCGAACCGTCATTCCTACCGTAGTATTCACCACCACGATCGGATCTAACGTTCTTAATAGTCTTTTCAAGTTGATTTTCAACTTCGGCTTTAAAAGACTTGAAAACGTCCAATGATTGAGACTTTTCATGAAGTAAATAAATGTATCCATAACGAGAGAAGTCATCTATGAACGTAATAAAATATGTTTGTCCGTTCCATGAAGGGGTAGGGAACGGTCCACATATGTCCATATGAATTAGTTCTAAGACTTTTGTAGCTCTCAAGGATTCATTTTTGTTTGTACTATTCGTGAATTTTCCTTTAAGGCATTCAATACAAAAGTTATTTTCCGGAGTATCAAGCTTATGTAATATTCCCTCGGACACAAGCTTGTCAATTCTCCTTTTGGAGATATGACCCAAACGCCTATGCCACAAAGTATAAGAGTTTTTACTTGAAAACTTTCGTTTTGTGCCTCGAGAGTTAGTTTCATTATTGTGGGACTCATTTAATGAATTGATTTGTGTCAAGTAAATATAGATTATCAATGTAAGATAAATAACTAGTACCAAAAAGCTTTGAATCAAAATATAAATTGCATTTATTATTACCGAAGATACAGGGAATAACCTTCCCGATCTAATGTAGTGACGGAAATTAAATTCCGTCTAAAGGATGGAATAATAAATACATTATGCAAAACTAAATAATATCAGGTACTAAGAGATAATCTAAAAGTCCCTATGCCCTCCACCTCTACCGGCTTTCCGGCTCCCGTGTAGATGAATCTTTCACCTTTATTGGGCGTTCGGTAATTCAGCAACCTGCATACATGAACTTATGTGAGTAGTTGCACGAGTCTAACCACCATGTATACGAAGGAATTGAAACTAAATTAGCTTCAGTACAAACAAAGCTAAATGACATAGCTTTCTTAATTCGCCATTGGCGATACTTAGGCGATCGGGCTTCATGTGAGTGGGGTCACTTGCAAAAGAAGCACTTTTTCACCTTTTGATCATTTGATGATCCCTTAGGCTTCTTTGATGCAACCGCAATCTCCTTACCTTTTCTCTTTATCCCACGAGAAGAGGTAGATGCATAATGAGCACTTTCGGGTTTAGATTGTTTCAATCTATCCTCTTCCTCATCACATGTGAAATCAATTCATTGATATTCCACTTGTCCTTTTGACAGTTATAGGTCGTTTCAAAATGACCGAATTGATGAGGAAGAGAAATTAAAGCCAAATGCACAAGCAAGTCTTCCGAAAGGTCTAACTTGAGTGCCTTTAATTTAGAAGATAGATGAAACATTTCCATTATATATTCCCTTATGCTTCCGGTGCCCTTATACCTCATGGAAACAAGCTTCCTTAAGGTAGCACTTGTTTCCGATTTATCGCTTTTTGCAAAGCGTTCCTCTAGGGCATCCAAAAAGCCTTTAGCTCCATTATCCTCGGAGACATTGTTCAAAAATGTCTCACAGGAATGCATTCTTTATAATGCTTAGGGCGACGCGATTAGAACGCTTCCACCTCTCGAACTCAAGCGGTCTTCCGCGGTGCTTTTATCGATTAGAGGGCGGGAGCTTGTTCTCTTAATGCGAGGTCAAGGTCCAAACGACTTAAGACCATAATAATCTTGTTTTTCCAAGTTTTATAGTTTGTCCCAGTTAGCAAAGGTATTGAGTTTAAGGCAGTAGTAACAGATGAAGCACTGATCAAATCTGAATGAAGAGAACAAAAGAATGAAACAAAACATGTATAAGAATCTACACAATGATTAATTATATCAAAATGAATTCCATCAAAATAAAGATAATCAATATGACATCAAGACTAATCTTTGGATTTCGAATTGACTCACAATTTGATTTATCTTAGGAGTAAACAAATAGCTTAAACAACACATTTCAGGTACTTGCCTTCCTTTGGGCCGGATCAAGTACAAGAAGTGTCCTAAAGTTTAAGGTACTTGTTCCCCGGTAATAAAGAATAAACTACTCATTTTAAACACCCGCCTTCCTTTGGGATGGTTCAAGATTTTTAAAATGACCTAAAGTTTAATTCAATTATTACTTATGAATGTAAATATTTAGTCAATAATAAGGCCTCCTTTGGGAAACAAGCATATTATCACATATTAATATTTACATTCATCTTTTAACAATTTTGGATTTAATTAACAAGGTCTCCTTTGGGAAACAAGCATGTCAATTATATTCAAAATGTTAAGGATATAATTAATCAAAATTAAGGCCTTAAGGTAAATTTGAAACTTTAAAGGGTAAAAACAACGAAAATTTATTAATAAAAGACAATATCCTTATGTTCTACTCCGTCCATTCTTAAAGTTTAACAACTCTAAGAACCGCCAATCGGCGTATTTGGTGTCCGAGATATCATATTTTATCAATAAATTATCAAAATTACTGAAAAATTTTGAGGCGAAGTCTCTACGGACGACTCGTCCCTTAGGGCACGACTCGTCCCTAAGGGGACGACTCGTCCGTGAAGGAGGGACGAATGAATCGAAGCAACCCTATTGCGGAATTTCAAAGGGGACGACTCGTCCCTTAGGGCACGACTTCGTCCCTAAGGGGACGACTCGTCCCTATAAGGGGGACGCCCGAATCGAAAGGTCCCATTCCAGAAAATTGATGGGCACGACTTCGTCCCCTACGGGACGACTCGTCCCCAATGCCAGAAATTACGAACGTCACTATTTTCAAACCCTTTTATGAACAGTTTTCCAACCAAATTTCCCTTTTAATGCATTATAATTATTGGCTATGTAAATGGGACAAGTTTGCACTTTAATTAACATGATTCAAACAAGTAGACCTAGATTTACACACTCCAAACACATGATGTTGGCTATGTAAATGGGGTAATCTTGTATGAACCATTGTGTCTCTTAAAACTTGATCTTACCATTATTTCCATGGTGACTCAATTTTTCAATCAAAGTAAGTAGATCCGCATACTCACAACACATTTAAAAATGCGTGGCTATGCAAATGAACAAACTCACAACGCATCCAAGGATGGTGGCTATATTCAAAAATGGGATAATCTTACATTAAGGATTGAAAGCCTTTTGAGTAAAACCAAAATGCAGAAATAGAATGAAGTTATGAACATAATACTCTAAGACAAAATGAGTATTATGTACAAGAACAAAAAACAAGTGTAATTTTACATGGATTACAAACCTTGAACAAATTAAAGCACAAGACTTTATAAGAAATTCAAACTCAATCTAGTTTATGACCAGACTCTGATACCAATTGTAGGAACAATTACGATCCTTTAAATATGAACCGACTCATTACTAGATTAAGAAGAGAAGAAGAAGAAGACGGAAGCGTGTAAATACCTTGTGATTTCATGTTTGTTCTTAGTCTTGTTCTTGTTCTTGAATAAAGAGGATGAAGTAAGAAGATAGACTTTAATTTATGGAGGAGTAGATCTTCTAAATGATGAGTGCCCTTTACTCTCTTTGATCTTCAAGTACTTAGGAAGAGTTTTGACTGAATGAGAATGTAAATGACTAGTGATTCATAGGCTTGATGGATAGGCTTTTATATAGGAATCCAAGGGGCACTTCATTTAGGGACTACACCTATTGATATATAAAATATTACCATTATGCCCATCATTTAATGGTATACTTATATTATGGAATTCTACATATTATTTAGAGTTCTATACTTTATACCATATATTATAATATTGATCATTATATTATTAAGTATTTATATGTTACATTAATCCATGTTCTTACATATACTTGTGCATGTTTATTGTTTCTCATAAAACCTAATTAAATTAACAATAACAGTAACTTAAACTCCCCTCTTTATTTATTTATTTTGTCAAAACCTCTCCTTCACATTGAGTGACGTTAGATGCAGGAATATTATATAGCTCATGTATTTTTTTTTTTTTATTTTTTTTTTTTATTTTTTTTTTTTGATCAGGGTTCGGGCCGGACTAATCCCGGGCCAGAATGCACGGCCCCATGATCTTGGTGGAGGTAAATCGCGGGATGTGCCCTATATATAGCTCATGTATTGTACACATGGAAGGAAGAGAAATCGAACTTATTCAGCATAGCATAGCACTGACATGTTTGATGACAGGCAGAGGGCTGACTTATAAGTAACATACTTATATTCTGGCATTTCCCTCGCTAGGAAGCATCTGAAATTTTTATATAAATAATCATAGGGACGTTTAAACCTCCATTCATTTTTCTAATGGACCAAAACAAAAAAATTGAAATATCTGCCTCCTCCCTGCTTCAATAGACTCTAATCTCATATGACCACTGTTACTCAAAATTAATCGGTCACTCTGTAACTTAATTATAATTATAAATGTGCACCAAGTCGTTTTCTTCATCTATAAATATGATAAAGTATTTTTTTTAAAACAACTTAACCCATGAGAGGGAGGGAGTTTTTTTTTTCTGTTTAGTAATCTTGTTATCTGACTTGAAGTTGTGGTTTTGATAAAAACGTATAAATAAAAATTGGTAACTGATTAATTGTTTTAAACATTTAAACTTAAACAATGATGCATCATTTGAGTTAAAACTAAATCAGTGTTTTAAAAGTCGCTCGCCTAGGTTTTATGGCTTCGTATAGCACTAGACAACAATGAAATGCTGCAAATAACTTAAATTCTTCTACAAATATGTTTAGTCAAAAAATTGTAACTTAGTCGCCTTACAGTCGACTAGTCGGGATAGGCGCCGCCTACCAAACCAAACGTAGATTCACTAGTGATCCAAAATAGAGAATGGGCTCTTCATCCCCCATTCTCCCACATTCCCCCAAAGTCAAAATGTAGATCCGCCAATAGTCAAAAATAGGAAATGCCTCCCCTCACCTCAAGTCTAAATGTAGATCCAAAAAGTAAACCCTTCTATTATCAAAGCAAACGTTATAATATTTTGATTTTTTCACGAATATTAAGAAAGTAATAAAAAAATATTCTTCCGTCCCTTGGACTAGGGGTGGACATGATTCGGTTTGGTTTGGTTTGGAAGGAATTTGGAGACCAAACCGCTAGTACTCGGTTTGGGAAAATCCCAAACCAAACCGAACCATAGAAAATTTCAAACCAAACCAAACCAAACCAAACCTCCTCGGTTTGGTTCGGTTCGGTCTCAAACCACGGTTTCATAAACGGTTCAAACCGTGGTCCGAACTGCGGTCTAGACCGCTATCCGAACTACAAACCTGTCCAACTAAAAGCGTTGCTCTTTACATATTTTTTTTTATCAAACTAGCAATCATATATACTCCCTCCGTCCCATTACAAGCCACAAACTTTCCTTTTTGGGCGTCCTGTTACAAACCACAAACTTCCTAAAATGGAAAGGAATCTTTACTATTTTCTCCACTCATTCTCTCTCCTACTTTACTTTTACACTCACAACATTCTCTTTCTTACATCACCTCTCACTCATTCTCTCTCCTATTTAATTTTTCATACTCACAACATTTAAACTTTTTCTCTTTCCTACCTCACATTTCTTATTTTGCATGCCAGACAAATTTTGTGGCTCTTTCGCCGGGACGGAGGGAGTATTAAGAAAGTAATAAAAAAATATTCTTCCGTCCCTTGGACACCTTTTTCTTTGAGACACTCATCTTTTAGGCCTTTTTGATGAGCTTCATTAGCCATGTGCTGAGTGTTGTTTTTTGAGCAAGGGTTCGGACCGGCATTGCGTTGGAGGGGCTTAAAGTTTTAAATCTGGGCCTGGCCCAACAGGCCAACCTTCCACTAAATTGAAGCCAGGCCCAAATATGAATAACTTCACTAGTTTTTTTTTCTTTGCTTATTCCCCACTTGTTTTTTTCTAGGGTTCGTTCTAGTCCGATTCTCTCAGAAGAAGAAACCCACCCGGAGAAATTTCAATAAAAAATATCTGCTAGTTCCAGCTCTTTTTATACTCGAGATCGTCAAATTCCCCTAGGTTCGAATCGTTATTCTTAATTTGGTTTAATTTTTCGACAGTTTTTGACAATTTAGGGTTTTTGTCCGGCGATTACTGACTTAATTTTCCACCGCATATTAGTATTAGGGATTTGTATTTGGATGCATAGTTTCTTTCCTCCATCAGTCAATTGTGAATTCTGTATTGTTATTTTCGAATTTGTTATTATGTGTGTGCTTTCTCTAAATTCTGAAGAATTTATTTGTGCTTATATGGACCAAGTTCCGGTGAATCAAAAAGAAATTTTTGGATATTTAATTCCTGAGTTACATTAACTTTTGAATGATGGCTTTGCATCGAATTAAACAGCTTGGGTGTTGATGACAGTCATATTATTGTCAAAATTTCTCACTACAGCTGTAAGAATTGGCCTGATTATTCTATTTTTATTTCTATAGGGCAGTATCAAATGGCAGGTAGACATCGCATTCCACGAGAAGCATTTGATAACAGGCGTGAAGTATTTGATAGCAGGCGTGAAGCATTTGATAGCAGGCATGAAGCATTTGATAACAGGAGAGGGTATCCCCCAGAATTCCCTCCTTCCCGGGGTCGTGTTCCTAGACCAATGCCACCCCATCCTGCTATGTTAGAAGAAGAACTTGATATGCAACATCATGAAATCCGAAGGCTCTTGGCTGAAAATCAAAGGTTGGTTGAAGATCGTATTGCTTTGCAGCGAGAGTTAGGAGCCGCGAAAGAAGAACTTCAGCGAATGAGTATGGTACTCCCTAAGCTCGAAGCAGAGAATGAAATGCAATCAAGGCAGCTTATTGAGAGAGGTCTGAAACTGGAAGCCGATCTCCGTGCCACTGAACCTCTGAAAAATGAGGCTGCACACCTACGAGCTGAAGTTGAGAGGCTGAAATCTATCAGACATGAGCTATCTGGGCAAGTTAAGTCTCTGACAAAGGACCTTGCAAAACTACAAGCTGATAATAAGCAGCTTCCCGCTTTAAGGGCTGAGGCTGATGGCCTTCACCAGGAGCTTATGCGTGCCAGGTGAACTGTTGTCCCTTTCTTTTCTTTACATGTATATAGCCACTATGACCGGTTGCAAAGATTAACTTTTTATTTGATCTTAAAAGATCAAATTTTGCTTGAAACTAATACGCCAATGTCATGCAGAGCTGCTATTGATTATGAGAAGAAGGGAAGCATTGAGCTGATGGAACAGAGACAGGCAATGGAGAAGAACTTGGTTTCAATGGCACGTGAGGTTGAAAAGCTACGGTCAGAGCTTGCAAACACTGATGCAAGACCATGGGTGTCTGGTATATCCCGTCTTCTCTATGTTTAGTTGGTCCTTCTTGCTTGCTTATGAGTTCTGCATATAAACTTCCATAAACTGTAGCAATGGTAGCTGATTGTGGCTGTTTTTCTCTTTCATTGGAGTTTAGACACTATGTCACGCACTGATTTTGTTGATCTCTTTGATCTATAATTTGATATTGCTGATATCTCTAGTATGCATATTAGAGGTTAGTTTTAGAAGATGAGTTCATAAACTCGGTAATTTTCCTATCTTAAGCAGATATATGATTTTTCATGTCTACACCCCTGATTTTCTTTCTTTTTTTTCCCGCGTAAATCTTGTGCTCTCCAACTGCAAAGAATCGTTATGTACATCCTCCCAAGATACATGTGTTAAGAAGTTGGAGGGGGGCTATGGATAATATGGACTTGTGAAAATTTCAGCCTTAGTAGTCCCTAATATATGTAAGTATTGGCACTCCACATATTAATGATGCAATTTATTCCCACCGCCCTTGGTGCAATCCTACTTGCAGTGTGGCATGTGTTCGTTCCTAAGTTACAACCATAGGTTTTATCTTTCCTTTTTCAGTTACTAGTCGGTAACAACTGTAATAGCTCATAATCAATGCTTGTAAAATAAAATGAAATTTATGACCTATATTTTCAAGCTTCCGTAATACAGCCCTTCTATGTATCTCGTGAACGAGTAATGGGTGCAATATATTTACACTCTGTTTACTCCTTTCATGCTATATTGCTTTAGAGGTGAGAGACCAAGGGCCGAACGTGATTGCTTAATCATGCCCAGTTAGAATTCTGGTTGGCCTTTGTGCGGTAATCTGACAAACAAATTCATATGTGGTTCTGTTTCTTTGACGCAGATACCAGCAACTAGCTTAGTCTCAGTGTTGGACCATATGTGGAAATTGGTCTTCAAGATATTATGTCATTGATAACATTTTTCAAAGTATCGACTCTTGTGCAGTTGTGGTTAATGATCTCTCTCTCTCTCTCGTTTCCCTGTACCTACTTGTTCAGGTGGTGGACCATATGGGATGAATTTCAGCAGTCCTGACGGGGGGATTTCTGCACCTTATGGCGATGGATATGGGGGTCGTCTGGTGAGCATACTTGTTTGTATCAATGGTTACTTTCTCTTTATTAGATCAATATATGTCTACGATCTGCTTTATAATTGCTTGGCTAATGTATCTTCATTGTTTGCAGAGTGCTGCTGACAAAGGTCTTCAGTATGGTTCAGCTTCTGCTTCATGGGGAGGGCTTGAGAAATCTCGCATGACTCGTCGTTGAAATCTGGATAACTCTATGTGTCTTGCAGGAAGATGCATGTTCTTTTACTCGCTTATTGGCTATCCAGTATGGATGGGCTACAAGTGTATGGTTCTTCTATGTTTGTGTTGCACATTAGAACTCCTTTATTTAAACTCTGTTAGATATTAAGCTGCTTTATTTTGACTATTGAGAAAAAAGTTCCCTTTTCAGGTCTGCGGTTATGAATAGTAGTTCGGTATTATTGTCTGGCGTTTTTATGCATCTCTTGTATTGCGTTCACTTTTCATGATCATACCTCTTTTTACTGTCCCTCTTGAGAATTTACAATCTTCCAGCAGAGCTCATCGGAAAGTTTAGAGATATGATTTCATTGTAATAACATCTTTTGAGGGAACTCTTTGTTCATAGTTGCAAGGTAGATTCTCTTGATTTTGTTGCATGTTGGCCGGAAAGTATCCTTCAGAGAGAGAGAGAGAGCTCTTTGTAAGGGAAGCAATAGCATTCAAAAGGAAGGTTCTATTGTAGTATTGCTGCAGGAAGCAAGTACTTGTAAGGATAAAATTTGGAAAGCATAGAGTCACATTGCTTTTGGGTGTTCAGTTTTTGAAGATTAATCGAGAAGAACTTCACTTAGCTTGCAGTTGTGTTTATTTGGAATTCCCTCTGAGCTTGCAAGGTGATGCACCTTGGCTACTGGAGCACCTTCATTTCATAAAGTAATCAGATGATGGTTTAAGAGGTAGTTTGATGAAATTACAATGAAACTTTCAGATGACGTGCTTGTTTAAGGACCTCAACAACAGGAGTTCTTTGTATTCTTACTACCATGCTTTGGTTGCATAAAGCAGAAGTCATTAGTATTTAGGTTTCTACGAGTTGATCAAGCATGCAAATTGAATGTAATTAGTACATCTAGTTTTGGTCTACTATAGTGGTATCTAAAGTGAGTGAGCTGAAGGACGTGGTTATACTGGATTAGTTAGTATGTTCTAAAGAATCTATACTTGATAGCCATGTACATTAATTATTCCTTGCACATCACGTGTTGAGGTGGTGTTTCTGTGATGCTACTTTGTCTAGAAAGTGAGTTTAATTCTAGAGGGAGCATCTTTGTTCCCATTTATCAGGGAAGATGTTGTGTGGTCCTTAAAAGCTTTAGGTTTAGATTTAAAAGACACCATGTTTTCATTGGTTTATTCAAGGTGAGATGCAAGCTTCTCCTTGTATTTGATTCATGGAAGTGAAATATTCTCCCATGGCACATCCAGAATATGGGACCAGAAATTGCAGTTACAACCTTAGAGGTGTTGTCATTATACTTTTATTTTGCTTTGTTGAAAGAAATCCGTTTCTTGGAAACCGGGATGAGGCTTATATATAATCCGGTTAGTCTGCTGGTTGGAAACTATGAGTTTGGAGTGGCTGTTTTATCCAGCTAAGAGTTGTTTGGATCTGCCTGCCAATACACCGAGTGTGTTATTTGGGATGGTTCTTCCATGGCTTATAACTAAAAAGGATGAATGAGAGGCGTGAAGTTCAGCAAGAAGTTACATTGAAGAGTTATGTGCTTTGATCTATTGCAGCCGCTTAGACAATGGTTATTCAGGACCGCACATCTCCTTTTTTGCTGAGAATTTTTTCTTCTTAACTCTACATTTGATTGTAACTCTGCAATGCCGTTCAGTAGTCAAGATATCCTGGCCACCTTGCTGGACGAGTTGCTACTTCATCCCTTTATATCAGCCTGGAACATCTGAAGGAAGGATGTCAGCTTGCAATTCGACAAGGGGCCAACTTCTTAACTGGAGTTTATAGGCAAGTATTCTTCTGTCTCGATTATGTGGGTTTCGTTGGTCCTCAACTACTCTTTTTATAAAGTTTGAGCAATATATTACTTGATGTACTTAATTACTGTCCCTTTTAGGTGTTTTTTTTTTATAGAATCTAGTTTTGTTATATAATTAAGTACCATTGTAGTTTATCACAGTAGTGTCACCTTCCCGCCTCTCTCTCTCTCCCTTCTTCCTTTGAGGGTCTGTTTTGGGTGCGGGGATTTGAAGGTGGGGCGTGGGCGTGGGCGGCAGAGAAGCAAGTTGCAGTTATGTAAGAATGCAGATGAACCTTAGATTTTCTGACTTCTCGGCGAGTCTTCTCTTGTTAGTGCTTAAATGATACTTAAACTTGGTGCCCATTCCTTTTTCTTAGCGTTGTTGTGCATAAGGAACCAGTTTCTGTTTGGAGTTTTTGTTGATACCGTGAGATGATGTCGCAGCTTGTTGATTATTAGAACGGACAGTTGTCACTTTGTGGAACGTATCGAGAAGTACACGCACAATTGTAGCTCCTTTCCTCAGTTTCTTCTAAAGAATACACCATCGAAATCAACGAGGACTATACACCAAAAGGCACCTTTAAGGTTGTGGTTAAGTGGAGTATCTGACCTTCAAAGAATTACGGTTGATCCCCATGGTTGGAGGTGTTAAATGGTCGCATTATATCTTTCTTTGTCGCATAGTCCATGAGATTTACCTAAAAATGGCTGCGATTTTGGTATTCATCTTCTGAAATAAGAGAAGCTTCTTGCGACCAGAATGATTCACTTGCTTACTCTCTGACTGAACTATGGCGATGCCTATAGTCTGTGATTGAGAAAGGGTACCTTACTTTTTCATTGAAATCTTTACCAGTTGAATTCGTGCCAGCAGCTAAATAAGCGGAAAATGAACACCCGTGTTTTATGGACTGTAGTTTGTATCTAGTTTCATATTCTAAGGGAAACTCTTTTTCTTACTGACTTGCTGAATCTCAGATTGATAATCTTCGTTCGAATCCAGCTTCTGGCCGTGCAAGGAGCTTTCATTGTACCCGAGCCTTCCTTTCTTGGGTACTTTCTCTGAAGATCTCTTTCTTCACAGCCTAAATTAACCAATATAGGAAGACAAAGGATGCTCTTGTACTTTCTGAAGATCACTTTCTTGACATCTTAACCAATCATTAGAGGGTTTTTATGGAAGGCCTGACAAGAATCCGAGTTAAGATCAAAGGACTGTAATGAAATGGTTGATTGCTTGCCTGGAAGGACTGACTGAAGGAAAGGAACTGGTCTGGCTTTTAATGTATTAGAAGCTAACCAACTCTTTGAGAAAGAAATGGGATGCTTCTGTGTTTGTGGCATCCATCCGAGGGATGATGGATGTCGTCATACCAACCCTGAATGGATGTTATTGGAACTGAATTTTGTAGATCTCTTCCAACCATTCTAGGACATGACAACGCTTTTTGTCACTGATCAGCTTCTCAGAGGCATCTATGTATTTTCTTGCCTCACCCTTTATCTCCCCCCATTACTTCAATGAATATTTAGCTGGGTATATCAATGGACTGCACGGTTTCAGATGGTTCATTAACTGATCATCTCTCAGAGATAAAAACTTGCCAGTGTATTTTTGAAATTTTCTTGGAGCAATATATTCTTCTGCAGTCATGATTTGAATTTGTGATCTTTATTTGGATAGATAGTTTGTAGATGTAAACTTCATACACTTTGCGATGGATTGGGAATGTAATTCAGTTTAAGATCTAGCTACGATGGTGTACTGACATCAGCCATTATTTGTTCATGCTTCTAGTTATAATAGATAATTCTTCTCCTGGTGCGAGCTTTTGGTGTACTGACTTATATCGTCTTCTTTATTTTTTAATTTTTTTTGGGGGAGGGGTGTAATTCAATTGTGGAGTTGGCCTAAGACTAGGGCTTTTTCCCACTGTTCTCATCACTCAAAGAACAAGTAGCTTTGAGTTAGGCATTCACTTCCTTCCATTTACCACATATAGTTAGCTACCCAATAGTATATGACATTTATTGGTTGAGCAAGTTACACGTAGATTTCATGCTTCCATAAGGTTGATCGTTGTGCTAAAGCAAATAGCGATATTTTCTTGACAATATTATACAGTAGATAGGAATGGTTGAATCGTTCCACAAATTTGCAAGACTAGTCCGAGTGTTCATTTACACTTGGGGAAGGTTGACCTACTGAGTGTCAGATCATTGATTGAATTCTAGTGGAGCTGTAGTTTTGTTTTGCATTGCTACACAAGAGCTGAATGGCTCCAAAGATAGTGAAGTTGATGAATTATCAACTAAATACTTGTTGAGCATTGATGAGACACATGACTCCAGGCTACTGATAGCACCTGCTTTTCTTTCTCGCTCTTACCTGTTTTTTACAAATTTGGATACACTTACAGAACTTTTACATGACAATTACTAGTGCATTTTGCTACTCATGTTCTCCTCTAAGTTGCTACTTTCTAATTTTATTTTTATTGTTTTGCAGGTGCAATTTGTTGTGGTGATTGAGAAATTTGTTGACATAGAGGGAGGGACCAGGTATGTGTTTATTGTATGTGTCATATGGGAAAATCCTATGAACAACTGGCAAATGAAACTGACGGGAAGGGGAAATTAAAACAGGTAAAACTGGTTTGAGAAGTTCAAAGAAGGCATATTGACATTTTGAAACTTCGTTTGCTTAAGTTTCGGTTTTAACCATCCATGCATTTTTTAGCAGTTTTAATCATTATATTATAGATACGCCCTCACTATCCCCAAATGTTGGGGAATTTGGTACTCTCTACATCCCAAAATGAATGTCCAAAAAATATTACTCCCTCCGTCCCACTTCAAATGAGCCACTTTCTTTTTTGGTCCGTCCCACTTCAAGTGAGCCATTCTATAAATGGAAATATGTGAACAGTGTTTCGGACATTTATACCATAGTAATGTTTATATATTTACCAAAAAACCATTCATTATATCCTTATAATTTTAACATATTTACAAAAAAACCAATCATTAACTTACTATTCCTCCCACTCATTCTCTCTCCTATTAAATGTTTTTAACTTTTACATTCTCTCTCCTCTAATCTTCTACTAACTTTCAATTCTTTATTCATTTTTTAAAAAATTTCTTAAGAACCGTGAAATGATCCCATGGCTCATTTGAAGTGGGACGGAGGTAGTAATATTTACTCGTGATCAAGAGTAAATTTGAATATTTTTTGGAAATTCGTTTTAGGACGGAAGGAATATTTTTTTAGCAATTTTAGCCCATCCTACTTTTGGGAGGATTGGGAATGCATATCTTAAGTTCATTGGTTAAAACAACTAAAAATTAAATAAAATACATAAATGGATGGATGGATGGTTCGGTTGAAACCCAAGTTTAAGCAAAGTAGGATGATTCAAAATGTTGATAGGCCTTCACAGAAGTAACAAAAAGTAGAAGAATAAAATCTTCTAACTTGGTCTTGGCCGTCTTTTAATTTCGGCAAGGATTGATGAGATCTTAAATGTTGAATAACCATCTACAAGCATCTACATTTGACATATAGGTTAAGCATTGAAAGAGTAAGTTACTGAAATCCTTCACCTCAATATTCCTTTTAGATGGTTTCACACTTCCACTATCCAGACCATCGAATAGAACTTGTGCATAAACGTCATGGACTTGTCTCATTTGGAGGTTCATATTCATCTGAAGGGTTAAAGTAAGTTTCCATAAATCCCATGGTCCTTATGACTTATAATGCTTTAAACTATTGTACCATTTTACTAGTCACGATAGTGAACATCCTTGCAGTTGTTCCTTTTAGAACTTTAAGGTTATAATTGAATTGTGTTTTTTGGACCGGGTACTTTGACTTGTGGAGCTGGCAATTTTTGGATCATGATCGAGGTATCTGTAATATGCCAAAGTTGTGGCTTTACTGCCTTGGTTAACTATACGACTATATCGACTATTCTGGATGCACTTGTATTCCATTCAGTTTCTTTACCTTTTCTAGGGTATTCTACTGTATTCAATTAGTGTATCTCAACATATCATGATTGTGTTTATCTTACAGTGACTGGTTTTAGTACTACCTCCGTCCCACGAGCAAATTTGATTTTTTTTTTTTTTTTGACATTCATTTTGTGACGGAGGTAGTAGTATATTGTGGTGTTATTATGAACTCTGATGAAATAACTTTTCTTTTGTTGGGTGAATGGGAAGTGTTCAGTTTTTACATTGTGTTACTCGTGTGCATATTTTTGTAAGCGGAATTTAAACTACAGTAGTACTTTTGAGACATTACTCTTTGTTGTCACGTTCTAATCATCTTTGTCAAATTGTTTAGCCTAGGCAACATCTCAAGTTCAACAGTATTAGATTGTCGATTTATCAAAAAAAAAAAAGATTTATCAAAAAAAAAAATTGCTATTCATTTTAATATGTAAAATTAGATGTTTAGTTAGCGGATAACAAGAATAATTAACATGTATTTTCGGAGTTTCTTTCAAAATGAAATTTAAAGGAATTTTCTTGGACGTTCTAAATGTCCTTTTCTTCTGGGGTAATTTAATAAGGCAAAAGGCCAGGCTTTCCTACTGGGAACGTGCCTGGTACTAATGAGGAAACTCGTTGGTATCTTATGGCACGTGATATTTTTAATGCCAATGCAATATTATTCGATTTGACCATATTCTTAGATTTTAGGATTACTTTCTGTCTCCCAAAACAAATTATCAAAATTTACATCAATCTCGATCAATGATCATGAACAAAATTGATTTTTCTTTTTTTGCCATTCATTTTGGAACAGGAAACGGAGGACATGTGATGTCCCGGGGGAGTATGAAAATCACAATTTAATGTTACATACTCCTTCCGTCCCATTTCATGTTTCACACTTTTGGTCAGGCACGCAAATTAAGGAAAAAAGTAAGTGAAAAAATTGTTATGAGTGTAAAAGTAATATAGGAGAGAGAATGAGTGGAGGAAATAGTAAATTTGAAAAGTGTTGTGAGTATAATAATGAAATAGGAGAGAGAATGAGTGAGTGGAATAGTAAAGATTCTTTACCATTTTTGAAAAGGTGAAGCTTTTAATGGGACATTCATTTTGGCAAAAAGTGAAGCTTGAAAGGGGACGGGGGAGTATGTTTTAAAGGCTATAAATTCTCTCTCTCTATTTATAGTCCTATAATAGTTGGGGTTTTTTTTTTTAAAATACTTGCAGTTTTACAATTTTTTTTAAAAAAAATTGACATATTTTGCCTAAATTGTCATTATTTATGATTATATAGTTGTTATTACAAATGTATTTAGTTGTCTTGCTATTTGAAATATTCAAATGGTAATTTAGATTCTTTAAACTAAACTAGTATTTGATACTCTCTCCGTTCCACACCAATTGATATTTATGATCTGTCTTACACCAATTGATACTTACCCAAAATGGAAAGGAATTTTCATTATTTAACCCACTCATTCTCTATCCTATTTTACTTTTAGATTTTTCTAATGTGTGCCCATGGGCACATTTTAAGATCCTTAGATTCTTTTGAAAATTGTGTTAAATTAATTTTGATTGATTATGCTAATTAATGAGAGTCATAATTGTATTAAGTGACAATTAATATCACCTACCATATTTCTCCTTCTTCTTCTTCTTCCCTCACCTCACCTCACCTCACCACCAGCCTTCTCCTCCTTCCCCTTCCTCAATCTGCCATCATCCCCTCCCCTCCCCCTTCTTCCTCCCTCTTTTGGCCCCTTACCTTTGACAGTCCCCAATCTGGTCCGCCACCATCCTCCTCCGGCTCCCTCCGAAATAGATATGGGAATTGGAAATGTTACATTCTTTTTCCAAATTTAATTGTTTATAAAGGAAGTTGTGATGTATCTTGGATTAAGAAATTTAAATGGGGAGTTGAAATCAAAGGCAAATCCATGTGAGATAGGGAGGAAGAAGGGGGAGGGGGTGGGATGATGGCAGAATGGGGATGGGGATGGGGATGGGGATGGGGATGGGGAAGGGGAAGGAGAAGGAGGAGGAGTTGGGTGGTGAGGGAAGCTGAAGAAGAAGGAGAAATATGGTAGGTGATATTAATTGTCATTTAATGCAATTATGACTCTCATTAATTAGCATAATCAATCAAAATTAATTTAACACAATTTTCAAAAGAATCTAAGGATCTTAAAATGTGCCCATGGTCACACATTAGAAAAATTCTTTACTTTTTCACTCACAACATTCTCTCTCCTAACTATTCCTCCTATTCATTCTCTCTCCTATTTTACTTTTACACTCACAACATTTTCTCTTCACTTTTTCTCTTTCTTAACTTTCCTTAATTCGTGTGCCCAAAATTTTGATATCTATTGGTGTGAGATGGAGGGAGTATGTATTAATTGCTTTTATTAAGTGAAAAATTCAATAACTACAAATATTTTTGAACGGAGGGAGAGATTATATTTGTTATTTTGGTTGGGATTAATATTTATTTTATTGTTATATAATTATTAGAAAACTTAATTATGAGGTACTATAAAATAATAAAATGAGTTAGTAAAAGGTCAATCATGACCTCTGTGAGCATAACTAAATTAAAAAATCAGTAGACCAAGCGCCTCCCTCGTTTACACCGCCGGACACAAAAACGAAGAATTCGCTCCCAAATCACCGGTCTCTCTCTGGTCAAAATGACAACGTACGGCACGATTCCGACGTCAAGCGGAGGCGCACACATCGAGTACCTTTCCCGCGCAAAGGAACGGGTTAAGCTCGGCCTCAGCACCAGGCAGCCATGGAAGCAGCTCTTCGACTACCGCTCAATTAAACTGCCGGCGAGCGTCGGCAACGCAATTGCACGGATCAAAACGAATTTGACCTACTTCCGAGTCAACTACGTCATGATCATCCTGTTAGTTCTTTTCTTCAGCCTATTATGGCACCCGATCTCGTTGATTGTGTTCGTGGTCCTGATGGCGGCGTGGTTGTTCCTTTACTTCCTCCGCGACGAGCCTATTGTGATTCTCCACCGTACGATCGATGATCGTGTGATTCTGATAGTCCTATCGGCGGTGACCGTCATTCTGCTGCTGTTCACTGGTGCGACGCTCAATATAATTGTGTCGATTTCGGTTGGAGTTGCGCTTGTGGTGATTCATGCTGCTTTGATGCAGACTGATGATTTGTTCGTAGATGAAGAAACTGCTGAATCAGGTGGCCACCGTGGCCTGCTGGCTTCTTCTTCTTCTTCTTAGGTTACACTGTTGTTCAAATTACCTTACATTTCGCTCAATTTAGTTCTTATTACTTCTTCCCTTTTCATTTTGATTGAAAATTATTCCCTCCCTGGTTAGTGAGGATGTAATTTTGTGATAATTGTTGTTTCTTGTTATTTGAAATGGGAGTTATTTTGTATCTGTTTTATACTCTCCCCCTGATCTTCCTATTTTTTTTTTTATTGTTATTGCGAACGAACTTTGGAGCAATAATTGAAAGTTGATTTAATTATACCAATTTAAATCTAAATCTTATAATTTATAATTAATTGACACACCATCTACAATACTATTAATAACAAATTTTATATTTTTATTAGGATAATTAAGTCAACTTAAATAATTGTTTGAAGTTCATTATTTATAGTAATGTTAAAAAAAGGTGGGTAGATAATTATGGGACGGAGCCACGAGGGAGTATATGCTACGATTCATTTTTTTTTGGATTCACATTCACTAACGGTTGTGAATTGAATTCGAACTGAATTCGAACTGGACTTCTTTCCTCTTTTAGAAGTTCTAAACAGGAGTAGAGATGCCCATCCGATTCTTCTGAACTAACGGTTCGAACCGGAATCGGACCGTTCAAAAATTGGCGCAAAATCGAAACCGGCGATTACCCAGTCCGATTAAGGTTCATCTTTTTCAAAACCGGCGAACCGAAACCGCATTTGATATTTGTTTTTTTTAAAATATATCAAAAAACATAACAAATAAAAAACAATTTTTTTTTTTTTTAAATTACGGTTCAAAACCGGACGGTTGAAAACCGTGAACCGAATATATCCAGTCCGATTACGGTTCAAGGCAAACCGGTTGGCTGAACCGCCAGTTCAGAACCAGAAACGCCGGTCCGAAGCGGATGGGCATCTCTAAACAGGAGGTAAGAGATTTGAAAGGTAAAATAAGAAGCAGATATAAGGATGTAATAACCCACAAGTTTCAATTGGCAACTCTTTCAATCAAACATTTTTTCCTATTACCAAAATCATACCATACTAGTTTCATCCATAACTGATTGAATTGCAAAGCATTGCTATCACTAGTTCCTTCTGTACAAGGGCAAAAACTAGATAATAATCTGCAGAAGACCATATTTCATGTGGCGGATGCTTCACATGACGCCCTCCTCCCTCTATTATCCCTTTCCCAGAAACAAGGCCTTGTCGAATCAAGAGAGAGCTTCCCACTGAATACCTCCAACGTATCCTTTGAAACTGGGCCACTGCAATGTTGTTGGCCTTGATCGGTCCAAATCCTTCCACTTCTGTTGCCTGCATCATGCCCAGGGGTTGACAAATGACCCGACTCCATAATCATGTCACCCTCAAGTAGCCGAAGCACCTTTTCCAATCAACATATATAGAATCTTAGTCAGATAATTTGGATATAAACAACAACAAAAAATCCTTAATTCCAAAATAATTTGGGGTCAGCTAATATGAATCCTCGTATGTCATTGTGAAAGAAAAGAGGTAAGAAAAAAAAGTAAGTTAAAAGAAGAAATGGGTGGGAAGAAAATTTAGAAAAGGAAAAGAGAAGAAAAAAAATTAGTGATAATAAAAAGAATATATAAATATGTAATATATATGTATATAAAGGAAAGGAAAGGAAGAAGGAAAAAAAAACCCATCACCTACATGAAAAAAGATTATAATAGAGTGCATACTTTGGAAGTGTACATGAGAAAACTTTATGGTAGGTTTACAACTCCATACCATAATAAATGTCAGCATCTTGAATTTTTTATGCCACTTGATTGAACTTTGAAAAAAAATGATGAAAATCTAATGTTTATCATGAACTTCTGATTTTTCTTTTCTTTTCCATGTATACTCCATTGCAAATACTACCAAAAACAATTTTCGAATTTCATGGGAATTATTGGATTTTAGTAACTTTTTAGTCAAAGTTCAATCCAATTAAGGCCAAAAAAGTTGCATTTATTCTATATGATGGAGTAAGATTTATATGACCTTTTTATGGGAAATCAACATCACAGAACTTTCATCTGACATGCTATTTTAAAAAAAAAAAGATATGCTATAAAGGTGGTCAAAAAATGTTAGCAGATCTTAGTTTGTCAATTCTGACATGTAAATAAGGTAGAACACTCAAAAGGCAATGAATGGACCAATACCTTTTGAGCATAATATGCAAGTGTGGATTCATTTAACTAAAACCCAGTGATTCCAAAAGTCGGACCGAAGAAGTTTTAAACCACGCTTACCTGAGACATGCGAGGCCGTGAATGAGGATCCCTTTTGATACACAATGATGCAGCCTGCAACATGCAATAGACTTCAGGTTCTGAGTAGCAGCTTCCCAGTCGAGGGTCAATCAACTCATCAATAGCATCATCTTCCAATAATGGCCGTGCCTGTTGTTTGGGAATAAATAAATAAATACATTAATAATAAACGCAAGTTAGAATCAGGTATATGGAATCTACTAGGTTTTGACCTGTTGACATTATGCTGAGCTTGTGATAAGTAATGGACTACTAGAACTTTCTAAAACTCACCCATTCAGTGAGGCACTGCTGGCCCTTGGGCCGATTAAGATCCACCGCTTTCCGTCCTGTAACAAGCTCTACCAGGACAACCCCGAATGAATAAACATCAGCTTTTTCTGTGATTTGGCCACTTTGCGCATATTCTGGAGCTAAGTATCTACATGGAAAGGAATAACATATGTTTATAAATCAGAGGTAAGGAAAGAAGTAACAGAATGGGAAAAAGAAAGAGAAGAAGACAAGGATATTCAAAAATTACCCAAAGGTTCCGATTACTCTGGTGTCCACTCCTTTGTCTCCATCAGGCTGCCATCTTGCTAGTCCAAAGTCTCCCACCTGATAAACCAATTTTGTAAATGACTTTTTGGTAATTATATCCACAGGCGCACTTCTAACAGCAACATAAGTCATGGTTGAAATTATACACTCCGTAAAATTAGCAAAACCATGAAAAGCAACGAATATTTTGAAACAGTTTTTATTGGAGGTGATGTTTTTGAAAAGTAGAACCCTTTAATTTTATTTTATTTTTGCATGCAATTTTTTGGGTAAGTACTTAGCAGGGCAGCTCTAATTGAACCCTTCTGTAGATATACTATTTAACTCAGGAAGTTGGAGACGTTCTTTTGTATTTTAGTGGAACTGCAAGGCAGTGGGCTCCTTGAAGAGAGTAAAGTTGCAATCAATCCATGACTTGCCATTGCATAGTCAAAAGCCCTCGAATAAAATTCAAAAAGAAAAGGTAAAATAATCCCCTCAGCGTAGTCCCCCACTGACTCTAAGCTGTGGCATGACACGAGCTTTTACAAATATGGGCAACAGTGGACAATAACACATAAATATAACACCATGCTCAGAACAAGATTAGGCTTAAATTAAAAGAAACCGTGAACAAGTATGCAAAATAAGTTAAAGCGTAAGCATCCATACCAGAGGTTCAAAATCATGAGTAATTAGGATGTTGTTTGGTCTCATGTCACGATGAACAATGCAGCCAACCCTGCATTCTTCATGAAGATATCTCAGTCCTCTAGCAGCTCCTACAGCAATTTTTTGACGAGCTGACCACTCTAATGTATCCCGATGACGTCCTGAGATAGATCAAATTCTTTAATAACTTTGTAGCAAACAACTGCTACCAAAAAGAAGCCTTCTAAACCATATTCAAAATATATTGTTCTTATCCTCATAATCTAGCAAATGAGAGTAACCAACATTAATATAAGTCTAGACGACAGCATGTAGAGGATAATAAAATGAATAATAGAAGAACCGAAGAAGCATTTTATACCAAAAATTCAAAGGTAAGACATTTGTATTAGAAGTGTCCAGAGAAGAGCAATTACCATAAAGATGAGAATCTAGTGATCCGTTGCATATGTATTCGTAGACAAGTAACCTTCTCCCATCCTCAATACAGAATCCAATCAGCATTACAACATTTCTATGCTGAGCACAGCTCAGGACTTCCACTTCTGAGCAGAACTCTTGATCTCCTTGAGAACTAGCCAGTTTATGTTGCTTGACAGCAACAACTTGACCATCAGGTAGGATCCCTCTATGCACAGATCCGAACCCTCCCTCAGCCAAGAAATTAGCTTGAGAAAATCCCCCAGTAGCAAGATCCAGCTCTGCATAGGTGAACCACCTAGGAGGTTTTCCAAATATAGGTGCCTTGTGCTGACATATAGAACACAAGGGAGGAGGGCCAGACGGTGCACTTCTGGAAAAAGATATTGCTTCTCTGACATTTCCACTAAATTCCACATCAGATCTATAGTTTGTCATTCCAAGTTCAGCTTCTTTAGAGAACCTCTTATGTAAGGCCTTCGTTGTAGAAGTTTGAGCGTGGGAACTAAACCTTTGAGAGGTTCCTTCTGTCTCATGTGATGAATGGAGAATATCGGCCATCCATGGTTGAAACCTCAAACTCGATGAAGAGGAGGATAAATGTTCACAGTCCGAGTCTGAACTCGATTCATCAAGATGCTGACTTTCTTTCCCAGCTAATAAATTTTCCTTTTTCAGGGTTCCACTAATTTCAGGAATGGAAAATGGTGAAGTTCCTGGATCGGAGCTTGATACTGATGAAGTTCCAGCTTCAGTTGCAGTAAATAACTCAGGACTGCTAGTTGGAGTAACGACTGGTCCTCGAATGGTATCCGAAGATGCATTCTTGTTTTGTTGTTGTTTTCCAGATGATTGATCTTTCTCAGAAGGCAAGGAACAGTCAACTTCAGGTTCCTTTTTGGGGGATCCAACTAAATTTAGACGAAGTACTTTAGGCTGTGACTTCTTCAATACCACAATGTTGCATTGTAGCTCTTCCATGCAACGCTTTTCCTCATTTTTGAGATGTCTGTAAGAAATTCCAAAGTAATTACTTCAAAAGAATCACAGTAACGAACAGAACATGGAAAACATTGACCAGTGTTTTATATTTTCTGGTAAAGCTAATCACACATCAACATACAAAACAAAGAATATTACTTGTCAAGCACAACCCAACTCGCTTGAATTCTCTTTGCTTCTATTGCTACTTGCCCGCATGGTGATCCGGTAACAATTTTAATCTTCACATTTATCTGTAATAAATTTAGGACAAGAATCAGATTTCACTGGTAAACGGATAGTTAGTAGTCACCAAGTTACAAACTGCAATCCCTATACCTTATTAGGATCATAAACATCATGGAGCTGAAGGATCATCTGGGAGCAGGAATCAGAAATATCTATTTTCTGTTCAGAACTTGTTCCAGCAAGAGACCTTCGATGGCCACTAGCACAATCTCCTGCAAATCTTGGAAAACCCCATAATTTTCTACCTGAATAAGAAGCAAAATTAGTTGTTAGGATAATGACTACCAAATCTTTGTTTGTTACAAATATATTTCACCACAATTCACTCTAGATGAAGTGGTTGGCTGGAGCAACCATTATCATATTCTCTACTTAATGCCAACTTATGAAGATCTGGTAAGTAGTAGGAAAGAACGCTCACATCTAAAATAATGGGGGCACATAGTGGGGCAGTCATATTTGCACAAAAACAGATTATACAAGACAATCTATAAGTGAAATATTCTGAATTGATCATCATCAAATAATATTTTTTTTTTGTCATCATCAAATAACATAAAACCTACTAACCAGATTTTCAAGATTCAACATCAACTACGTGATTGACTCCATTAAACAAATAAAGACAAATCATTACGTAATTCATACACAACCAGCCAAGAACCAAAGAACAAATGCTTAAATTATCCAGGTTGAAAGCAGCTTTGCAAAAAAAGGCCAATTGAGTAACAAGATAGGCAATGAGATGCAAGCTCAAAAAAAGACAAGCCAGATAACAATAACAATTAGTGACTTCATAAACTTCAGTAAAAAGAATGCGTAAACAAATTACAAGGGGATAATTTATTACCAGAACTTTGCGAAGGGACGACAACCAGTAAAGTAATGCAATGGCCAGGCTGAACAACGTGAGTCAAAGCCCACACTAATGCTGTCTTCGGTATTTCCTTGGATGCTTTAACGGCAACGACGACCTTCTCGGCGGCATCGGAGCCCTTGTCTTGCTTCCCAATCTTCACTTCCTTGTTCATTATCCCACAAGAGAAAGGCTGCTTCCCAACTATTTTGTTCAACAAAGTCAAAGCTCCCCAACTACATCAAGGACATAATGGACCAAACCACCCAATCTTATTTATGAAAACAAGGGTTTGCATTATTGCACTACTCTGCCCTACCAATCAGGTACAACGCAAGACTCACTGTTCTCTGTTAACAGTAACGGCCAAAATGCGTCCAAAGACAAGATATCAAAAATGACTCCCTAACTCTTAGCCAAAATTTGGCCAGCAGAGGTACCTCCACAGATATATACTACTCGAACTCTCCCCGTGATAGGACTCAAAAATCATTCAGCCATGTGTAATCACTAGTTCCCACACGTATCTTTTCCACAAATAAGCACAAACTTCGCTACAGAGGAAGAACAAATGAATCCAAAAGGCTTCAACCCAAAGTTCAAAGGCAAACAGTTGTCAATACACAGTGTACTGCGTAGCACATGAAATTTTGCACAATCAACACAAACGGACACTATAGTGCGTTCAAATCAGCGTCAAAAGCAGCTAAAAAGCCACCGGTCGACCAGCCTAATTTCCTTCAATCCGAAAGACCTCTCTCTCTCTCTCTCTCTCTCTTATACCAACAGATACGGAAGATGTTATGTTGAAATGTAGATTCCAATAACACAAACAAGTCCCTCCAAAGCAAATTAAAAAAAAAAAAAAAAAAACAACCAAATCAAATGATATTGATATGATATGACACAAGCGTTGAGTCCCGCCGTTTAGCTTTATCTGAAATGACTTGACGAATCATCTAACTAACTCATAAACCTCCAATTTTGAAACCAAATCAGCAACTTTTCCCCCAAAATTAATCTCCAATCCAGCAAATTCCAAAACCTAATCAGCAGAAACGACAAAATCTTAACACACACAAAATTACACAAGCAATTCCATTACTCACACGCACACAACAGTTCTACATATGGATATACACACTTGGGCGTGTAGAATTTCGAATGTCGCATACAGAAACGACTATACAAATAAAAAATTAAGAACGAGGAAGAACTTACAAGCAGTTTTTTCTCGGTTAATCTCTACGTACTTGTATGCCGCTGCTTCGACTCAGCCCAAATCGATTGAAAAAAAGAGCTTGAAATCCAGATGAATGAAGGTTTAAGGAAATCCTTGGAGATGAATGGAGAGATTTGAAGTTGAACAACCTTCACCAACTAAATCAAAAAAATATAGGAGTATCAATTTAGTACCAACATTATTATTATAATTATTACATCCCTGTAATGTGCATGAAGCATCATCATCAATCAACAATCAACAATGGCGGAAAATTTAAAATTGACAGTGAATCTGAAACGAAGAAATGTCGGAGAGATTAATAATGGCGATTAGATAGGACGTACCGACGATATTTATAGCGATATTCCAGAATTCGTTGCTTAATCCTTTTAAGGCATTGAGAAGAGGTGAAAATCGGTATCAATATTTGGTTTACTATTTTGCCCTTCATATTGGGCTTATTTTCTAATTTAACCTTTCAAGTTTTTCAGTCCTTGTTGGAATTTTAATTGGACCCCTTGAGGTGTAGTTGTTGAGCATTTTAGTCCTTGTTGTTATCTTTGTTACTTTCTGGGGGGGTCATATGTAAAATTTCCTAATTTGAAATTGTGCTTGCCCACGTACTACAGAGTACTGCCTAGAAACTAGAAAGAAAAGGTAAAGTTTGGCTTTGAGGTTTGTCTTTATTTAGCCCCTCTCCAATTCCATCTTGGTGTTTCTAATAACTTTTTCATTAGTTGATTTATTAATTTTTAATTAAAAAAATCTCAATAAATTATAGAATATCATATTATTTAAAATAACAACTTATAAAATTTTATTGTAATAATAAATTAATATTAAATATTAAATAAAGTTTTATTAAAATAAAACAAAAAATTGAGCATGTGCATTCATTCAAAGTTTTAAACCAAACTAAATCAAATACAGATCCTTCATATTTCGTCCTTCTTTATTAAAAGTTTGTCCTTTTTTGTCTAATAGATTCCAAAATTTAAATGATTTCGAATTTATTGCCCTCTTTAATTTAAATTTTGTTATAAAAATTGTATATTTTGCACTTTAATGTAGTCAAACTTTTCCTCTCTATTTTTTGTGTTTCATACTTTCTACTTTAAATGTACTTGAGCTCCTAATTATGCATTCATATTATATTTTGTTGTTCCATATAAAATTTATAATTTTTTGTTTCAAAAATAAAATTATAATTTTCTCTTTGCCCAATAATGTAAGTATCTTATTTTTAAATTATAAATAATCTTACTTTATTTTTACTAGTTGGGGTGATTGAACAAAATATACAACATACTTTAGCGTTTTTTATAATTAATGCAATTTATCACAAAGTTACTACTTAATTGTAACGTACTTGTCAAATTTGTTTCAAATAATGTAATTTTTATTTCAAATAATGCAATGTATTTTGAAGTGTTGGATTATTGGATACAAAAAGTACATTATTTGAAACAAATTTGACACATATATTGTATTAATTGATAACTTTATGGTAAATTGCATTAATTGTAAATGAAATTTTAGTATGTGACATTTCAACTATTTTTCCATTTTTACTATAACAAAATGTACTCTACATAATTTTCAAACAAAATGCAACACTAACAAACATCTTTCGTCCCAAAAATATTGTCTTGACAAAAGAAACATGTTGATGTGCCAGCTGCTCCTGTCGAGGCAATTACATCACTATTACAACATCAAATGGCTGCTTCAGTGCTTTTGTCAAGATTTGAACTCCCCACACTGAGGTTGCAAGCCCAGCAGTGCTGCCATTTGGTGTTGTAAGAGTGTAAATGCCTTGTAGAAGGGCTCACTTGGGCCCAGGAGTATAAGGGGTGCTGCCACCCGGGCTGTATAGGGCACATCCCGCGATTTACCTCCGTCAGCATACTGAAAGGCCGGTTCCTGGTGATCCAGGATTGATCCGGCGAAGCTGGGAAAGGGTAATCAAAAAAAAAAAATCTGTTGATGACGGTTTAGCTGGACAATACTACATGTTGCCAGGTGAGCGGTACGTACTACTTAGGTCTCGTTTATTCTTCTTAAAATATTTTTTGGAAAACGTTTTTTCTATTTTTTGGTGTTTGGTAAATATCGAAAATTGGGGAAAATGTTTTTTGAAAAATATTTTATGCCCTATACGCCGTAAAATGACTTACGAATTTTTACTAAGTAAAACATGTTTCGAAAAATAGTAACACCTTCACACACCTAACTTTTCATACAATCCCACGTTATCCACCTCACTCACCACCACCACCACCACCCACTGCCCCCCACCCCACCCCAATAACCATCACCCACTGCCCCCCACCCCACTCACCACCACCACCCCACCCCCTGCCCCCACCCTCGGTTCAAAAAAAAAAAATCATTTAAAATTTATTTTTAACAACTCCCCATCCCACTCCACTCACCACCACCACCCCTCCCCCCCCGGTCTGGTACAAAAAAAAATTAATCATTTAAAATTAATTTTTAACAACTCTCCACCCCACTCCACTCACCACCACCATCCCTGCCCCCACCCCCACCCACCCCGTCGGATAAAAAAAATAATCATGTAAAATTTATTTTTAACAATTTCCCATCCCACTCACCACCATCACCACCACCCATGCCCTCAACCCCGCCCCCACCCTACTCCACTCCACTCACCACCACCACCCCCGCCTCAACCCCCGCCCCCCACCCTCTCCACTCACCACCACCACCCCGCCCCCTTCCCCACCCAACTCAAATTATCTCAAATTGTGTTTTTATTGAAATATATTTTCATTAAACACATGAATTTTTTTTCGAAAAATATTTTCCTTACCAAACAGTCGAAAAAAATTTATCTCATTTTTCGAAAAACATTATACAGGAAATTTATTTTCCGAAAAATATTTTACAGGAAATTATTTTTCGCAAGTTATTTTACGCGAAACAAACAGAGCCTTACCTTACAATGGGGGCAAAATTTTCAAATTTAAGGTATGGGTGGTTAAATTGTATGAGTTGATTTTATAAAAAACACATTTTTTTTAATTTAAAAAAAAATCAATATTACACTTAATAGTACATACACTGACACTTTTCACACCGACATTTGTTTACACTAACAGTAGCACTTTTTTACACAAAAATGACACTTTTTTACACTGACATTTTAAAATACATGCACTGACACTCTTTACATTGGTATTTTTTTACACTAACACTGACACTTTTTTTACACTGACTCTTATAATAAATGCACTAGCACTCTTTACACTGTCATTTATTTATACTAACACTGACACTTTTTTACATTAACACTGACACTTAATAATACATTAACTAACACTCTTTACACTGACACATTATTACACTAATACTAACACTTTTTTACACTGGCACTTAAAAATAAATGCACTGACACTATTTACACTTGCACTTTGTTACACTGTAACTGTAACTAGCGGGAAAAACAAAAAATATTTTTTCTAACATTAAGAAAAACACTTTTTTTGTAAAATTTTGATAAATTGTATTGATTTTTTTAATAATAAATAAGTTGTTTTATAATAATATAAATTAAAATTAAAATACATATATTATAATTTATTGATATTTAAAAAATAACATATGTTGCATCTTATCTATAATACAATACACAGATGATATAACTGCCTCTTAGCTTTGGATAAGTGGTGACTGAGATTGATTCTGAGAAAAGACATCCAACGGCCCAAAATTATCCCACCCTTATTCAACCGTCAGTAACCTCTCCTCACTCATTCTCCGCGAACTGCACTCTCATATCCCGTCGAATTCTTACGCTTCTGTTACCTCGCACACCACCGGCGGCCATTGTTCTTCCGTTAACCTTCGCACTCTCTTCCCTCCACCTCCGTTTTCCGCCGTTCCTTAGACCGTGATCTTTCAATGGTTCGTGGAACAAAGACGAAGACAGAGGCGACGAGGGGGAAGATGAAGAGTGTTGACAAAGGTGGAGATGGAGCGGCTGATAAGAGGTCGCCGAAAAGATTAGGGCATGGGTGAGGGAGCGTTCTAAACAGTTCTCAATTTTTCAAATCTTCAACACCCACGATTCCTCCAGCTATCCGCTCCTCAACTCACCGCCAATTGATCTCCAATTTTGACTGGATATGCGAAGTCGGCTCCGTCTAGAAGTTGCAGTATAATATTTTTTCATGATTTTCATTGTCTCTGTGCCTCTCTGAAGTCATTGTGCCTCTCTCTTCCCCCTTCCTTTCTCCCTCGCTATTTATGTTTGTGAATTGCATTGTGCTTTTTCCAAGATTTTTATGGTACTTTCTCAATCCCCCATCTCCAATCTTATCATTTTTGTGATTTCATCAATATATTTAATTGTTAATTGATATTGGGTTATGTTATTTTGGCAATAATCAATACAAGAACAAGCACACACAGAGACATGAAAAAAAATCAAAGGTTGATTTCATGAGAGAAATGCCTGCCAGGTGTTTGATGATATGCCTTTTTGTTTCAAGTGTGAAGAAGACTAGCAATCTTCAAACATGACAAAACAAGAATAGAACAACCAATTCCAATTGGCTCGATGACGCCTTCTACTTGAAAAATATACCATAAAACCACCCTATATATTTTTCTCTTTCACAATTCACACATTACCTTTTTGAAGGAAATGAAACCAAGAATTCAACACCAAGTCACGGCTAAGCCTTCCCAGATTAGACATTCCCTCACCCAAGCTCTTATGTTTCAGAAGTCTGCTCCCTTTTTCGTAACTGAAAAAAAAGAGCAGGCTGGTGCTATAAAAGCTCTCGCTGAACTGAATTGAAGTTTTAAATATCCACCGTTGTTATTTCTTCTTTTTAGGCTTGATTGTCACGGCGCACTCATAATATGGAAAGGGTTAGTGTGCACATCAGGTAGCAAATCGCCTGTAGTAGTTGTGCTTTCAGGCAGCATGGAACCTGGCTTTCAAAGAGTAAGTTCTTCAATGTGGTAAAGTCAAACAAACACACACATACAGACAGAGTTCCTTTTTCAATTACAGCCATTACAATTACAAACTGTTTTTGATTGCAGGGAGACATATTGTTCTTGCATATGAGCAAGAATCCTATTCGTGCTGGAGAAATCATGGTGTTCAAAGTCGACGTAAGCTCCATTTCTTCTCCTTATGCCCTTACATAATCACACTTTTTTTCTGGTTAACAAGTGGGCAGTAGAAGCAAAACATTAGTAATGAGACTATCAAAAACTCATTAATAGAAGTAGTAAAAAGCAAAACATTGTCGTATTTCCAAGTGACAGGCGGGCCGTCTAATGGGCAGAAGAACATATCTCATCTTCCACTATATTTTGCATCTTTTCAAACCAAACAAAGCATAAATCACCATGGTCAATCCTCTATATCTCTAACTGCAACCTCAACTATAGAAAATAATACTCCCTCTGCCCCTAAATGAACGTCGAAAACAATTTCAAATTTGCTCTTGAAAATTTTCAAATTTTTTCGACATTCATTTAGGGACAGAGAAAGTATCAACACAACAAATCAACCAAAATATACTTGAAGATTCTTAACTGCAGCAAATTGTAAAACACCAGCTTCTGATCTTCTCTATTATAAACTGTAAAAACTGGCTACATAATAGCTTAACTGCAGTTAAGAATCTTAAGTCGAGCGGGACGGAGGGTGTATACCAAATCATCATAGTTAAGAGGCATATAAATTAGTATCAGTTTCTTTACCGAAAGATATATCCGCCTTGATCATGCAGAAATAAGCTGTAGCATCCATGGAAAAGCTTCGAGGGGCTATGTTTAAGTACATTACAGTCCAGCGTTCAGGTAGAATATATGAACACATGCTTATGTATAAGGCGAGTTATTCACGGGTTCTTTTTGGTTTTGAGGATATTTCGGTAGTTCACTATATATATCTTGGGCTTATATGTTATTTGAAACAACAGATTAATGTATTTAGACATGCTCTATATAGAAGTACCTTCACCATCTGAGCTTTCTAAATTTCTGTTTATTTAGCCCATACTGGCCTAAAGTTGAAAATTATATCTCACATTATTTGTCCAAAAGAGGGAGCTAAAACTTGAGTTGTTGTGTTTTGTGAAGCTCTAGGTTTAAAATTGGGTCACAGTGTCACACCCTGGGTCCTAATTTAGCATACTATTTAGTACTTCTGATTTGGGAAACTCAGTTCTTGCTCGATGACTAAATGGGACTGAAACCAGTCCAAGGATGATGTTTGAGATAGTGTTGTTCCATGAAAGAAGCGGATAATCATAGTGTCTGAAGCATAAGTACATTTTGAACAACAAACTTAACAAGGATGAAATTTTCAAAGTTAGGAGCAATGACTTTAGCACTTGAAAGCTTTGTTGCTGCACTTTTATGAAGTATAATAGTGTCTGAATCATAAGTACATTTTGAATGACAGTTGATTTTGAAATGTTAATAGTAATATGCATGGTTTCATATTATATTATCTACTTTCATTTTCTGATTTCCATTTCCCTTGCTACTTTTACTCAGGTTTCAATGCAGCCGTTGCTGGTTGTTTCTTGAGACTGTTTTAAGGCCTCTGCGTGCGGAGAACTCCCCTCCATTCACTACTGCAATGATAATATTGAAATATGTTATTTCATCTACCGGATCAAATGTTGTCATTTATATGACCTTATTGATATGAGGAGGTGATTCTTAACCTGTTGATCAGCTCAAGCTTAGAGGCGAATTAGAAGATGGAGAAGTATTTCAAGGTTGGAGAGAGGGTAACATGGAATTTGCTCCCACATATAAGTATTCTTTAGCCAATTGCAATCAATATTTTTGTACACTTCCAAATAAAGCATGCGAGAAAAACGAAGGACTCCACATGTAGTATATTCAATACAACTTCCTCTAAGGAAATAGTAAGTGACATTGTTTTTTGTCAAAATTTTTTGGCCGTACATTTAACGAACGGGTGTTAGATTAGTTAATTTATAACTCTTGTGGATGATTGTAAGAATTATTATTAATGTACAGACAAAAAACAATATATAGATGGAGAAACTGTTTTTTTTTCACTTATTATTTTCCCTACTGCTTACCCTTTTGTACTGACCCGTGTCACTGGTAGGGACTTTTAAGTACTAGTATAATAATGTTATACTATGTGTTACATGTAATAATAAGATAAATTACGTTTTATTTGTACTTTTATGCCACTAAACTGCACAAATACCAAATTCATGAAATCTCTTCTCTATCCCACTATATAAATGTAGTACACACTATATCTATAGACGTATAAACTGGGGGGGGAGGGGGAGGTTGGTTTGCAACAGTTCTTTGAACAATTTTAATCGGCAAAATTCTCATTTATTCTTTTTCCATTTTGTTCTTAAAATTATTTTTTTTTAATTTAAAAAAAAAATTTAAAAAAATCACGTGATCTTGGACACGGGCATATACTAATAAGTATATATATACTCCCTCCGCCCCAGTTTAAGTTTCACCAATTATCCAAAAGGACGTCCCGTTACAAGTTTCACATTTCCTAAAATGGAAAAAGTTTATTAATATTCTATTATACTCACTAACTTTTCTCTCTCACACATTTAAATTATGAGTCTCACTTGTCATATTCGCTCACTTCTTCCCTCTCACAACCTTCTCCACTCCCATTATTTTTGAATATATACTCCCTCCGTCCCAGAACAATGTTCACATACACTGTTTGCACATGTTTTAAGGAGGGAATATTATATTGAAAGTGTTGTGAGTGTGAAAATAAAATAGGAGAGAGAATGAGTGGAGAGAATAGTAAATTATAATGGTGTTGTGAGTATTAAAATAATGTAGGAGAGAGAATGAGTGGAGGGAATAGTAAAGATTCCTTTCCATTTTAGGTAAGTTTTAAATGTGTGAAGTAAGTTTTGGGACGCCCAAAAGGAAAAGTGTGAAGATTGTTCCGGGACGGAGGGAGTATATTACTTTCTTAATTTGCATACTTCATCAAAATAGTGAAGCTTAACCCGGAACGAAGGAAGTACTCCCTCCGTCCCGCTAATATCCGCACTAACACCGTTTGTGCGGGAATTAAGGAATATGATATTTTAATAAAATGTTGTGAGTGTAAAAGTAAAGTAGGAGAGAGAATGAGTGGAGGGTGTAATAAATTATAATGGTGTTGTGAGTATTAAAATAATGTAGGAGAGAGAATGAGTGGGGTTGGGTGAATATTTTATTAATATAAAGTTTCCTTTTTGGGAGTGTGCGGATATTAGCGGGACGCCCAAAAAGAAAAGTGTGCGAATATTAGCGGGACGGAGGGAGTACTCCCTCCGTCCCAGCGAAAGAGCCATTTATTTCCTTTTTGGGCGTCCCATTTAAAAAGCCACTTTCCCAAAAAGGAAACCTTAAATCACTATTCTCTCCACTCATTCTCTCTCCTACTTTACTTTTACACTCACAACATTATCTTTCTTACATCACCTCCCACTCATTCTCTCTCCTATTTAATTTTTCATACTCACAACATTTAAACTTTTTCTCTTTCCTACATCACATTTCTTATTTTGCGTGTCGGACAAATTTACCGACTCTTTCGCTGGGACGGAGGGAGTATATACTAAATATTTCCTCCGTCTCAATTGAATTAAGATTTTATATTTTGAGTGTCTCACTCAAAATATAAAATCATTACAAAATGAAAATATTTTATTTAACAAAATCCATTTTTACACTAACAATAAATTTCCATTCATTATTTTATTTCTCACTTTCTCTATTCAATCTCACTTTTTATAATCACCACACTATTACGCTATTTTTTTTTTTAATTTTCGTGTTTAATTCAAAAATTCTATTTTAAGTGGGGCGGAAGGAATATATATACTGTACAATATAATTGGAAATTTTGGGTGACGTGATAAAATTTGTGAGATGGTTTAGAATCTTAAAAGGTTACCTACCAGTAATGATCAAAGCTGAAAGATAGAAAAATTAGCCTAATCTCGAATCCCCTTTTGGTAAATAAAGACTCAAAACATGCCCTTTTTCCAGTGCTCCACCTCCATTTCCATTTCAGAATTTGAATTAATCCCATCATAAATGAATGCGTGAACACAACTCAACCCCAACACCTCCACCTCAGCATTTAATTCAAAATCCAGCAGTTGTCTGGGTCCCACCATCGTTAACAATCTAACCCAAGTTTGGTTTGGAAACAACCTCACCGTTTGTCCTCTTTTAACGTGCGCCGTTAGCCTGACCTAAACAACAGTCCCCGAAACCGCAATTAATTGACTGTACAGTAGGTGTGCAGGACAGGGAAGAGAACGACTAAACGGCGCTGGGTTTTGACGGCTGACGTCGTCAATAGTGGCTCCATTTTCGACGGATCGTGTCTGGCTTTAACAGCTTTCGAACCTGCGAAATCTTAATTTATGTTTAAGCTTTAATCATATTAAGACATGGATTAGGTTATTTAATCCCATTTAGTACCAGCGGTTGAGTTTTCGCGCCCGCTTATGAGTACTAAATTACAAGTTCTGGTTTGTCTTTCCGGGACAATTATTGTTTTCAACAATGATATTATTACATAATAATCTGATTATAACTTTAAAATTGATAATATCAAAAAAACGTTTGAATCATTTCAAATTCAACGGAAGCTTGTATCCTGTATGATTGAATAGTCTAAAAAATATGAACAAACATGTAAATTAAGTCAGGGCTTCACCTGCGAATATCCTCTAGCGTAAGAATAATTATTTATGTTTATAGAGAGAAATCAATTGACAATAGTTTAAAGTCAAAAGATGCATTATCAAATAATGTGAATTATGACTTGTATTTATAGGCATATTATTGTAAAATTCATGTTATATAGGAATGCGTATGAGATAAGGTTGTAATCATAATGGTATTATAACTGTTCATAGTCTTATTTGAATAGGATTGGATAATAACAATCTGCATTGTGCGCCTTTGATGCGTGCTACTCGTCGTACATGGCATAGTCGGCCTAAACTGAGCAAAGGAAGAGAATTGTAAAGATGGGAAAGCTCATTTTCTTGTAGTATATGGAGACCGAGGAGGGGCTACTTGTTTTAAATTGAGGCCTAGCAAGGCCTTTATGGATGTCTTGCTCGGCATTGATGATTATGCTTCGTCGGCATACAGTTTTGTTGGGCTCACTCCCTTTGTCGTAAGTTAGACTTGCATGTATTATATTTTGGGCTCGATTTATTGGGTATTGCCCGGCCACGGATCTACGTTCGTACCTCGGTTTATACCGATTCGCCGCCCCCGACTTCCTAGCTCGATTTTGTCGAGGAGGAAGTGTTGCTCTACCTCGACTTAAATGAAAACGAACGGGCTCTTACGTATCATGAGGCGCTTCATTAAACCGCCGATTCATTCGTGCAGTGATAAGTTTGTCGTACGAAACTGCATCCACCTTGGAAACCCACTAGAGCATTAATGGCGAGGGAGGCGACGACGCCTTTACCGGGTTCTTTGACCCATACCCGTTTCGTATTTGGATATAAAAGCCTAAACCCACTTCAATTTCAATCTTTTATCACCATTTGAGTTTGAGAGAGAAATAGCAAGCTTCAAATCACAAGGTTGTGTTCTTGATTTATCGGGTCAGATACATCATTTGTGCTTGATTTCGTACACATTTTCTTCACAGCCCTTCATATTCAGTATATTTCTTCCCTTTCTCTTTTATTTCGTGTTTTCTGGGTTTAGGAACCGCCATTGTTGGGGGTTCTCGAAGCTTCTCTTGAATTTGTTCTTCAGTGATTTCTTAAACCATTCTTGTACCCTCCTCATTCGTAGTCATGGCCCTTACTTGGAGAAGCAACCCAAATGTCTTGTATTGTTACCACACCCAGAATCTTAAGATTTATCAGAGAATCGATGGGCCGTGAATGATTTTGAATTTGAATGAGATAGGGAAGATCTTGACGAGGCACCAATCTCCTATAACCGACGTCGGTTATCTTAGTCGGTTTAGGATTGACCGACTAGATGTTAAATCTCCAAACATTGTGTTGTTTCATGGTTGGACGAAGATTCTTGACCATATAAACATCTACTAATTGATGATTTCAAAACGTTCGGATCGCCCAAAATCCAAATGGCACGTTGTATCCTGTATGATTGAATAGCCTGAAAAAGATGAACAAACACGTAAACTAAGCCGGGGCTTCACCGGCGAAGGCCCTCCGGCGTGAGAGTAAGTACAAGAGTAAAAAGATGGATTACCAAAATAATTTGAATTATGTCTCGTATTTATAGGAATATCATTGTAAAATTCATGTTGAATAGGAATGCGTGTGAGATAAGGTTATAATCCTAGCGGACTGCGTTTCGGGTGCCTGAGCGCAGCGATACAAAGGCTCCCAAAAACTATAGGGCCCCAAATTTTTTAAATATATGTATATATATATATATACTCCTCTCCGTCCCAAATGAAAGAGTCATCAAATTAGCCGGGCACGCAAATAAGAAATGTGATGTAGGAAAGAGAAAAAGTTTAAATGTTGTGAGTATGAAAAATTAAATAGGAGAGAGAATGAGTGGGGGGTGATGTAAGAAAGAGAATGTTGTGAGTGTAAAAATAAAGTAGGAGAGAGAATGAGTGGAGAGAATAGTGATTTAAGGTTTCCTTTTTGGGAAAGTGGCTTTTTAAATGGGACGCCCAAAAAGGAAATAAATGGCTCTTTCATTTGGGACGGAGGGAGTATATATATATATATATATATATATATATATATATATATATATATATATATACTCCCTCCATCCCACTTCAATAGAGACCAATTTTTTGGGTGTGGGAATTAAGGAAAAGTGATGTAAGAAAGAGAAAAAGTTAAATGTTGTGAGTATGAAAAATTAAATAGGAGAGAGAATGAGTGAGAGGAATAGTTAGGAGAAAGAATGTTGTGAGTGAAAAAATTAAATAGGAGAGAGAATGTTGTGTGGATATGCTTGGAACTTGCTCTTTCCTATTTACACTATGCTACACCCTTCGTCCCTCTTGAAAGTGTCTCAACTTTTTTTTTTGAACGTCCCATTTAAAGTGTATCAATCCCAAAATAAAAAGTTTTTATTATTTTTATACTCTTCCTATCCCACTCATTTTTTCTCCTACTTTACTTTTACACTCACAACATTCTCTCTCCTAACTATTCCTCTCACTCATTCTCTCCTATTTAATTTTTCATACTCACAACATTTAACCTTTTTTTCTATCTTACCTCACTTTCCTTAATTTTCGCACCGATCTCATTTTGATTTTGAGACACTTTGGACGAGACGAAAGGAGTATTAAATACATTTAGATATTTTCACATTCCTATTTTTCCTACCGTTTGATTGAGATCGTCTCAATTCCTCGCTTTAAATGATGCCATTATCGCTATACTCCTTTGCTACAATGACCTCCACCTAACTATCACATTCGTCCCAATGTTGGGATTGACAGGTTAGATGTATTGAGTCCCACGTAATTTTTGAATCGATCTCGGCCGCACACAAAATAAATAAGATGATGAATCGTATCAAGAAGACAATATTTTGATATCTTTTAAGCTCAATCATTGAAATTATGAGCTACATATTAAAATCTAAGTTAATACCAAAAAATCAATAGATGTCAAGGGGAGCAGCAACCCAAGATTCCTATATATTATATACAAGTGTCGTTTATTTTCGATGTATTATAATGTTCTCATAATACAGTACAAAGGGGCAAAGGTAGAGAAAAACAAAAGAAACTAAGAAGGGAAAATTTTAGAGCAATAATTGTACAATGGTAGCAAAAAATTAATGACAGGGATTTGGATAGCAACTGTAGTCCCAAGCTTAAAAATGGGGTTATGGAGGGTAGCCTAGTAAAGAGGTGGTGGGGTTTTGTGATATCCCGGAAACAATGGGCCATGGTTGGTGGTCCGATGCCTCCCTAATTTTTTATCCATACCAAACATTCATCATACACTCCGCACGGAGACTACCCCCTCCTCTTAATTCAACCGAATTCTTTAGTATTTATTTTTCAAAATTTAACATAGATTATTACTGTAAATAAATTGATGTGTTATAGGACTCCTACGGTGGTACTAGTACCAATATGTAACCCCTCCGTTTCATGTGAATGTGAGTGTAGACTTATACTCATAACACCAATCAACTTATTATTTCTCACATTCATTTTCATTTTCTGTCCTATTTAATTTTTCATACTCACAAACACCTCTTTCCACTATTTCTCTCTCGTGCTTTTCCTTAATTATCGTGTCACAATTTTTGATCTCCAATCAAATGGGACGGAGAGAGTATTTGCTAGTATTAACACTTTGCTCCAACAAAATTTTGCTACAACTCTACAATCATAAAAAATCAGGCAACAAAAGTAAAAAGTTTACCATTAAAATATAAAACATTAGTAATAATGTAAAATATTCAGTTGTACATGCAAAACTTTTAAAACTGATGAGTCCAGACCAGTTAAATCGGCCTAATTTCAGTCTGGTCCAAAGGCCAAGTATGATGTAGCATACCCTAGACCGTCAGAGTCAAGACTGCGGACAGATAGGCCGTCAAGGTCAAGACACGTTCCTCTCAGACCGGCCCAGTCAGGATCGCGGAGATCCAGACCGTCAGCAGGGTGACCGCGGGAACTGTGACCGCTCCATTCGTGCCCGCGTCAATATCATTGACCGCGCCCAAGATGTTGACTGCGGTCTCATACCAGACTCCTGGTTATCTCACCAGACTCCCAGTTAAAGTCAAAGCTTACATAGCAAGTTTACTTACTAGCTCTGACATACAGTAGCCGACTTATTTCCATCGCATTGAATGCGGCTCGGGCGTCTACTATTTCATTTAATGCGTCGCGTCAACTCTCCCAAATACACGGCTCCTGTCTACATCAACGACATCCCCTCTGCAAGTGAATCTTACTTTACTGGCAGGCCCAATCCGATGCGGACACATGTTCCTGGTCAAAGACTAAGATGTCCTTAGGGCTGACCTCATGACTTACCTCAACAAGCACCTCTCCATCACCTATAAATAGAAAGCCCTTGTCTCCTTGGACAAGGTAAGTGTCAAATTGACATTATAAGTCACATTGCCTAAACCCTAAACACACAAACACTCAAGACATTCAAAGTCTTATTTCTCTCAGGTTATTATATCTTTAAGATATCTTACTCTCACACTCGAGGGTTCGAGTTGAATTAACCTCCAATTTTGACCTTAACGGTGCTTCTCTTTGTTTTGTTCTAGGTACAAAAACAATATTCTGCCAGATATCACACCTTATATTCTATTCAGACCCCAAAACCTGTAGCGTCGCAAAAAACGCAATGTAAAAAATAGAGTAAATAAATTAACATTAAATTAATGATTGAAATTCAATTAAAAATAATGATTGAAAATGTGAATACAACATTAATAGGATTACCAATATTGAGTTTTAGTTTCTCATTATAGTAAATAAATTAACATTAAATTAATGATTGAAATTCAATTAAAATTATTTACTTACAGAAAGTGGAACTAATTTTATGAGACGGGGGAGTGGTTATTTTTCTTCTAAAAATCAATATGTCTGATTTGAGTCCGAACCATGAAATGCTTACACATTTTATTCACAATTTATATTTTAAGACGTAAATACTCCCTCCCTCCGTTCCACTTCACTATTTTCTAAAATTTCTGAAACAAAAAGTAAGAAAAAAAATAGGAGTGAGAATTAGTAATATGAAACGTTGCGAGTATAAAAACTTTTTATTTTGGATGGTATTAAATGAAGAGAAACAGGCCAAAATAAAAATTAGTGTCAAGTGAAGGAAAATGGAGGGGGTGTGGGTGTAAGTTATCGTAAAGCAAGGGTCATTTTCGATGGGTCAAAGTTAGACCCTACATGTCATGTTTGCGATTGAAAATATCAAATTGATCATAAAGGACCATATCTTCTGGATCGGACCACTTGAAATGTTATTATCTCTGTAATGGAAAAACCAGGCTTGAAGACGATCCATCACTCAATAACATGCATAAAGCAAACACTAGATTGTGAGAAGACAATGTGATGTTGCACAATCAGCGGAGGAGGATGCACGTTGTGTATGAGTTATTGATTGCAATAGAAATAAATCAATATTTCCATTCATATATATATATTAGTAAAAGTCCGTGTTCGAGGACACGATTTTTTTTTTTTTTTAAGGGCAAGAAATCTTAAAAGAACAACTTAGTGAGGACAAAATGAAAAATTTGCCATTTGAAACTATTCATTGTACTGTATCAAGGAGCGTTCCCATTTATACTATAGATATCTTTTATTTTCTATTTAATTTTCAGACGTAAAACTATCCGTTATTTGCCTTTTATAAATGATATTTTTCACACACACACACACACACACACACACACACACACATATATATATATATATATATATATATATATATATATATATATATATATATATATATATATATATATATATATATATATATATATATATATATATATATATATATATATATATATAATATACTCCCTCCGTCCCAATAATATCTCCACCATTTTTCCCCGACTTGCAAATTAAGGGTTTCAAAAATGTTGTAAGTGTAATAGTAAAATAGGAGAGAGAATGAGTGGAAGAAATAGTAAATTTGAAAAATGCTGTGAGTGTAATAGTGAAATAGGAGAGAGAATGAGTGGATGAAATAGTAAAAATTCTTTGCCAAAAAAGAAAAGGTGAAACTTCTAACGAGACTCCCTTTTGAATAATTGGTGAAGCTTTTATTGGGACGGAGGGAGTATATATATACTCCCTCCGTCCCATGTCAATGGACACCAATTTTATGGGTGTGGGAATTAAGAAAAAGTAAGAGAGAGAAAAAGTGAAAGAAAATGTTGTGAGTATGAAGAATTAAATAGGAGAGAGAATGAGTGGGAGGAATAGTTAGGAGAGAGAATGTTGTGAGTGTAAAAGTGAAGTAGGAGAGAGAATGAGTGGAGGGAATAGTGAATATTCTTTTCCATTTTGGGCGGTGTCCATTCACGTGGGACGTCCCAAAAAGGAAATAAGTGTCCATTCACGTGGGACGGAGTGAAAGATATATATATATATATATATATATATATATATATATATATATATATATATATATATATATATATATATATATATATATATATATATATATATATATATATATCATAAACTTGTAATTTCAAACACCACCTTAGTTAATTACTCCGTCCCACCGGTGTAATTTATGAAATACTAATCATCTTTATGATTTTTATAGGAATATATTTTGCTTATATATATATATATATATATACATATATATATATATATATATATATATATATATATATATATATATATATATAATTCATATCATTATATATTATATTAATATTATTTTCTTAAGTAAAATAAAACATTAATTTTTAAAACCAAAAAAATGCAAAATTTATTGTGTAGGAGGGAGTAAATAAAGATACATTATACTAGTGTTGAAAATAATCGAGGGATTGGATATCCAAGGAGGCCCAGTAATACTGTATTACCTCCTAGTTTATAAAAATCAAGAGCTCACACATTTTGAATTATGCAGGGGCTGAGTACAATATTGTATTGTACTTTCTCCGTCTCAAAATGTTTATCTCATTTGATTTTTTTTTGTTGAACTTTGACCACAAATATATATAATTTAATTATGTTCATGAAATTCTAAAAATTTCTATTGATTCACCATTAATAATATTATCAACAACAACTTTTAGAATTTCATGAATATGATTAATCTCTCATAAATTTGTGGCCAAAATTTAATAAAAAAGTCAAATTGGACAAATATTTTGACACGAAGGGAGTATTATATTATTTCCCTCTCGAATACATCACATTAGGATCAACCTTCAAGAGACCATTATGATTAGGCATATAGTTTACTATTTTCATCAAACAAACTCTTCTGTCTTTATTCAAGTCTTTGCGGTAATCTATGTTTCTAATCCCCCCAAATATTCTTCATTCCCTTGTTATTGCAAAGTAATACACTAATTTTCTTTCTTTAAATTTATATAAAATTAAATGAAACTCTTTTTGTAGCGGAACCCCTGGGTTGGTATAATAACTCATCAAATAAGTCTGACAATTTTGATCCATTATTCACTAATCCGTACGACTCAACTCACTAACTGACCCAATCCAACTTGTTCAAATTAACAGGTTGAAACAGGTTATCACTGTAACCCGTTAATCTTAACGGGCCGACTCGACACAATCAGATCAGTTTCAACTCATCTAACTCGCGAATACAAACGGGCAAATTGCATTTTAGTTACCTAAGTTTGTCGAGATGTTTCAATTGGTTATTGAATTTGCATTTATAACAAGTTGGTTATTGAGTTTGTCATTTTGTCGCAATTAGGTATATTTTTGGATGCCCAATTAAAAATCTAACGAAAAGCATAACATCTGAGTTACTTAGGGGTATTTTGGTCATTCTCAATAAATTTTTAATTAACTTTAATTTATCATTCTCTTCAATATTATATTTTCAATATATAAGTATTATTAATATGAAAAGTAAAATAACAATTATTATGTAAAATAATAAATTCATTTATGAAAAAAATATACTAACAATATAATATATACTATATATATATATATATATATATATATATAAACTAATCTAAAAAAGAAGAAACAAAGAGAAAAGGAAACAAAAAACTAGAAATTTAAAAAAATATATATAATATTTTTATGCATATTTGTTAGATATTAAAATTTGAAAATAAATAATAAGATACTTACCTTATTAACTTATTAACATAAATCAAGCAAAAAGAGGAAATAAAGAGAAAATGAAACAAAAAAGAAAGAAAACAAAAAATAAATAATGCAAAATCCTTCCGGGTCAATTTCATCTCTCTCACCAACCCTCCATCTGCATTACAAATCTAACGATTCCAAACTTCTCCTCCAGCCTAACCTAGCAGCCCGCTCCCATCTAACCCCGCCTTAACCCCTTCCACCATTGTCGCTTCTTAACTCTCTCTATCCCGTCATTTCCCATCTCTTCCTTCCCCTGTTGCCCCTAATTTTTCTCAGTCTCTTTCTCTTTCTCTCTCTCAAGATTTTGATTTTGATTTCGATTTCGATTTCGATTTTTGTGTGCATCGTTCATGCGTGTGGGTTTGATATTCATGGATCTGACTTCAAATTGGATTTGTGATGATCTCCATCAATTTGGGGTTGCAATCATGGTGGATTTGGGGCTTTTGAAATGTAGGTTTTTTTTTCTTTCTATTCTTTGGGATGTGTTTAGGCAGCAGTGTGTGGTGGTGATTGCTAGATCGGCGGTGGCTAGAGGGAGGTGGCAGCATGGAGGTGGTGGTTTTGAGTGGTGGAGATTAGTGGAGGTGGGTGATGAAGAGATACATACATTTTTTGAGAATTGTTATTCATCCGTTTTCTGTTTTTTTTTTTTTTTTAATTGAGATTTTGACATAAATTATTGGGAAATATATTTATTAAGAGAAGGGGGTAAATTAAAAAATATATTTGAAGGGGTATTTTGGTCTTTTTCATGCAATTTTCATTGAGAATGACCAAAATACCCCTAAGTAACTTAGATGTTATGTTTTTCGCTAGATTTTTAACTGGGCATCAAAAAATATACCTAATTGCGATAAAATGATAAACTCAATAATCAACTTGTTATAAATGCAAATTCAATAATCAATTGAAACATCTCGACAAACTCAGGTAACTAAAATGCAATTTGCCAAATACAAAAGTCAGAATTAATAAATTCAAGGCACTAAGACTGAAAAAATAAATATTCAACACGCTAAGATAAAATCCACACATTAGACCTTGTGAAAAAAAGTGAATAATGAAAGAGAGAGAGAGAGGGCATTGATTTTTTGTTATTTTCTTGTCCGGGTGACCCTAATCGTTCGTTTAAATTTCGTAAGGTTGAGGACTAGGTATTGGCTGTTATACATCCCCACCACTGTGAATGTGATGATGAAATTAAGTTGGGGACCACTTTCAATTATCCTTTGCAGGCACAATTCAATTGTATCCTCTTCATGTTTTTGTTTCACTCACATGCGAATGAATGAATGCATTTATCAGCAATCCCCGAATCAAACACAAATAAACACTCATACCCCATATCTGTCTGTATGTGTGTAGTAATATCAATTGGGGCAGGGGCAGGGGCAGTGAAAGTCCTTTTCCATCTATGACAGTCTTAATTTCTTAGCAGAAAAAAAAAACTGTATAATCATGATTATTCTTTGCTGGGCTGGGCAGATCACATGTGTCCTCTCTCTTTGGTATTATAGTTCAAATGCGGGTAAGCCTATCATTTTTTTTAACCCCCTCCCCCTCACATTCCCCTATTTTCATTTTATTTTTAGATACTCCTGCGTCCCAAATAACCGATAATGTAATCTCATTCCTAAATGTAAGACAAGGCAATTATGGTAGTAGATCAGATTCTTGATCATGCGTTCATTTCTAGACCCTTTGTTTTCCCTCTAATATTTAACGATACTCCCTCTGTCCGACAAGGCAACAATTGGAAGATCATTTCGGGACAGAGAAAGTATGTATTTTTAGCCGTTATGTTTAAATATTATAAAGTCTATTCCATTCAGCATCCGCTTAAAGCCCTCTAAATTATGGACCCAAAATTGAGCTTAGGACCTGATTTGAATAATGATAAGCCCAATTTCCCTCTAAAGACCCAACCTTCTACAAGATTCAGTCATGGGCCCGTTATCTAATGTTTCTAACGGCCCATAATTGAAATTTCTCTTATCCATTAGTTGAATCTAGGAATTGAATCTTTTTCTATTTAAACACCCATCATTATTACTCCCTTCCCATTTATGAACTTTTTTTTTGTATATTACTCCCTCCGACCCACCTCAAGGCTCCACCTTGAGGTTTACACGCTTTTTAAGAATTTTTTTTAAAGTGGATAGAAAATTTGAGGAAAGAGAATGTAAAAGTTAAATATGTGGTAGGAAATAGGAGATAAAATGTAAAAGTTAAAAATATTTAATAGGAGAGAGAATGAGTGAGAGGAATAGTAAGTTAATGATTGATTTTTTTGTAAATATGTTAACTTTTTAAGGGTATAATGAATAATTTTTTTTGTAAATATATGAAGATGATAAGGGTATAAATATATTAAAAAACTTGCCATTTAAGAAAGGGAATCTTGAAGTGAAACGACCCAAAAGGGAAAGGTGGAACCTTGAGGTGGGACGGAGGGAGTAGTATATAGTAAAACTTTGAGCAAGAGCAATGATATTATATTATATTATATTGATTATTCTAATAAAAATATAAAAAAAATTATTATACAACATTATAAATAATATTAAGAATAATTGTTAAATTTTCATTAAAATAATTAAATTAAATTAAAATTATTGCTCAAAAGTTCCTTCCTACTAACATAACATATGCGACTTTTATATATACTTCCTCCATCTCATACAAAAAGGCACAAATTTTCATTTTGGATCCCATTTAAAAAGTCATACACCCAAAATAGAAACCTTTTAACACTTCTTTATTAATTGGATCAACTTGTAATACTAATAATAACTATCTATTTATTATTTCATACCCTACTTTTTCTCTCCTACTTCACTTTTAATACTTACAACACTTACTCCACTAGACACTTTCTTTAATTCCTGTTGGAAGGTCAACTTTGTACATTTTCGGGTGAGACGGAGGGAGTATGCAACATTTATATTCTGTGACTGAGGAGTAATATCATCTAGTATCGTTGTTACATGTAGTTCCCCAAAGGATTGGATAGTGATAAAATTCAAAGCTCAAACTTATTTGTGAGGTTTAGGGTTTAATTCATCTCCTTGCCCTTGCCTGCTAAGTGCTAACTGGAACATCGTAAAAAAAAAAAAACATGAATTCTAATTTCTTCCTCTTGTCATCGACCAAGTGTCTATTGGATGTCAGATCATATCTTTCCATTATCATCAACCAAGGGTCTCCTTACAATTATATTTATGGAGTAATAAATATTTATAGTACCTTTATTGGTTACAGTGAAAAATAAATAAATAATACTCCCTCCGTCCCCGAAAATCCGTCACTTTTTACCCAAAATGGTGTTTCGTTTGAAGCGTCACCGTTCCTAAAATGGAAATGTTTTATTAATATTCTATTACACCCACTCACTATTTTCTCCACTCATTCTCTCTCCTATAACACTATTACACTCACAACACTTTTTAAATTTACTATTTCCTCCACTAATTCTCTCTCCTATTTTCAAATTACACTCACAACATTTTTTCTTTCCACCTATTTCCTTAATTTGCGTGCCGAAACGGAGGGAGTATGCTAGATACTCCCTCCGTCCCGGTAGAAGCGTCACCCTTTTAGGGGTGGCGCGCAAATTAAGAAAAAGTGTGGAAAGAAAAAATGTTGTGAGTGTAATTTAAAAATATAGAATTAGATAGTAAAATGAATTTTTAAAAGTGTTGTAGTAGAGAGAGAGAATTAGTGGAGGAATAGTGGATGGGATAATAAAATATTAATAAAAGTTTCCTGGACGCTATAAACGGGACGCCATTTTGGGTAAAAAGTGACGCTTCGGCCGGAACGGAGGGAGTATACATTAAGTTTTATTATGTTTTTTTTGCTTATGTAGTTGTTTTTGTCTTCACAGCACGCTTACAATGTCAGGCTATATCTAGTCATCTATTTTAAAACTATTATTGAGATCAAAACTACTCCCTCCGTCCCGTAATATCGCACGCCAAAGCCATGTTTTAATTGGAATATGATATTTTAAGAAAATGTTGTGAGTGTAAAAGAATGAGTGGAGAGAGAATGAGTGGAGGGTGTAATAAATTATAATGGTGTTGTGAGTATTAAAATAATGTAGGAGAGAGAATGAGTGGGGTTGGGTGAATATTTTATTAATATAAAGTTTCCTTTTTGGGAGTGTGCGGATATTAACGGGACGCCCAAAAAGGAAAGTGTGCTAATATTAGCGGGACGGAGGGAGTATATCTTACAGTGCTTTTATCATAGGCTCTCTCTAATTGAATGTCAATTTATGTCTTAATAAAAAAAAAAAAATAGAAATTCGTTTTGTGACGACGGAAGGAGTATTTTCAAAACTACAAGCATACATAAATATAAAAACACGTCTCTCATCACCAAATCTCGTCTTTGTCCTTCGTGTAACAGCATCTTTATTACTTCTACGCGTTTCAATGGTGAAAATTACGATGATTGGGCCAGCGATACGCAAACAGCTCTTGAAGCTCGTCGAAAATTTGGTTTTCTAGATGGTACGATTACTAAACCTGTTCTTCCCTGCACCATCTCTGATTTGAATACTATTCATGCCATGTTAGATTTTTTGGATCATGAATACTATTGAATCTAATGTTAAAAGCACTCTTTTCAAATTTAGAGATGCTAAACGATTATGGGACTCTCTTAAAAATCGGTATGCTGTGGTTGATGATCCACGTATTCAACAATTAAAGGCATCTATTGCTCGTTGTGAGCAAACTAAGGGTATGTCGGTGGCCACGTATTTTGGCAAATTAATTAGGTTGTGGGAAGAACTTTATAGCCATGAACCTTTGATTAATTGCACTTGTTGTGACAACTGCACGGCTGCTCAACAACATGCGGATCGCAGAGAGATAGGCAAGCTTCATCAATTCCTTACGGGTTTGAATTCCGAGTATCATGCCAATACTCGCACGAATGTTTTATCTATGGATCCTCTTCCTAGTCTTGACTGGGCATATAAATTGGTGGCTCAGGATGAGCGGGTTCGTCTCGCCAAACCTGTTCTTGAAGATGTGGTTAGTTTTGCTGTTCGTACTGGTGGAGCTCGTGGTCGCGACAATCCTGATAAATCCCATCTCATATGTACTCATTGTAAGAAGACGGGTCATGATAGTACTACATGTTTTGAATTGCATGGATATCCGGATTGGTGGCTTGAGCAACGCAACAAATCCAATGCTCGCGGCGGTGGTCGTCCGCAAAATGGGCGAGGTAGGGGTTCTTCTCGCGGAAGCATTGGAACTACAACAACACCGGATCGTAGCCCTGTTACTGTTGGTGCAGCCGCTGTAGGATCTCCCTCTGTGGCTTCTTCTTCATCATTCACAGCTGAGCAATGGCAGGCTTTGGCACGCCTTGTCGGTAATTCCCAAATCTCAAATGATCGTCTCCATGGTAAGTTTGATTCGACTTCATGGATAATTGATACAGGTGCTTCAAATCATGTAACTGAAAACGCCTCGTGTCTTCTTAATTCTCGGACTATACCGGCTTGTCCTGTCGATTTGCCTAATGGGTCATCTGTTTTGGCTCATACAGAGGGATCTGTTCGTGACGGACACCATTACTCTCTCTCTCTCATGTTCTTTTTATTTCAAACTTAAGCTGCAATTTAATTTCAGTTTCTCAACTATCTGACGATATTCAGTGCACTGTCCAATTTAACTCATCTGCGTGTGCTATACAGGACCTGTCGAGGAACCTGATTGGAATGGGTGTTAGGCGGGATGGACTCTGCTACTTTCGCGGCACATCTTCAGCATATAATGTCTCTGTTACCGGATCGTCTTCTGTGTTGGAGCTGTGGCATAATCGCTTGGGGCACCCTTACGAGAATGTAGTAAAGCTTCATTGTGATTTGGTAGTCTACCTAAATCTTGTGATACACTCATTCTTCTTCTTGTGGTGCACGATACTTTTTAACTTTGGTGGATGATTTTTTCCGAGCTGTTTGGGTTTATTTGTTAGTTGATAAAATCGAAGTTTTTCGTATGTTTATGGCTTTCATTGCAATGGTTGAACGTCAGTTTTCTCAGAAGATTAAGGTTGTCCAATCTGATAATGGTACTGAATTTAATTGCATGCTTGATTATTTATTTTCCACTGGCATTACTTTCCAAACATCTTGTGTTGGTACCCCTCAAAAAAATGGTCGAGTCGAGCGGAAGCATCGTCACATTCTGAATGTTGCTAGAACACTTAGATTTCAGACTCATTTACCGATTTTCTTTTGGGGAGAAACAGTTCTTACTGCTGCTCATTTGATTAACCGGACTCTCACTCCCTATGAGGTTTTGTTCGGAAAATTACCTTTCTTTGACTCTCTCCGAGTTTTTGGTTCCTTGTGTTATGCTCATAATCAGAAGGCCAAGGGAGATAAGTTTGCCATTCGTAGCCGAAAATGTATATTTACGGGCTATCCTCTAGGGAAAAAGGGGTGGAAGTTGTTCGATCTAGAGACAAAGAAATTTTTAGTCTCCCGGGATGTGAAGTTCTTTGAGACCAATTTTCCTTACAGTGATTCATCGTCAGTGCCTCATTTCCCGGATTAAGTGGAGACTCTTAACCAAGAGGCTGATTTTGCCTTTCTTGATTATCTGGATATGGAAAATATTGTCTCTGAACCTTTGACAGTGGCTCCTGTGGACGTACCTGATCTTGTTCCTGCAGTTTCTGCAGATATTACCTCTACAGAGGTCTCATCTTCTTCTACGATAGACACCTTTCCATCTGAGCAAGATGATTTAGGGAGGGGCATGCGTACGAAAGTACCATCCGTTCTTCTTCGGGACTACATTGCTGCTACTGTCACTCCTGCTAGTCCATCCCCCGAGCACTCCACTCCAATCAGCTCCTCAGGTACTCCTTATCCTATAGCTTACTATATAAATTGTGACAGTTTTTCTGTGAAATATCGTAACTTTCTTGCAGGTATTACCTTGGCTAAAGAGCCTAGGACTTTTCGTGAGGCAATGTCACAAGATGGGTGGAAGGAATCTATGCAGGCTGAAATTAGTTCCTTGGAAGATAATGGCACATGGACTATGGTTCCTCTACCACATGGTAAGCGTGCTCTGGGTAGCCAGTGGGTTTATCGGATTAAGTATAAGTCTGATGATACTGTTGAACGACTTAAATCTCGATTGGTGGTCCTTGGTAATCATCAGAAGAAAGAAGGAATTGATTACACGTAAACTTTTGCTCATGTGGCCAAAATGGTCACCGTTCGAGCCTTTCTTGCCATTGCTGCCTCAAAAGAATTGGGAACTGCATAAAATGGATGTGCATAACGCTTTCCTGCATGGTGATCTTCAGGAAGAGCTCTACATGAAACCTCCTCCGGGCTTTCATTCTAATCAGCCTAATATGGTTTGTCGCCTTCGAAAATCTCTTTATGGCCTGAAATAGGCCCCGCATTGTTGGTTCGCTAAGCTAGTGGCTTCCTTGAAGCACTATGGATTCTTGCAGTCTTATTCTGATTATTCCCTATTCACGTTCACAAAAGGTACGATTCATATGAATATACTTGTGTATGTTGACGATCTTATTATAGCCGGGAACGATTCCGCTGCCTTACAGTCTTTCAAAACGTATCTGAGTGAATGTTTCAAGATGAAGGACCTTGGCTCCTTGAAGTATTTCTTGGGCATTGAAGTTGCTCGTAGCTCCTCTGGTCTATTTCTGTGCCAACGCAAGTATACCTTGGACTTTATATCCGAGGTTGGGCTATTGGGTGCAAAGCCATCCGGCTTTCCTATTGAACCGAATCATAAACTTGGTCTTGCCACTGGTGATCTTCTGGATGACCCATAGCGTTATAGACGATTGGTTGGTCGTCTCATTTACTTAGCAGTCACCCGTCCAGATTTGGCATATTCGATTCATATTCTGTCGCAATTTATGAAGGAACCTCGCAAGGATCATTGGGATGCGGCATTGCGAGTTGTTCGTTATCTCAAAAGCACACCTGGTCAGGGTATTCTTCTTCGTGATGATAGTGAGCTCACGCTACAAGGATGGTATGATTCGAATTGGGCCGCTTGCCCTATAACTCGACGCTCGCTTTCTGGATGGCTTGTGTTTCTTGGTCATTCCCCTATATCTTGGAAAACGAAGAAACAAACCACTGTGTCTCGTTCGTCTGCCGAGGCCGAATACCGTTCTATGGCGGCCCTTACCTGTGAATTGAAATGGTTGAAAGGATTATTGCTGAGTCTTGGTGTTCATCATTCCAAGGCGATTAATATCTTTTGCGATAGCCAGCCGGCTTTAGATATTGCTAATAACCCTGTCTTTCATGAACGAACAAAGCACATTGAAATAGATTGCCATTTTGTTCATGATGCTATTTCGGATGGTCTTATTTCTCCTTCCTACGTTCCACTAAAACGCAGCTGACGGACATTTTTACTAAAGCACTTGGAAAACAACAATTTGATTTACTTGTTAGCAAGTTGGGCATTCTCAATCCCTATGCTCAACTTGAGGGAGGGTGTGAAGATGGCGCTGTACAAGTGGGCGACCGCCCAGCTGAAGTGGGCGACCGCCCAGCCTCAACTCTCAAAAGCGCTGAATCAATTGTACAAGTGGGCGACCGTCCAGCTCCAAATCGTAAAACCGTGGAAACCTCTGTACAAGTGGGCGACCGCCCAGGTCTAGTGGGCGACTGCCCAGCGACGTAAATCCTGGCGTTCAGTTTCCGTTTTATTCTAGGTTTTCTTTTTAGGAATTTTATTTAGAGAAGGTTTCTTTTCCTTTTTCCTTTTCCATGCTGTAACCTATATATTCAAACATCAATCAATGAGAAATTAAGTTTTGGGAAAACCCTAAATTGATTTCCTACAAATTTACATGCTAATATTTGGATTTGGACGAGTTAGATGTTAGGAAGTTACCAATTCTGATTCTAAAATTAGCACATTTTATTTGCAGGGGAATTTTCTTGGAATTGTTACAGCGGATTTTGCTTGGGATCATTATGTATTCAGAGAGCAATTTTAGATGTTGTCAACTTCTTATTTGTACCTTCTTTCTGCCTGTTCCTGCTGCTAAATTCTCTTTTGAAGAACAGCAATGGGCTCAGGGGAAGGAACTCATTTTAATCTGTTGTTTACTTGATGTTATTGTGTATCTTAGTGCTGGCTTATGGGAACTAATAAACAACAACAATGGATTCAACGATTTGATCTGGTTGGTTTACATTGCTAGATCAATCATTTGGCTCTTTTAACAGCTTCATTGTTCGTAGAGAGACCTAAATCTTTGAAAATTATAGTTTCTGTTTGGTGGGTTTTATTTTTCTTATTGGTTTCAGTTCTAAATTTAGAGGTGATAGTAGAAAAACACAGCATCTCAGTCTTTGACGCGTTACCATGGACTGTAAACTTCTTGCTTTTCTTCTGCTCTTTTAGAAATTTCAACCCCTCCGTTTCACAAAATTTACCAAACGACATATCACAACCTTTACTTGTCGAGGGATCTCAAGGAAGTAAAAGTGGGTCAGGCCAGTCCTCATTCATTGGCAAATTGAAATTTTCCTGGTTAAATTCTGATGTAAAGTAAACGCAGCGGAACTAAAATAAAAAAAGATAATCAATTCAACCCTCGCAAAAGGAGTAAAAAAATTTAATCTAATAATCAACCGAAGAAGATTATTGGAAAAAGCCAATTGATGACTTTAAGAAGAACACAATAAACTTGCAAACTTGCAAAGGAATTTAATTGATAAAAAGCATAAGTGTTTTTCAACTCTAGAAAACAAATATAAATACTCCCACAAACCCTAAAATAACTTGGAAAAGGAAAAAGGAAAACAGTCCTAATTAAAGTACGTTAAAACAGGAAGTAAATCAATCGGAATCCGTCAAAACGCGTCGGGCACGAGTCGTTCCTGGCGTCACGAGTCGTGCTTTGGGTAAACAGTCGTGATACGAGGCGTGAAGAAAGAAACAGTCGTGCATGATTCAAGCACGACTCGTGCTAATTATCACGAGTCGTGCCATCTTCGCCCAGTTCTGTCGCAGGACGTGCAGGGCCTCCTTCCCAGTCTGCTGCAACTTAGTCATGGAATACATCATTCTCCCCCACTTCAAAAGGATTCTTCCCCGAATCATCGTCCAAATAAAGGGGTACATCTGGGTAGAACTCAACCAAATCTGAAACATTAAACGTGGGAGAAATGTTCCATCCATCCGGCAAATCCACAACATAAGCATTGGCATTGATCTTCGTCAAAATCTTGCACGGCCCGATCTTCTTGGGGTGAAGCTTGCTGTAGGTCCCTTGAGGAAAACGCTCCTTACGCAAGTGAACCATAACCAAATCACCAACAGAGTAACTCCTTCAAGCGACGCCTCTTGTCCGCGGCTTCTTTGTACTTAGCATTGGAATCTTCAATGTTCTTCACAACCTCCCGTTGCACCTCATCAAACTTCTCCGCCATATGCTCAGCAGCGATGCTAAACCCCGGAAGCTTTGGTAAAGGAACCAAACCAAGTGTATGAGTAGGGGGCCGTTGATACACAATCTTAAAAGGGGACTTCTTGGTAGTGCGATTGGGAATATTATTGAAGGCGAACTAGGCTGTAGCCAACATCAAATCCCACTTCTTAGGATTGTCACCACACAAACAACGAAGCATACTACCCAAGGAACGATTAACCACCTCCGTTTGCCCATCTGTCTGAGGATGAAAAGCACTACTAAATTGCAACTCCATGCGGAACAAGCCCCACAAAGTACGCCAGAAGTGACTCAAGAATTTCGTGTCACGATCGGAAGTAATAGTCTTAGGCACACCATGCAAACGCACCACCTCTTTGAAGAAAAAGCCCGCAACATGACAAGCATCCGAAGTCTTTCGACAAGGAATGAAGTGAGCCATTTTAGAGAAACGATCAACAACCACAAAAACTGAATCATTGCCACGCTGTGTGTGAGGCAAACCAAGAACAAAATCCATAGAAAGACCTTCCCAAGGACCCTCAGGAATAGGCAAAGGAGTATACAAACCCGTATTTTGAACATGGCTCTTGTTAGCTTGACAAACCATACACTTCCGCACAAACTTACGAGTGTCCTTCCGAATCTGTGGCCAAAAGTAACTCCTTGTAACTTGACTCGTAGTCTTGTCCATGTCATGATGACCATCCTTGTGAATCTCATTGATAAGACTCTCACGAACCGAGCCTTGAGGAATACACAATCGATCCAAGTAGAAGAGAAACCCATATTGTAAGAGAAAAGACCCACAATTACCACCATCACGACATCTCGCCCAATCTTCCGCAAAATCCGGATCGGTCTCATATAACTCCTTGAGACAGTCAAAACCCACAACAAGGTTATGCATAGTCACCAATAAACACGCCCGACGGCTCAAAGCATCCGCCACCTTGTTATGGCTACCACTCTTGTGGATAATAACAAATGTAAACTGTTGGAGATAAGCCACCCACCTTGCATGCATTCGGTTCAAAGACTTCTGGCCATTCATGTACTTCAAGGCTTCATGATCCGAATGAAGAATAAACTCTCGATGGAGTAAATATTGCTCCCAATGTTTTATGGCTTGCACCACCGCATAAAACTCAAGCTCATAAACTGTCCACTTCCGTTTCGACTCTTCCAACTTTTGACTCATAAAAGCAACCGGACGCTTATCCTGAATCAAAACAGCCCCAATGCCAATAACAGAAGCATCCGTCTCAAGTTCAAAAGGCTTAGAGAAATCCGGTAAAACTAAAAGTGGAGCACTAGTCAACTTATCCTTAATCAAAGCAAAAGCAGAAGTCGCCTCATCGCCCCAAGAAAATTTTCCTTTCTTCAAACATTCGGTAATAGCCAATAGGAGCCATGATAGTACTAAAATCCCGAATAAAACGACGATAAAAAGTAGCAAGACCATGAAAACTCCGTACCTCACTAACCGTAGTCGGAATAGGCCAATCTCGAATAGCTCGAACTTTGTCCTCATCCACATGAATGCCATCTGCATAAACAATATAACCCAAAAATAATAGTTTGTTAAGCATAAAACAACTCTTTTTGAGGTTAATGTATAACTCGTTCTCCTTCAAAGCCTGCAAAACTGCTTTGATGTGTTCAAGGTGCTCCTCCTCGGACTTACTATAAATCAAGATGTCATCAAAATAAACCACAAGAAATTTACCATTAAATGGTTTCAAGACTTGATTCATCAAACGCATAAAAGTGCTAGGACCGTTAGACAAACCAAAAGGCATAACCAACCATTCAAACAACCCCTCCTTCGTCTTGAAAGCTGTCTTCCACTCATCACCCGGACGAACACGAACTTGATGGTACCCACTCCTCAAATCAATTTTAGAAAAAACTTTAGCACCACGAAGCATATCCAACATATCATCAAGGCGAGGAATAGGGAAACGATAATTGACCGTGATCTTGTTGATGGCACGGCTATCAACGCACATACGCCAAGTACCATTCTTCTTAGGCACAAGAAGGGCCGAAACTGCACAAGGACTCAAACTCTCCTGAATGTAGCCCTTTTTCAATAAATCTTCCACCTGCTCCCTCAAAATGTCATGTTCAGCCGGACTCATACGATAATGTGGAAGATTAGGAAGAGATGCCCCGGAACCAAATCAATATTATGCTGAATATTACGTAAAGGAGGTAACCCTGGTGGTAAATCATCAGGTATAATAGAACTATACTCATCCAAAAGTGACTGCAAAGAAACAGGAACCACACTAACACCCCCTACAACATCCTTATGAACCACAACAAAAATACAAGGAGCATCAACAAGATCATCCATAAATTCAGAGACAGTGCATAAAGAGATAATAGGTTTAGCCTTTCCCTTGATAAGAGAACCCTTAACTTTCAAGGGGCATAAATTGAAACGTGCCCCATCCTTCTTGAAGCTAATAACATTCTCCTTACCCATGTGTACGACATTAAGATCAAATTGCCAAGGCCTCCCCAATAACAATTGCAAGCAGTCATATCAATTATATCACATAGAATAGTATCATTATAACGACCAATAGAGAAAGGGACAAGGCACTGTTCATGTACCTTAATCTTACCAACGGCATTAATCCAACCAACGGAATAAGGTGATGGGTGTGGCTTCACGTCAAGCTTCAACTTATCCACCATGTCACGCGCAATCAAATTCTCACTGCTCCTACTGTCAGCAATAATATGAATATCACAATCTTTAATCTTCCCTTTGGTGCGAAAAATACTATGCCGAGCCGGATCCTCTGTTTCACTAGGGGTAGTTAACATCAACCGATTAACCACCAAAGATTCATGAGTCTCGACACCTTCCTCCTCCTCATTAGGATCCTCCCAATAAACCGGGCCATCATCCTCCTCAACATCATCATCATGATCCACCACATTAGCACTCTTACGAAGATGACAACCACTAGACGTATGGCCTATTTGCCCACATTTAAAACATTTATTACCAAAAGTTTTAGCATAGGAATTGGGAGTTTGACGCCCCAAGTTAGTGGTAGGAGGTTTACTTACAGTGGAGTTTGCAACGCTCGTGGGGGTTGGTGGCACAACTTCAACCGATTTTGGAGGTGGGGATTGCACTTTATTCTGAGCCGGAGAGAAACGAGTACCCACAAATCTCCCATTATTACTCCCAGCAGAAGACTCGCCAAACCGTGTAGTCGTAGAAGAGGCAAGTTGTCGCTCCACCTTTGTAGCTCTAGAAATCACGTCGGTCAAAGAATGATGAGTAAACAATTCCACCCGATTTTTAATAGCTACCCGAAGACCTGATTCAAACCTTGCCACCTGTTTTACCTCGGATTCAAACATATCAGTGCGAGCCGCTTGACCATAAAAATCCCTAGCATATTCCTCCACCGTTCGATTCCCTTGAGTACAAGACAAAAATTTCACATATAATTGTTGTTCATGATCTTCAGGGAGAAATTGTCTTCTTAACTCAAACCTCATATTTTTCCAACGATCGATTGGTCTTTGGCCCTCTCTCCTCCGTTGTCGGTTTAAGGTCTCCCACCATCCGGAGGCACTGCCCCGTAACTTGTAAGCAACATAGGGAACATTTCTATCTTCCTCAACTCTCATCAAAGTGAAGAATTTTTCTACCTCTATCAACCAATCTGAAAATTCCTCAATACCCAAGTTACCTGAAAAAGAAGGAATGTCAGCACGAATTTTAGGCCGGTAGTCGACGGGCCTATCATCCTCTCTTCGTCTCTCTTTTCGAAATCCTCCAGCCGGCCGACGGTTGTTATCTTCCTCCGGATCATCCCGACGTCCTCTTTCCCCATTGCCAACATGCAAACCTCTCAAAACTTCAATCAATTCTCTATGTTGACGCTCTTGTCGCTCTCTCGCAACTTGTTCATTGCGATTCAAAGCTTCAAGGATTGTGGTAAGAGTGATATCTCCGTTGTTACCTTCCTCGGCAGCCATCTACTCGTCAAAGAACCCTAGGATCGACCGATTTCTGATACCAACGGATGTAAAGTAAACGCAGCGGAACTAAAATAAAAAAAGATAATCGATTCAATCCTCGCAAAAGGAGTAAAATCGATTAACAAACAAAAGGGATATGATTAAACTTCTCGCAAAAGAATTTAATCTAATAATCAACCAAAGAAGATTATTGGAAAAAGCCAATTGATGATTTTAAGAAGAACACAATAAACTTGCAAACTTGCAAAGGAATTTAATTGATAAAAAGCATAAGTGTTTTTTCAACTCTAGAAAACAAATATAAATACTCCCACAAACCCTAAAATAACTTGGAAAAGGAAAAAAGGAAAACAGTCCTAATTAAAGTACGTTAAAACAGGAAGTAAATCAATCGGAATCCGTCAAAACGCGTCGGGCACGAGTCGTTCCTGGCGTCACGAGTCGTGCTTTGGGTAAACAGTCGTGATACGAGGCGTGAAGAAAGAAACAGTCGTGCAGGATTCAAGCACGACTCGTGCTAATTATCACGAGTCGTGCCATCGTCGCCCAGTTCTGTCGCACGACGTGCAGGGCCTCCTTCCCAGTCTGCTGCAACTTCGTCATGGAATACATCAAATTCTCTGTCAAAGCCCTTGGTACTTGAAGCTCTCCACTGTCTAGTCTCCGAAGACAAGGCAACCATAGCAAGTAAGAAATTTTCAGAGGCATGGGATTCACTTCAAAAGGAGAAAGGCTCGGATAGTACCCAAAACTTAGTTTCTAGGGCAATCGCAAGAATCTACTTGAAGGACATGTTCTTAGGAGGAATTCTTATTTTTTCTTAGGACACTTGCTGTTCTAACTGGTCCTCTGTTGCTCTATGCTTTTGTTAACTATTCCAATTGCGATAAAAGAAGTCAATTTGAGGGTTTGTTGTTAGTAGGATATTTGGTTGTTGTCAAACTAGTTGAATCCTTGTCTCAAAGGCATTTCTTCTTTAATTCAAGGAGGACGGGAATGAGAATGAGATCAGGTTTAATGGTGGCAATATATCAAAAACAGCTTAAACTTTCTAATTTAGGAAGGCAGAGGCACTCGACAGGGGAGGTTGTCAATTATATAGCAGTTGATGCTTACCGAATGGGGGAATTTCCTACGTGGTTTCATGTCGGATGGAGTTCTTTGGTCCAACTTATTCTAGCCATTGGGATTCTTTATGGGATTGTGGGTCTTGAAATTCTTCCAGGTTTTGTCCCTCTTTTCATATGCGGTCTTCTCAATGTACCCTTTGCTAAATTACTTCAAAAGAGTCAATTTGAGTTTATGGTTGCACAAGACAAGAGACTAAGGTACACTTAATAAAATTCTAGGGGGCATTGCCCTTTTCGTTAAAAAAAAAAAAAAAGACTAAGGTACACATCTGAGGCCCTAAACAATATGAAGATTATCAAGTTGCAATCTTGGGAAGAAAAGTTCAAGAACTTGATTGAATTTTCCAGGAAAAGTGAATTCAAGTGGTTGAGTGAGATTCAACACAAAAAGGCTTACCTCACAGCTTTGTTTTGGTTGTCTCCGACATTTGTTTCTTCAGTCATATTCTTCGGGATTGTCTTTTTCAAGAGCACTACTTTAGATGCTGGCACCATATTCACCATTTTGGCAGCCTTACGCACCATGGCTGAACCACTCAGAGTGTTACCAGAGGCATTTTCTTCGTTAATCCAGGTCAAAGTCTCGTTTGATAGGATCAACTCTTTTCTGGTTGATGATGAAATAAAATCCGAGGACATGAGGAATTCGGAACTGCAAGGTTCAGATTGCTGTATTAGAATACTAGATGGCAAGTTTAGTTGGAATCCAGAATTGAACAGTCCAACTCTGAAGAATGTGAATTTGGAAGTGAATAGGGGTGAGAAAATTGCTGTTTGTGGACAAGTTGGGGCAGGAAAATCTTCACTTCTATATGCTATACTTGGGGAAATAATGAGGGCTTCTGGAACTGTAAGTTTTGAATAATCTTGTTTTTCATAAGACGTGCTGCTATTTTTTTATTGACTATAGTAATCTACGAATTTCCTCCAGGTGGAGATTTCTGGAGCAATTGCTTATGTTGGTCAATCTTCTTGGATTCAAAGTGGAACGCTTCGAGATAACACTCTATGGAAAGCCAGTGGACAAGACAAAGTATGAGAAGGCCACAAGAGTATGTGATTTGGATAAGGACATTGATGGTTTCAGAAATGGTGATTTAACAGAGATAGGCCAAAGAAGGCTTAATATAAGCGGGGGACAGAAGCAGAGGATTCAACTTGCTCGAGCTGTTTACAATGATGCTGATATTTATCTTCTTGATGACCCCTTCAGTGCTGTAGATGCTCATACGGCAGCAACCCTTTTTAATGTAAGAATAAATATCCCCAAATGCTTCAAATACAGTCATTAAGTGATTTCATTTTCCCGTTATTAAAGTTCAATTTGACAGGATTGCGTCAAGGACACCTTAAAGAAGAAGACAGTAATTCTTGTTACTCATCAAGTTGAGTTTCTCTCAGAAGTTGACAAGATTCTGGTAAATAGATCTAAACTGAATTATTCCATGATATACTGTTTTTTCGAATAAGCTTAGCAATCTAATATTTTTCTTTTGAAGGTTATGGAAGCTGGACGAATTACTCAATCAGGAAGCTACGAGGATCTGCTAATGGCAGGGACAACATTTGAGCAACTCGTGAATGCTCATAAAAATACAATAACAGTAGCGGATTTTCTTGAGGAAAACAAAAACGAGTTACAGAAGGATAGTATGGAACACATAGGAAAAACAAACAGATATTTCCCAAGGAAAGAAAACAGTGAGGCGGCCGAGATTTCAAAGGATTGTTTGCCAGGGGTACAGTTGACCGAAGAAGAAGAGAAGGTGATTGGCAATGTTGGATGGAAGCCATTCTACGATTACATCCGTATTTCTAAGGGGTCATTTTTTCTGTGTTTGAGTGTATTATCTCAATCCCTCTTTGTTATTCTTCAGGCTGCCTCAAGTTATTGGCTTGCATTTGGCAATCGAGTTCCTAAAATTAGCAGTGTCATGTTAATTAGTGTTTACACTTTGATTTCAACCATGAGTGCGGTATTTGTGTTTTTTAGAGCTCTATTTGCAGCCATTTTTGGATTAAAAGCTTCGAATGCCTTCTTTTCTGGTTTCACCAATTCGATTTTTAAAGCCCCGATGCTCTTCTTTGATTCTACCCCAGTTGGAAGGATTTTGACACGAGTAAGAACTTGTAGTCTTTCAGTCTAATGTTATTTAATTTTCACAATTATGACAAAAAAATTGCACAGGATTCATCAGATCTCAGCGTACTGGATTTTGATGTCCCTTACACTTCTTGCTTAGTGATGGCTTCTGGGATTGAACTACTTGCCATTATTGGCATTATGGCCTCCGTGACTTGGCAAGTTCTCATAATTGCCATTCTTGCTGCCATAGCTACAATATATGTCCAGGTGAGACAGTGGAAAATTCTACCTAAGTTCACTTAAAGTTCAACTTCTTACTCTGGAAGTTTTGTCTTCAAAACGTTTGAATTTTCAAAGGTGGACTCGTTGATTCTCGATGTAGAGGTACTATCAACCAGTGGCGGATCCAGGAAATTTTGCTAGTGGGGGTCAATTTTTTTTATGTTTCAGTTTATGATCTTCGATACACAAAAGCACTTTTTAGCTAGTAAATTTAGAAAGCCATACAAAAAAAAACATACCAAAAAGTACTGTTCGAGTTTATTGACTTGCTATTTTCGAACACTTTGTTCAATGTTGCTTCACTCAATCAACCACATAAGCAATAGTTCATGTACCAGCAATTAGGACAGACCCATGAAGTTTTCCCATGGTTCCACTTGCCAAGGCTGCCAACATCATTATGAACAAACAATTCAGTGTCGCCAAGGAATATATTTGTGATGATAAAAAAGAACAATGATGCCATGCAATTTTAAAGAATAAACTTAAATGTGTGGAAAGCCAGAGGAACACAATTAATTCAATGGCAACTGAAGTAAAAAGAAAAGAAAAAAGACACATGTAAACAATTTATCATAGACAAAACAATGTAATGATAAAGAAAACACCGGCTTGTATTAGATTATAGCGCGAAGAACAGTCTTTTAATGGGGTGAACTTACGCAGATATGAGATACAAAAGTAACACCCATAAAACTACTTACAAAAGGACATCAATGTAGCATCACAAAAGCAAGGTGCCTAAAATATTTTCTAATACTGAGATGGCAGACTCCGATTTTTCATAAGAAGAAACTGTTGAATTACAGCTTCATTTCTTTCTTACGGTATCAAAAAGTTCCTTCTCTATGTAGGGTACCATGCAATCATTCATCAAATCATTCTCCATTTTACTCCGAAGACTACTCTTTAGAAGTTTCATTGCCGAAAATACTCTTTCCACAGTAGCAGTTCCAACCGGTAAAGTTAAAGCCAACTTTACTAGTAAATAAACCAGAGGATAAATACTATCTTTATTCATCTCAACCATTTTTTTTGCAAGCTCTCCAATCACTTTCAAATCAGAGAAGTCTTCATTAAAGCGTACATCATGAATATAGTACTCAAGTTGGTTTTCAAGCACAATTATATCTATCTCCGAAAAATCAGTCGAATAATACTTCGCGAATTGAATTAATCTTGTCTTGTCAAAAGTAGAGAATGAGTTCCTAGGATCAAGAGAAGCCATACTCGGGAGCAAATCTGTATTTTTTCTTATCAAATCGACAATTTGTGTTATCTTCCACATTGCACCTTGGTCTCCCTCGAACCATAAATGTATCTTGCATACTTGGAATGATCAAATCATGCTTCGAACAAAATATGTGAACTTCGTCCATTAATGTCTCCCAACCATCTTCTCTCATTGCTTGCAACCGTCGCTTGGATATACTTACAAGAGTCATTGGATTCACAATGTCTTGCTCCTTCTTTTGTAAGGCTTGTGATAGATCATGAGTGATTCCCAAAATGGATTTCATTAAGATTCGTTGACAGATATATCACGAGACTCATCAACTAGAATAGAAAATAATTCACTTCCAATCTCTTTAAGGATAACTTGAGTAGTCAAGAAAGAGAAGACACTTATAATATCTTTTGAATTATGTGGGATATCAACTTGAGATTTCCGGGAGACTTTTTCAAAGTAACTTCTTTAATTTCCTCGTTATGGTCTGAAAGGAAAAGAAGCTCAAGAAAGTTTCCTTTATTTAGAGACTCCTCTGATTCATCGTGACCACGAAAAGCCAAACCTTGGCGCAAGAGAAATCGAACACAATCGATCGATGCATTCAACCTGATATCATAAACTCGATTTGCTTCATCATCTTGATGGCAAAAAACAACCTCTATATGTTGTTTATGCTTCCGCTGTGCACTACTATGATCACCAACATGGACCCTCAATCTTGACTTCTTTTTTCAATTTGAGAATCCCTCGCCAACAAATGACTCCCCGCCCGCTTGTTCTCCTTCTCAGGTTTGAAGAGATAACAACACAAACAATAAGCTGATCTTTTGCTATGCTATACTCAAGCCATGTAGGGAAATCGGTAAACCACCCAGGAATAAATCTACGCCTCGTCTCTACATCATAATACTTCCATGGAAAATCATCACATTTTCTTTTCGGTTGACAAGGGCCAATTCGTAGGTATGCTCTTCGAACTTCCTCTCTTACATTGACATCATATGAATTGATACTAAGGCGTAACCCAGGATCTAGGATCTGACGGAAGATCAGTCATATTCTTTAAAATTGATTTGGCATGAAGTCCATTCATATCCTTTGAAACTTGTTCAACTTGTACACTTGGAATTGGAGCAATAAGTCGTTGAACTTGATCATTCTCAAATGATTGAACGAAAGACGGTGATGGTTCCTCACAGTTTATTGGCTTGAAATATCTTTTCATAGTTTCAAAACTACAATTTTGAGAATAGGATTGACAATAAACAAAATCATAAGCCCCAAAAATTGAAAGCTATTGTCCAAAATTTCTAAGTAAAAAAATAAAACCTTAAAATCCCTAAAAGTAATTTGAGTAATTTGAGTGATTTGATAGTGAAATCAATGAACTGGAATGAGAGTATATCACATTTATGCTGTAAAACAATCAGAAGAAGAAGGAATTGAACTCATAAATTTGAAATATCTTCTTACTATTACTTAGGGTTTGTGAATAACCAAGGAATTTCTAACTCTTACCATCGCAGAGATGAAGAGAGAGCACCAAAAGGAGGTAGGCGAGAGAGTCACTGATCATCGTCCATCGGCAATTCGGCAGCCGCATCGGCATCGCACATATCGCTCACTCGCTCCTTTCTTTTTTTCTGTATTTTTTTTTGGATACACACACCATACTTCTTTTCTTTTCTCTCTACGCTTTGCCTTTTATTATTTTAACTTTTTTAAAGTTAGTTTGCGTTGTTAGCTATAAATATAAAAAAATAAATTTAAAAGCCAAAGTCTCTACGCTTTGCCTTTTATTATTTTAACTTTTTAAAAATTAGTTTGCGTTGTTAGCTATAAATATATATTAAAAAAAAGCCAGTGGGGGCCACGACCCCCTCTCGTTCCTTAATGCAGCCGCCCCTGCTATCAACCCACAGCACGAGAACTTGTGAGGATAAATGGAACAACAAAAGCACCCATAATGAGTTATGCAGCCGAGACATCACTTGGAGTGGCTACGATAAGAGCATTCAAAATGGGAGATATGTTCTTCCAAAACTTCCTAACGCTAGTCGACAGAGATGCAAGTACTTTCTTTTTCACTAATGCAACCATGGAGTGGTTGGTTTTGAGAATAGAAGCAATTCAAAATCTTAACATATTCATCGCTGCTTTTCTCCTAGTTTTTCTTCCATATGGTTATGCACCTCCAGGTGTTCATGACTCGAATGTATTGTAACTTATAGAATTATATTATTTCTGTTGAGCGGATCAAACAATTTATGTACATCCCACCAGAGTCTCCAGACATTGTGAAGGACAAGAGGCCACCATCTTCTTGGCCTTCCATTGGTAGGATACAGTTTCAGGATCTAAGGGTAAGAAGCCTAATAGGCTACTCCTGCTTTATTATATTTGAGCTTGGAAGCATTTGATTATATGATGGCTTTTGAAGGGTCCCTAATAACTTTTACTGGTTTTAGATAAGGTACCGTCCTAATGCTCCACTGATTCTCAAAGGCATTACTTGCAATTTCAAAGAAAGGACAAGAGTGGGCATTGTCGGGAGGACTGGAAGTGGCAAAACTACACTAATAACTTCCCTGTTTCGTTTAGTAGAGCCTGATGGAGGAAGAATACTAATTGACGGGATTGACATATGTTCTACGGGTCTTAAGGATCTAAGGATGAAACTCAGTGTGATCCCTCAAGAGCCAACTCTTTTTAAGGGCAGCATTCGAACAAACTGGATCCTTTGAGCCTATACTCAGACGATGAAATATGGAAGCTAAGCTACCCATCTCTACAAACTTATTCTTGGATTCTTAGCCTAGCAGTTTCTTTCAATCACAAACGAAATTTAACCAAAGAGATCTTGATGTACAGGCATTAGAAAAATGTCAACTCAAAAGTACAATCAGCAGTCTTCCAAATTTACTAGATTCCTCGGGTGAGTGGAGTAAGCTTCAGTTTAAGTAGGGTTTTAAGGTTTTTTACATTTATGATGATCCATCTTTCACCTGGATTTCTTGAGTGACAGTGAGCGGTGAAGGGGAGAACTGGAGTGCGGGTCAACACCAGCTCTTCTGTTTAGGAAGGGTACTACTCAAGAAAAACAGAATCCTAGTTCTGGATGAAGCTACTGCTTCTATAGATTCTGCCACAGATGCTATCTTACAGAGGATTATACGAGAAGAATTCTCAAATTGCACGGTAATAACCGTAGCTCACAGAGTCCCGACTGTCATAGACAGTAACATGGTTATGGTCCTCTCTTTCGGTGTGATTCTCACCAATTTTCCTCAAAACTCTTCCTTCTTAACTTGAAGATCATGAATTGTGGTTTTCCATGAAAGAGAATAAGATAAATTTGACATGTTTTCTCAGCCTTTGTAGAATAATTTCTTTTTGATAAGATCTTTGTAGACTAACTTCGTTTATTCCTTCATTAGTTTGATTATTTGATATTAGAGTAGCCAACTGATTATTAAAACGGGGTTATGATGTCTCTGCAGGGAAGCTAGTTGAGTACGATGAGCCCTCAAAGCTCATGGAGACTGATTCATATTTTTCTAAGCTTGTAGCTGAATACTGGTCAAGCTGTAGAAGGAATTCTGCCCTGAGATTCGATGGCTTCCGTCATTGACAAGAAATACCCTCAGAATTTGACTAATATCATATTATGTTTCGCCTCACATACTCAAGTTATGTTATGTGCCCAATTAAGCTGCAAATAACGGAAGCTTCCAGTTTTTTTTTTTGTTTTTTTTTTTTTTTTAATATGTGGCCTTTACTTAATATATTTCTTGACGATAGTTAAACTCATACTCCCTCCATCTCACCCGACTTAGGACAATTCGCCATTTTAGGCGTCCCATTCGACTTATGACATCCCAAAATGGCAAGTTTATATTATTTTTATATTTAATTGGACCCACTTATCATACTCACAACAACAATTTCCTTACTATTCCTCTCACTCATTCTCTCTCATATTTTACTTTTCATACTCACAATACCTCCTCCACTCATTCTCTATCCTCTTATTATAATAGTATTTTTTTTAATCACCGTGCCGGGAGAGAAAATACTAAGTTGGGTGGGAGGGAGTGAGTATAGTTTGTTTTTTGTTTTTTTCATGAAAGGCATATACATGTATTTAGCATCCCTCTTTTTTTGGGTAGATGTTGGTGTTTTCCCTACATAGGGTATCTCGCACAATAAATGGCAATTAGAGACTTCACACAATGAGCAAGGGGACATGTTGCTCATTTCTCTTGGTCAAATGCACACCTGTTACTTAAACAAGTGCTACAGTGGTATAACTCTTTTTATAGAGCGTATGTCATTAATTTAACCACCGTACAAATATTTATTTCAAGCACTTCTTTATGCCCAACTATTTATATTTGGCTCGTCTTATTTATCCAGACTTGTGAGGATTTTCTTAATTCTCATGAGGTCTTTACTTTGACCTTATCTTGATTTACATCAAGGCGACATATGTTCACGTAATGTACTTAGCCTACTCCTTTGGTATCTCAAGTATCATTGTCTCATCTCAGCTTGCTTACATGGCTCCTGAGGCGATTACTCGTGTGAGAGAGTTAATCTTTGTCTGGTGACATACTCTTATATAGTGTAATGTATATGTCAATATAATATAACAGATAATTTATACATCTCAAGAATATAAACTTGATATTCATCATAAAGTGCATAAACAAACATTGTTCCAAAAAAACGTAGTTCAAACTGAAGTAAAACGTAAACTCGTTATTCTTAAGTATATCTACACCCTTCGGAGACCAATAGCCCTAACATGACTTAGAAAAACATCTCTAGCTAGGGGCTTAGTCATAGGATCAGCTACCATCGCATTAGTAGAAATGTACTCTAAAGTTACTTCATTACTTGCTATAGTCTCTCGAATGTAGTTATTCCTTAGATCAATGTGTTTGGTTCTTCCATGATACTTAGATCAATGTGTTTGGAGACCTTTCTTACGTCAGAAAAATCTGAAATTTTTACAGCAGCCTTGTTTTAAAGTTTTCTATTTTTTGGAATTTTTTCTGAAGAAATTTTATTTTCTGGAATTTTGTGAAATTCTTTAAAATAGTTTGATTATTACGCTTTGTTAATGATTACGTGAGATGTATTAACAATGATAATCAGAAATCTGCTTATGTTGAGTGGGAGCATTAATCTTTTGCTAAGAAGTTGCATAATTTTATTCATTTATCATAAAGTATGATATTTTATATGCTAATACCTACTCTATTTGCATTTATATACCTAAGATGTCTTTAAGAGACAAAGAAGTATTCTCTTGAGAAAATAAGAATGTATTACACAATGAAAACGAATAATTAAATGATGATATGACTTTGATAATGTTGAAGCGGATTGTGAACATAGTGATCTTTCGTTTCACACTCTTAGTTAAATTATTATTTAATGCTCATTTGTTGTTGTAATAAAGAATGTGTAATGAATCGTATATGTGTCAATAATGTTCTCTTTGTTATTGTCTCTATGTAGTTCTAATCATGACATCTATTAAGAACATAATTGCTGAGCTTAATCATGGTGACAAATTGGATGGTGACAATTACGACATGTGGCACCGTAAGATCCAATACGTGCTTGAAGAACAAGAAGTTCTTGACACTCTGACAAGTTCCATGGAGGAACCTGTTATGACGGATGAAAGGACCGCAGGTGAACATAGAAGGAATCTTGTTGCGTTCGAAGCTTGGAAGAAGCGGAACAAAGAAAGCTCGAATCACGCTTTTGAGCAAGATGCAAGATGACCTCATGTGCACATATGAAAGCTATTTAATTGCCAAAGATATTGGGGTCGCCCTAAAAGAGAAGTTTGGAGGAACTTCGGCTACGAAGCTGAAGAAACTTCTCTATAAGTTTGACAATGCAAGCAAGCGTCCTAACGATTCAATGAGGAAGCACTTAAGGGCAATGTCAAACATGATAAGGGAACTCAAGTCTGCGGGGCACTTTCTTTCAGATGAACAACAGGTTCAAGCTGTCCTTCGTTCTCTTCCTAGCAGTTGAGATCACATGGTGATGAACTTAACGCACAATGAACATGTCAAGACCTTTAACGACGTGCAAACTCATTTAGAGTTGGAGGATGAGCGCCTTTCGGCCTCAAAGTCCTCATCTCAAGTGTTTGCTGCTGAAGCTAGTGCAAGTAAAGCTTCTGGGTCTAAGCGTGGAAGAGAAAATAACCAAAAGAATGGGAATGGACAGGCGCCAAAGAAGGCAAAGTTTGGAAATCGCAAAGGAGCGAACAAAGGCAAAGAGAAGAACAAAATTGAGAGGAAATGTTACAATTGTGGCAAGACAGGTCATTTCGATCGTGGATCGTCCCGTATCCTAAGAAGGAGTGTAACAATTGTGGCAGATTGGGTCACCTGGCTTTTGATTGTAAAAGTCCAGCTAAGGTACCTAGATACCCTATCTCCAATTTTACTTTTGTTTCTAGTTGTGCTTTGCTCACTGATTCTTATCCTTTGTGGACTGTAGACTCAGGAGCCACGGACCGCATAACTAGGGATCGAGGTGCATTCCAAGAGTATCGTCGAGTGCCAAAGGGTACAAAATGGATTTATGTTGGCAACAATTCAAGAATTGGTGTAGAAGGTATTGGTACGTGCCAATTAGACCTACGTGGTGGCCAAAAGTTGTTGCTGCATGATGTTCTCTACGCTCCAAACATTCGACGAAATCTTGTGTCTGTTTCAGTTCTTCTTAAGTTAGGATTTGCTGTTAATTTCCATGGAACATCTGTGGACATTTGTTATGGTTCTGTTGTTTATGGTTCTGGACATCTAGTTGATGGTTTTCTTGTTTTGGATGTTGAACATACGTTGTTTAATGATAATGGTTGTTTTTCTTTAATGGCATCTTCTAGTAGCATCACCGTAGATGCATTTGTATGGCATGCTCGTTTAGAGCATATCGGACAGGAAAGAATGAACAGGTTGGCTAAAGAGGGTCTTTTAGGCTCAAATAACAAAGTGTTATTACCTACTTGTGAAAGTTGCCTAGCTGGAAAAGCGACTAGAAAACCATTTGGAGAATAAGTTAGGGCTACTATTCCATTGCAATTAATTCATTCAGATATTTGTGGACCAATGAATGTGAGGGCAAGGCATGGCGCTTCATACTTCATCACATTTATAGATGACTACACACGTTTTGGTCATATCTACTTGATTTCTCATAAGTCTGAGGCATTAGATTGTTTTAAACGATATACTTGCCTTGTTGAGAATCAATTAGATAAAAGCATTAAGGCTTTAAGAACGGATCGTGGACGTGAGTATTTGTCTGATCAATTCAAGGATCTTTGTGGTGAAAAAGGTATAGAAAGGCAATTAACTATTCGAAGAACTCCGCAACAAAATGGAGTTGCAGAGAGGAGGAATAGAACATTGCTAGACATGGTAAGATCTATGATGGCACAAGCAAATCTACCTATAAGTTTTTGGGGAGATGCTTTACTTACTGCCGCATATATACTTAACCGTGTTCCCTCTAAATCGTGACTACCACCCCATACGAATTATGGAAGGGCGTAAAACCGATTTGGGAAATTTGCGTCCATGGGGTCGGCGGCCTATGTACATAATACTTCCGATAAGTATGGGAAGTTAGGACCGAGGGGTAAAAAGTGTATCTTTGTTAGATACTCAGAACACTCCAAAGGATATGTGTTCATAGGTGAAGGGCCAGATGGAAGTCTGACTGAAATTGAGTCTCGTGATGCAGATTTTCTGGAAAAAGATTTTCCTAGTAGAGGTGAAGTAGATAGGGAGATTGGACTCTATGACATGGAAGAACCCGAAGAAGTGGATATACCTACTCGACAAGTAGAAATAGAGGAAGAAGTTCCTTACCTTCCTAACGATAGTGGGAGGCATATATCCTCGAGTAACACACTTCCATTAAGAGAAGAACCTCAAGAGCCTATCTTACGTAGAAGTCAGCGTGGACATATTCCTCGACGTCATTTTGACATAGAGAACGAAACGTTCATGGCTGATTCACATGATGTTGATGAGCCAAAGAACTATAAAGAGGCTATCACATCACCTACTAGTGAAAAGTGGATGAAAGCAATGGAAGATGAAATGGAATCAATGAAAACCAATCATGTTTGGGACCTAGTTGATTTACCTCCAGGGCGAAAGACTGTAGGTAACAAGTGGATCCTACGAGTCAAACGCAAAGTGGATGGTTCCATTGAAAGATATAAGGCTCGCTTAGTAGCTAAAGGTTATACCCAACAAGAGGGTATAGACTATGAGGAAACTTTCTCTCCTGTAGCGAGGTTTGCCTCAATAAGATTGATTCTAGCTATCAGAGCTCGTTTGGATTTAGAACTCCATCAAATGGATGTGAAAACAGCATTTCTCAACGGAGAATTGAATGAAGAGATATATATGGATCAACCTGAGGGTTTCACTGTAAAAGGAAGTGAAAACAAAGTTTGTAAACTCAAACGATCCATATACGGTCTCAAGCAAGCATCCAGACAGTGGTACTTAAGATTTCACCATTCGATAATCAAAGATGGATTTGTAATGATTGAAGAAGATCACTGTGTCTATCTCAAACGATCTAACAACGATTTTGTTATCCTTTCACTATACGTGGATGATATCTTAATAGCCGGAAACAATTTGGAGTTGTTAAAAGCCACTAAGAAGTGGTTGTCCTCAAACTTTGAAATGAAGGACATGGGTGAAGCTGAGCTCGTACTAGGTGTTCGAATCTATCGGAATCGTTCCGAAAGGCTCCTTGGTTTGTCTCAAGAGACTTACCTAAAACAAGTTTTAGAACACTTTGGTATGCATCAATGCAAACCCCTTGACACTCCTATGGCTAAGAATGAAAAGTTGAGCCTTGACGACTGCCCTAAGACTGAGAAAGATAAGAATAAGATGTCTAGAGTTCCATATCGCAGTGCCATTGGCAAGTTAATGTATGCGATACGTGTACACGCCCGCATTTAGCTTACGCGGTTGGCATGGTTAGTCGCTATCGCCTAATCTCGGAAGAGCACATTGGGAAGCAAGCCAAAAGGATATTACGTTATCTTAAAGGGACTGTTGACTACATGTTATGCTATCAAGGATCAAACTCACGGATAGTTGGTTATACTGATGCTGATTGGGGAGGAGATAATGATAACCGTAAGTCAACGTCGGGTTATGTGTTTTTGCTTAACAATGGAGCTATAACGTGGAATAGCAAGAAGCAAACAAGTGTGTCTCTCTCTACCATGGAAGCCGAATTCACTGCATACACAAGAGCTGTTCAGGAAGCTGTTTGGTTAAAGAGGTTCGTGGAGGATCTTAGTGTGGTAGATCATGCTTCTGACCCCGTGACAGTATATAGTGACAATCAAGCGTCTATTGCTTTCACGAAAGATCCTAAGTATCATGGAAGAACCAAACACATTGATCTAATGAATAACTACATTCGAGAGACTATAGCAAGTAATGAAGTAACTTTAGAGTACATTTCTACTAATGCGATGGTAGCTGATCCTATGACTAAGCCCCTAGCTAGAGATGTTTTTCTAAGTCATGTTAGGGCTATGGGTCTCCGAAGGGTGTAGATGTACTTAAGAATAACGAGTTTACGTTTTACTTCAGTTTGAACTACGTTTTTTGGAACAATGTTTGTTTATGCACTTTACGATGAATATCAAGTTTATATTCTTGAGATGTATAAATTATCTGTTCTATTATATTGACATATACATTACACTATATAAGAGTATGTCCCCAGACAAAGATTAACTCTCTCACACGAGTAATCGCCTCAGGAGCCATGTAAGCAAGCTGAGATGAGACAATGATACTTGAGATACCAAAGGAGTAGGCTAAGTACATTACGTGAACATATGTCGCCTTGATGTAAATCAAGATAAGGTCAAAGTAAAGACCTCATGAGAATTAAGAAAATCCTCACAAGTCTGGATAAATAAGACGAGCCAAATATAAATAGTTGGGCATAAAGAAGTGCTTGAAATAAATATTTGTACGATGGTTAAATTAATGACATACGCTCTATAAAAAGAGTTATACCACTGTAGCACTTGTTTAAGTAACAGGTGTGCATTTGACCAAGAGAAATGAGCAACATGTCCCCTTGCTCATTGTGTGAAGTCTCTAATTGCCATTTATTGTGCGAGATACCCTATGTGACTTTCAACTATACTTAAAGGGTATTAAGTCAATGTCTGCTACTTTAGCATGCTACCTAGAGCCATGAATAATTCGGTTGGACGGTACATGTCTAGGAAAGCGATTGCCTTAATGATCTAAAAGTGATAAGTGAGAAAGGAAGACAATTTTTGATTATTTCTAATGATTGTATTCATAGGTCGACCAGTTATGTCACGGACATAGCTATGAATACGTTTTACGATCTTAAGGGTCAAGCATAACCTTTAAGGGACTAAGGCATGTTTGGACTTGATTTAATCAAAATGAGTCTGGGGTATAGCGAGTCGAAGTTGAACTTGTAGTGGTCGTAGCTATTATGTCATGCCTAACGGGTGCATAATTATAAAGCTACCACGTACATGCACGCTCGTTGGTCACACGACACATTTACTAGAATGATAGACCATGGATGATAAAGACCATCATGTGCGAGCGGGAGATGTTGGAATTAAATGGATCCGCCCAAGATGGCCCAAATAGATATGTGCAAGATAGCCCAAGCCCAAGATAAACCCAGTCCATTTGTGTTTTAATAAGAAAATAAAACACAAATAATTATGGATTAAAACCGCACGAGCGGTTGTGGAGAAGTTACAAAAAATCGATTTTCTAAACGTGGGTGAAAACTAGGGGCTGCACATATCCCCTTAACAATTCAACGCAGAGAAAATAAAAACGAGCCCTCAGTTCTCTCTTGCGCTCTCTCTCTCCCAATCCATGGCTGATCAAAATTAGCAAACAAGTGTTGTGAAATAGTGGGCTATTTCCGTTCGTGATTTCGCTCCCGATCAACGTTCGTAGTTCATATTCGGTGATCAATCCACGGCATCGATCAAGTCTTCCGCACAACGATTGAACAAGTCGTTCTATCTAATATTAGCTTCGTTGGTGTTTGCGTTATTTCTGTTAATCTTGGTAAAAATGGAGCAAATATTACACATGTTATCAAAATCCCAGACAGATTTATAAGGTCGCTTACAGAATGGATCAAATGAAACAGGGTTTTGAAAATAATAGGAAATACTCCATCCGTCCCAAAATGATCTTCCCACTTTTTTGTCATTACAACTAATGAACTTTGTACAATAATTTTAGATTGATTTAAATATCCAAATGAGAATCTAAAACTTGTTATTTATAGTATTATTAAGGGTTAATGACAATTTAGGGCCTGTAGTATAGGGGCGGTACCACATTGGGGCCTGAAGTCTGAAAACTATCAATTTGGGCCCCGAATTTACAATTTTGATCAATTTGGGGCTTTTGACGAAAAACGTTAATAAACCCCGTTAAGTGACCATGTGCGAGGCATGTGACATTCTGTGAGGGCATTTTGGTCATTTCGCGTTCAGCCCAGACTTCAGGCCCTAAATTGACATTTTTCCTATAAAATAATAAATAAAAATATTTAGTTTTTTTTACAAAAAATAATTAGTAAATTTAAGATATTGAAAAATAATAAATAAAAATATAGAAAATAATCTTTTCTTTTATAAAATTTATAAACCAACACCATATTTAGTTTTTGGCCTCCAAAAATAAACAGGAAATGAAAAAACAAAAATAAAATAAAAAATGAAACCACTTACCGATGATTTAATTGAACAAAAGAAATAAACGAACCGAGGGAGAAGACATAGAGAAACAACCAGAGGAGAGGGAAAGAGTTATTCTTGTCGTCGTCGGAGAATCTAATCAAAGATTAAATTCGCTCAGATGCTCTTAGATCTACCTTGTTTCAAGGTTTGACGCTACAGAGAGGGAATTTGGGCTTTATTTCTCTCTTCTTGTTTGTAATTTTTCTTTTTCCTTTTTTTTTTTTTTGTGATGAATCAGAGATGAAGATGGATAATTTACCCAGAATATAAGTTTAATTTGGGTTTGTTTTAGACTGATTTTGGTGGTTACCGGTGCTGTGAATTTTGGTAGTGCAGTGGTGGGTTGGGATTTGGTGGCTACCGAAGGTGGGTGGATTTTGGTGGTCGGTTTTGAGATGGGAACGGGGCTGTGAATTTGGGTTGGGTTTTGGTGGTTGCCGGGGCTGTGAATTTTGGTGGTGCAGTGGTGGGTTGGGATTTGGTGGCTGCCGAAGGTGATGAAGGTGGGTGGATTTTGGTGGTTGGTTTTGAGACAGATGGTGGTGCGGTGGTGGGTTGAGAATAAACTCTTAGAGTTTTTTTTTTTTTTTGTAAAAAAATATTTTTATTTTATAATTTTCTTATTCATTATATAATCAATGAAATAAATATATATTTCTTAAAAAATGAAATATTTAGCTTTAGTTTAAATATAATAATGCTACTAATATAATTTATTAATGTTCCAAAAAATATTTTATAAATTGAATAATTTACTAATTATTTTTTGTAAAAAAAAAAACTAAATATTTTTATTTATTATTTTATAGGAAAAATGTCAATTTAGGGCCTGATGTCTGGGCTGAACGCGAAATGACCAAAATGTCCTCACTGAATGTCACATGCCTCGCACATGGTCACTTAATGGGGTTTTTTAACATTTTCCGTCAAAAAGCCCTAAATTGATCAAAATTGTAAATTCGGACCCCAAATTGATAGTTTTCAGACTTCAGGCCCCAAATTGGTACTGTCCCTATACTACAGGCCCTAAATTGTCATTAACCCTATTATTAATGGTGTATCATTAACAACTTTTATATTTTCATTTATATAATTAAATCAAACCAAAATTACTATTCAATGTTCTTTCGTTTCGGAGTCGCAACAAAAAAAAGTGGGAAAATCATTTTGTGAGGGAGGGAGGTGAGTATGAAAGTCGATTGTTGATGGAAGTGACTCAGATTGTTGATCTAAGCTCCAGATTTGGGAATTGGTGTAATTCCTAGACCTATTCAATCATCGCAATAACATTGAACTCAATCAACAATCAGTAAATAAGCTTTCCTAAGCATTTCATCGAACAACTGTGACAATATAATGAAGTATGTGGTGAAGCGTACGTACGTGAGTTTTCAGAACTTGTAGAGTGGACGACTAGCCGTTCGAGACGATCCAGAGCCGCTTGAGATTGAATTCCTGCAATTATTTCAGTGAAAAACTGATTGTGTTATTTCAAGTGAATGATTTGAGTATAATTGAAAAAATACGGCGTTCGGAGTTTACATTCATTGGACGTTATTCAATTCATCAATGTAATTGCTTCAGCATAGTCGTGAATTGCAGCAACGTTTTGCATATGTTCCATAATCTTTCAAATATAGCTTCCGTTACAATCCCTATCCGTCTCCACCCGCCGCGATGATGACCGGGGAAAGGATGTTGCCGGCGGGTGATAAATAAACCCAGTTAAGTGTGAAAGTAAAAACTCAACTCAAATTGAAAAAACTATCTTTTTAAATTTCTCATAAAAAATTAAAATTACAAAAAATATAAATAGAGGGGCAATTACCAATTGATCCCTAATTCTAATGAATTCAACCAACTAATTCATGTAATATGAGAATCTACCATTAGGTCCCTGACTTACTGATGGAGACGCGTGTCCCTAGTAATTGCTAAAAATTACGCTTGTGCCACTCAATTAAATGACATGAACGAATGTGCGTGAAAGAATTTCAGCTCTATATCATTTTCTCTCTCCTCTTTCTCTCTCTTACTTTTTTTTCCACCTCAAAACTTTAAAATGAAATATCTTAAGATCTAGAAATCAAAAAAAAATCTGTAACCACCGGTGTGTTCGTATCGTCAATACGAATCAAACTAGTAGCATCAACATATAATTTGGAACAAATTTAAGAAGTTCACAGTTTTTACAAGTTCAAAGTTGTTTTGATAAGTTCACGGTTATTTTTTAGTCTTTTTTAGTTAAGTTCACATTTGTTTTAGTTATGTTCACAGTTGTTTTTAGTCTTTTATAGCCTTTATTTTTGCAATTTTATGAGATTATTTGATCTATTTGTTAAGTTCACTGTTGTTTTTAGTTAAGTTCACAGTTGTTTTAGTTAAGTTCACATTTGTTTTTAGTATTTTATAGCCTTTATTATTTTCAATTTTATGAGATTATTTGACCTATTTGTTAAGTTCACTGTTATTTTAGTCCTTTATGGCCTCTATTTTTACAATTTTATGAGATTATTTGACATATTTGTTAAGTTCACAGTTGTTTTTAATTAAGTTCACAGTTGTTTTAGTTAAGTTCACTGTTGTTTTTAAATTTTATAGTCTTTATTTTTGCAATTTTATGAGATTATTTGACCTATTTGTTAAGTTCACTGTTGTTTTTTGTTAAGTTCACAGTTGTTTTTCCTTTATGACTCTATTTTTGCAATTTTATGAAATTATTTGACATATTTATTATGTTCACAGTTGTTTTTACTTAAGTTCACTGTTGACATATTTATTATGTTCACAGTTGTTTTTACTTAAGTTCACTGTTGTTTTTTGTTAAGTTCACAGTTGTTTTAGTCCTTTATGACCTCTATTTTTGCAATTTTGTGAGATTATTTGACATATTTGTTATGTTCACAATTGTTTTTAATTAAGTTCACTTGTAACTTTTTACTCATTTTTTAGTATTTTCTTAATAAATTTGTAAACTCTTGATATCTTGATGTGAGACAGATGGAGAAATAATTAAATTTTATAAATAAATTTCAATCGAATTGAGTTGCATAAGAATTATAATGGGAAATACTTTGAAACCTACATAGATAGGCAGTAAAAAAAATCGAAAACTTCTTTGTATTCGTTTCGACAAGACGAATCAAAATAGTAGCATCACGATATGATTTTGAATTATTTTTGTAAAATCATATTTGTAAAAATATAAAATCGATAAAATAACAACAACAACAACAACAATCACAACAAAATCATAATTTCAAAATAATTTGGGATTGGCTAAGACGGGAAATCGTCAATGAAAAGATGGATTATTATTGCTAAAAAACAAAACCACATAACATTAGAGTATACTCCAAAAGGCTACCAATACAACCCGCAGATATAATTAGTTGATTGTGCGACAATTTTCCCTGACTTCTCCTTTAGAACCTTCTTTGACATCCAGCAAATCAATTTTAACCATAGCCTGTTGGAAATCAAAGAAAAACAAGGCCTGATTCATTTTATACCCATTCACAATGCCTCTTGTATTGGCACTCGCGTGCAAGGTCTGGTCCGAAGTTAGTACCCCAACCTTCCTTTGAAGCCCATTGAAATTAATCTAGATCTGGCCGAAATTAATTGGGGAATTTTCAGATCTGATCGAAATTTCTTTGGTCCGATGAAGGGAGGGTGGCCGGAGATACGGAGGGGAGTGGTGGCCGAAGAGTGAGAGAGAGATGGTCGCCGGAGTAGGGGAGACGTCGCCGGAGCAGAGGATACAGCCATCGAAATACGGGGAGATGGTCGCCGGAGGTGGGAAGGAAGAGTTCACCGGAGGGGAAGGGGAAGGGTCGCCGGAAGAATGATAGAGAGAGAGAGAGAGAGAGAGGATAGTTTTTTATTTTTGGGTAAGGGTTAATTTGGGTGAAGGACTAGATGAAATTTTGAATATGATATCGGACTAGTCGATTAAATTTCAAAATACTTGTCTAAATTGATCTTTTTACTTAGGATGAAGGACTCATTGGTAATTTTCCCAAAAATATACTCCCTCCGCCCCAATAAAAACTTCACTAATTACCCAAAAGGGCGTCCCGTTAGAAGCTTCACCTTTTCTTTTTTGGCAAAGAATCTTTACTATTTCCTCCACTCATTCTCTCTCCTACATTATTTTAATACTCACAACACCATTATAATTTACTATTCCCTCCACTAATTCTCTCTCCTATTTTCAAATTACACTCACAACATTTTTTTCCCTCTCATTTCCATAATTTGTGTGCCCACCCAAAAGGGTGAAGCACTTAATGGGACGGAGGGAGTATAATAATCCCTCCGTCCCGTCCGAAGCTTCACCTTTTACTCAAATGGGTATCCCGGTAGAAGCTTCACATTTCCTAAAATGGAAAAGGTTTATTAATATTCTATTATACCCACTAACTTTTCTCTCTCACACATTTAAATTATGGATCTCACTTGTCATATTCACTCACTTCTTCCCTCTCACAACCCTTCTCCCACTCCGATTATTTTTGAATATATATTCCCTCCGTCCCATTTCAAGCTTCACTTTTTTGCCAAAATAGGTGTCCCGTTAAAAGTTTCACCTTTTCTTTTTTGGCAAAGAATCTTTACTATTTTCTCCACTCATTCTCTCTCCTAATTCACTATTCACTACTAAAAATCATATTTATTGTGACGGGAAAGGGTCTCATTAAGTTGCCTAAAATAGGATCTAGTACCGTCCCTGTTTGCATTAGGATAAAACAGGGACAAATAGGGGTCTCAATAAGTGGGTGTCACAAATATTTTAGAGACGGCAATTACCGTCCCTGACATAAATATTACATGTTAAAACAGGGACCATTAGAAAATGCTGTCCCAAATCAGGGACTATTAGAGAATTGCTGTCTCAAAAGAGAGAGCATTATAAAATTGCTGCCTCAAATTTGTATAAACAGAGACTATTGTTAATTTCTGTCCCAAGCAAAGTGTCTCTAAAAGACATATTTCTTGTAGTGATTACACTCACAACATTTTTCAAATTTACTATTTCCTCCATTAATTCTCTCTCCTAATTCACTATAACACTCACAACATTTTTTCTTCCCACCTATTTTCTTTATTTGCGTGATTTGAAAAAAATGTGCACCTTCGACCGGGAGGAGGAAGTATATTGCTTTCTTAATTTACGTGCTTCACCAAAATGATAAAGCATGAACCGGGATGGAGGGAGTAGATTGCTTGACATACTCGGATTAATTAACTTAGTTATTATTGTTTACCTCACCAATATTTTATTTAGTTTTTTCGTACACCCACATTTTTTAGTACAATATTTTTTGATAGAATCAAACTCCGTTTGTTTCAGAGTCGTGTTTTATGGCCGAGGTTGAAGATATAAGAATTATTAGTAAGAAAAAATCGTTTGAAGATCTGAAGGAGCGGGTTACAAGCCTGGAGAGGAGTATTCTGCAATGGGATCAGAATCGGGTGTTGAGGAGTGATGTGTTCTTAGAAAGCTCGACATTTTCAAAGTGGTGGAATTCCCTCCCTGAGCAACATAAAGAAAAATCTTGCATCAGAGAATACTTAATTAAGATCTAGAATATGATTAATAAGTGATTTACTCTTACTTTACTAATTTTAGGCAAATGCTTTTTTCTTAAATGTAGTACTCATTTCAAAATAGTTTTTGCAATTTTTGACGTTGTTACTCAAAATGTGATAGGGTTCAATGAATTGTTTACAAGCTTTTTCAAATTGGTGTTGGTTGGTTGTCTGTCTATCTATGGCTCCGTTTGTTTGGGGGAAAATGTTTTCCGAAAAACATTTTTCCCATTTTTCGGTGTTTGTTTCGCACAGAAAAATTGAGAAAATGTTTTGCGCTAAACATGTTTATCTCATTTTTCAAAAAATATTTTCATTTTTCGAAAAATATTTTGCAGGAAATCATTTTTCGAAAAATGTTTTACGCTAAACAAACGGAGCCTAAGTAGATCATCTAGATGATGAACATTCATTCGATTGATTAAGGGAGTATACTTACCCCCTAATAAATATCAAAAAATATTGTACCGTAAAAAATGTGGGTGCATAAATAAACTAAATAAAATATTGGTGAGGTAAACAATAATAACTAAGTAGATCATCTAGATGATGAACATTCCTTAATAATGATTGGACCAGATTGCCCTTAGTTGTTATACGCGTCTCACACGCTGTAAGTTCCCCTCCTTCATGCTCTCTCTCTTCCATATTTCATTTTCCCTTCTTTTTGCTTTTTCATTTATTTCCTCAAATATTTAAATTTAAATATCTCAAATTTACAAATCAAAATAATAATCTGAAACCAAGAAACCAACGTTTTTAATCATATCGTCTAATCGAATCAAACAAGCACACTCAACATATAATTCAAAATTTAGAAATTAAAATCTCATTTTTCACTTGAAATAATGAAAGCGTGAGCTTTTTAGGGAACTACTTGTTTCCTAATTTAATTTGACTTCTATTATGGTAAGAAGATTTTGGAACTTTCATGGAGATTTATAAGTATTCTACTTTGACTAGGAATTGTAAATATAGTAAATATCTTTTATTTATGTACATAGTTTTATATTAGGACTAACCTACTAATATTTGATTTCCTTGTGAGTGTGTTTTATGTTTTCATATAGGAAAATGATTCTCACAAAGGAAGAGGTCGATTGCATGAAGATCTTCTCAATGGTGCAATATAAATACAAGACATTCAGCACAAAGAGAAGCTACGGTTTTAGAGAGAAAAACACACATACTTCATAGCATACGACTTTGTTGATTTTAGGTTGTGAGCTTACATCCGTAACTCACATCTAGGTTTTTATAAAGTTCTCTTGTTTTACTTCTGATTGAATAAGTCCTACTTGGGAAAGGGGAGTTGTTCATATCGTAGAAGGTGATTAGAACTTGTTTAGTATTTTCATATTTTAGTTTTTCACTTATTTGTTTTTGTAAGAAACAAAAGTTTTTATAGTGAAAGGTTTTGGGCGTAAGCCTAGTTTGCCGATCGCCACGTATCGTTGCAGCCGTATATAACTCTTGAGTTATTGCATTTTATTTACATTTAATTGTTTTATTCATTGCATTATTCGTGGATGTGTGGACGGTTGTGAGACACATCTCGTACTCACATCCTTTGCCTATTGCGTGATCCAAGTTTCCTAGCTACACGAAACTTTCAATTGGTATCGAGCCAACTCTCGAAATATTACTGAGTGTTGATCCGTAAAGTGTAGTCATTATGGAATGCCAAAATCACCAAAATAGGCCTCCTGTCTTGGATGGCACAAATTATTCTCTTTGGAAGTCTAAGATGCGAAATTACATCAAAAGTATTGATGAAAGAGCTTGGATGTGGATTCTTGTTGCATGGCAACCTCATACTGTGGAAAAAAAGCCATCTTATGGTGTTGGTGAGTCCATTTTTGAAAGAAAACCTGAAGAACAATTGACTCTTGATGAAATACAAGCCGCTAATTACAATTCAAAAGCCATGGGTGCTATTTCCACCATGTTTCGGGAATATGTAGAAGCTTATAACAAATGAGAGTATAGCCAAAACTGGCGGGATATTTTGCAAACTCAATGTGAGGAGCACCAAGTGTGAAGGCTACCAGGCTTAGAATTTTAATGGATAGGTTTGAGTTACTTCGAATGGAAGAAACCGAGGATATTGTGTCATATCTGCTAAGATTCATGAGATTTCAAATGAATGCACAAGTCTAGGAGAATCTATCTCCAATGCAAGACTTGTTAGTAAAATTCTAAGGACCTTGCACGAGAGGTTTAACATTAAAGTAGCCGTGATTGAAGAAACAAAGGACACAAACATTGTAGGTCTTGACACTATCATAGAAATCTTGACCGTGTTTGAGCTTAACCTTGAGGCTCGTAGAAAAGAACAAAACACACAGTCTTGCCCTCAAAAGTGTTCTTTGCTCTACCAAAAGAGCTTGTGGAATTATCCTCTGAAATTGACAAGTCTAATCTTGAAGATGAGGATGTAGCTTTTATTTCAAAGAAATTCGGTTCTATCTTGAAAAATAGAAGGATAAGCAAATTCCCCAATAGACCTACTTCGATTTCCGAAAAGCCAAAACCTAGCACCGACTCGGATTCAAGAAACCAAGTTTTGAAAATAAATCATCTCGAATACGTCCAATGTAGGGCATGTCGTGGCTTTGGTCATTATGCAAATGAGTGTGCTAACACACTTAAAAAGAAGGGAATGAGCTTAAGCTGCTACCCTTAGTGACGGTGAGGATGAGGAAGAAGAAGTGGCTAATATGCTCTGTCTTAAATTGCCATTACGTGTTTAATGCCTTTTAACGAGATATAGAAGAATATACTCCTGAAAATCCCTTGGATGTGGGCTCGGTTGTGTACACATCGGTGTCACATCTGATGGCCAGTGCTGAACTGTTTCTCTGTAAAAGGAGATTCAGACGATGAAGATGAAGAAAGAGACATTCCCTATGAGGAACTCTTTGCCACATACAAGGAGCCGTGCATACAGATTGGATGAAAAGATTAGACAAAATTGAGGTACTTGTTAAGGTAAACAAATCTCTTTCGATAAATTGGGTGCTTGTGAAGATGAAAAATTTGTACTTTCAAAAGAAAATGATGCTCAAAAGGATACCATTGCAAGACTAGAAGTCCTTGTGACCAAAAGAGAAGTTGACCTTGAAAAATTCAAGAATGAATGTGAAAAAGTGATAATACTTTTACTAAGTTAAATAAAAGTAAAATGAAAATGGAAGAAGCTTTTTCTATGGGTCAACGTGACAAAATTGGTATAGGTTTTGAAAATAATTTTGTAAAGGAGGGATGTGAGGCTTCTACCTCTAAAAGTGTGAAAAACAAGCTTTTAAAGAAAAAGTCATTCTGAGTGAAAAGAGACCAAGAAAGAGGCATTACATCTGTCATTCTTGCCTAGCTCCTGGTCACATTAGGCCCTTCTGTTACAAACTTAAGGCCGATAAAAATGCAGTAACTTCAAACAGCCTCGAGATGTGTGAGAAGATGTATGCACATCCTAACACACATCCAGTCAATCTGAGACCTCTCGCAACCCAAAAGAAAAGCTGTTAAACAGTGGGTAGCCAAACCAATTACCACTCCGCAATGTTGTTTACTCTTCCCTCAAGAGTCTTGTCTATGGCTCTTGGTATTTTGATAGTGGGTGCTCTAGGCACATATTTGGAAACCAAGCAGTCCTTCTTGATTATGAAGTGATAAATGGAGGGAAAGTAAATTTTGGTGGAGGTGCTCAAGGAAAGATTGTTGGGAAAGGAACCCTAGATGTCAAGGGTCTCCCAAAATTGCACAATGTGTACCATGTGGAAGGCTTGAGAGCCAACCTAATAAGCATCGATCAAGCGTGTGATGATGACCTATTTGTGAAGTTTGATAAGCACTTGTGTGAAGTGTTTGATAAGGATAATAAATGTGTGTTTCTTGGTCCTAGATCTACCGATAATTGTTACCAATTTGGTGACAATCTTTCTTGCCTAAGCTCAAAAGCTAATGATGTCAATCTGTGGCACCAAAAATTAGGGCATGCTAGTTGTAGAACTCTGAAAGAACTTCAAAGGTTTGAAGCTATTAAAGACCTCCCTAAACTGAACTTCAAGAACCATGATGTCTGTGGTTCATGTCAAAAGGGAAAACAAACAAAAGCATCACATAAAAAGGTCCAACAATGCTCCACAACTAGATGTTTGGAGATGATTCACACCGATTTAATGGGACCTATTGAAGTAGCAAGCTTTGGTAGGAAAAAGTATGCCTTTGTGTGTGTTGATGATTATTCTAGGTACACTTGGGTAATGTTCTTAAGAGAAAAATCTGAAACAATTGGAGAATTCAAGAATTGGTACAAAAGGGTGAGAAACCTTTATGGCCTTAAGACTGTAAGAATAAGGTCTGACCATGGCACTGAATATGAGAATCAAATGTTCACCTATTTTTGTAATTCTAAAGGAATCACTCATGAGTTTTACGCACCAATCACCCCACAAAGAAATGGAATTCTTTGAAAGAAAGAATAGAACCTTGTAAGAAATGGCTAGGGTCATGCTAAGTTCAAAGAACTTGTCCAAGAAATTTTGGGCGTAAGCTTTAAACACCGCTTGCCACATTGGCGATAGGGTGTTTCTAAGGATTGGTAGCCTTTGTCACCCCATATCAAATCCTCCTTGGGAAGAAACCAAGCGTGAAATATTTTCATGTGTTTGGATGTGTTTGTTATATTCTCAATGATAGAGAATACTGTCCAAGTTTGATTCAAAGAGTGACAAAGCAATTTTCATGGGCTATTCCACAAAGCAGTAGAGCTTACGAGTTTTCAATCTCAAAACTAAGACCATTATGGAATCTCGCTAATGTTAAATTTGATGACTCACTTGATCTTAACCTCAAGGCTGCTTGAGGATGATGTTTCGGGTTGCTTCTTTGGACTGGAAGGATGAAGAAAGCAGTCTTTGAAAAATCAAAAGAAGCTTCCAGTCTTGATAAAAATGTTGAACTGATAAGGATGTAACCAAGGATGTGGACACATCTACCTTCACATCTGAACCCACATCTGCTCCCACATCCACTCAAACTCCTGTGGCGAGGACAGTTCCTGCGATTCCGATCGGGATGATGCTCGAGAAGGTAATGTGAATGGGTGTGTGGATAGGTCAAAGGATATCCCTTCAAAAATCCAGAAAAACCACCCCACTTCACAAGTTGTGGGAGATGTGCATGCTCAAGTGAGAACTAGACAAAAAGACAAAGTTAATTATAGAAAGATGGCTGGTTTGTGGAGTTGCTCCTCAGCATACTCCCAGGTAAGTTTCTGTTGTTTTGTTTCAAAAATTGAACCTAAGAATGTTCTTTGAAGCATTGAAAGATCTTGTTGGATTATGGCTATGCAAGATGAATTAATTCAATTTGAGAAGAATGAGGTATGGACTCTTGTTCCTAGACCCTCACATGGTAATGTCATAGGAACTAAATGGATTTTCAAGAACAAAGCGATGAGCAAGGTGTGATAACTAGAAATAAAGCTAGGTTAGTTGCTCAAGGTTATACTCAAATTGAGGGAATTGATTTTGAGGAGACATTTGCTCTGTTGCAAGAATTGAGTCCATTAGGCTTCGTTAGCCATTGCTTGTTACCTCAAGATTACTCTTCATCAAATGGATGTTAAGAGTGCTTTTCTAAATGGGATATTAAATGAGGAAGCCTATGTTGAACAACCTAAAGGCTTTGTGGACTCCAAATATCCTAATTATGTGTATAAGCTGAAGAAAGCTCTGTATGGGCTAAAACAAGCCCCTAGAGCTTGGTATGGTAGGTTGAATGACCATTTGCTTCAACTAGGATTCAAGAGAGGTGAGGTTGACAAAACCTTGTTTGTAAGGAGAAATAAGAAGGAGATTCTTGTGACACAAATCTATGTAGATGACATTGTGTTTGGATCAAATTCTGATCCAATGCTAGCTGAATTTGTGGATAGCATGACTTCCACATTTGAGATGAGTATGGTAGGTGAGTTGAACTTTTTCTTAGGCTTACAGATTAAGCAATTCAAAGATGGCATGTTCATTTCACAGTCTAAGTATGCCAAGAATCTTGTGAAAAAGTTTGAACTTGAACACTCTTCACATCAAAGAACCCCAATGGGATCTTCCCAAAAGCTAAGTCATGATTCTGATGGTGAGAGTGTTGATCAAACCCTTTATAGAAGCATGATAGGAAGTCTACTTTACCTCACTGCAAGTAGACCTGACATTATGTTCAGTGTGTGTCTCTGTGCTAGATACCAAGCCAACCCCAAAGTGTCCCATCTTAAAGCCTTGAAAAGAATCATTAGGTATGTGAGTGGGACTGTAAACCTAGGTCTGCATTACTCCAAAGAAACAAATACCAATTTGGTTGGGTACACTGATTCTGATTGGGCTGGAAATAGTGATGATAGAAAAAGTACCACTGGTGGATGTTTCTACCTAGGAAATAACCTTGTGTCTTGGTATAGTAGGAAGCAAAATTGTGTGTCCTTGTCCACTGCTGAGGCTGAATATGTTGCCCTTGGAAGTTGCTGCACACAATTACTTTGGATGAATCATATGCTAAAAGATTATGGATTGAATAGCAAAGTTTTGACTGCTTTTTGTGATAACAAAAGTGCCTTGGACATATCTAAAAACCCTGTCCAACATTCTAGAACAAAGCACATTGATATTAGACATCATTTCATCAGAGATCTTGTAGAACAAAAAGCGTGTGTCCGGAATTTGTTGGGATGAAAATCAATTGGTGATATATTTACAAAGGCATTAGATTTGGAGAGATTTTCCTCTTTGAGGAAGTCTCTTGGCTTGTGTGATATCTAAGGTTGTGAGACCGGATGTGTCTCACATCCTCTAACACATCTGTAGATTAGTTTAAGCGAAAAAAAAAAAAAAAAATCATAAAAAGAAAAAATCCAAAAATATCATGCATTAGCACGAAATTTCTCAGTGTGGTCACTTGTGAGTCTTCATCTTTGACATTATTTTTGATCACTTAATTGTGAGTATTTCCTGTCCATGTTATCTTTTGATGACTTGGTATAACCTTCCTAGGTATCTCACAGTGGGTGCTAAAAGAAAAAAAAAATATATGTGTGAGAAACAGCTGCTTCACCCTTAGTATGAAGCCATACCATTGTGATCAAGTGATTTTCATAAGAAAAATTGAAGTCAAACTTGATAAGATCATTGGGAAAAAGGGCTATCTTTGGGATCAAGTAAAGTGAAAGCTACTCACATTGCAAAAATCCACATCAAAAAATTGGTGGATGCATCCTAGAGGCTGTGCAGATTGGATTATTGCTCATTGACTTTTTGTGATCTAAATGTGTCCCAATATGTGACTCACATCCTATGCCACATACATAAACTGAGAATATTTCCATCACCTGTGTGTTTGCATCATGCTAGGCATATTGCATTTTTAGGACATATAGGAGCTTTGTAAATATGCTAGTTAATTAATTTTCTTTCCTAGTTCATTCTTTGATTATATAGTTTTTTTATCTCCAATATCTTTTATGAAAGAAAAAGGTGTGTATCAATCCTTGTTTGAAAAGGTTGGAAAATTCTTTTGGGATTCTGTTTTAAATAAAGATATGCCGAAGTAATCTTTGTTTTCATAAAAATCTTACAAAATCTTGATTTATTTTGATCCCCTATTTTCTTGGAAGGTGCTTGTGTGTAGTAACCTCAAAGGTTTCTAGCCGTTGAGAGGACTCCTAAGAATTTTGAGGTATGTTAAACCTTTTTGAAGAAGGATTCCTAATTCTATTTGGAAAGGGGGAGCTGTGAGTATTTAATATTCCTCACATCCGTCCCATCCCCCATAAACCTTGACAAAACCCTTTGTTCTTCCCTCTCTTTGCACACAATCTCAAACCATAGCATTAATTTCGCTTTGCACTGTTCAACCAACCCCAATCTCTCTGTTAAATGGCCGAGCATTCAAACATTCAAGAGGAAGACATTCTTGATATCGCCCCAATTTCAATAGCTAAATGAGAGGATTCCGTTCTCTTAAACCCTGTAATTTCAAAGTTTCTTGCGGAATTCTCATCTCCATCACCTTCATCTGACCCTTCAATGGAAGCTAGTGCTCCTAAATCCCCCACATTGGATCCTTCCTCCGAAAACCCTAAAGCTCCATCCTCTCCGGTGATCCCACCATCGGATGTCGCTCCTGTCGCCATCGCTGAAGAACCATCTTCAACTAAGAAGAGGAAGCTGTCTCAAGTCAAAGCCCCAAAGCCTACTGCAACGCCGGTGCCCCATCGTGCTCTTCGTCGCTCTGGTAGGGTTCGCAAGCTGTCAGAATCTGACAAAGCCAAGAATCTAAAGAAACCTGGCGGAAAACCCTCATCAGCCATTGTTCTAGAAGAAGAAGAAGAAGAAGAAGAGGTAATAATTCCTCTTGTTAGGTCTAGGGCTAAATCATCAATTCCTCCTCCCTCTGTTATTGATCCTGTCTCTGTTGCTACACCTTCTGAGGATGTTCCCCCTGTTGAATCTGTTGTTCCTACTCCCCATGTTGAACCTTTTATCTCTATTGAGACTGTTCCCCATGCAGAGTCTGTTGATCCCTTTGTTTCATCACCCTCTCCCTCATTATCAAGTGATCCCATTATCCCAGTTACCACCCCTTGTGTTGAGGTTCCACCTCATGTGGATAATGTGTCTGCCCCTGTTATAGATTCCTCTGTCCCTGTAGTTGCTAGTCCTGTTGAGGATCTTATATCTTTTGATGATGAAGTACCCTTAGCTAATATCCTAATGGATTTGAGGGGAAAGAAAAAGGTGGCTGAGACTGATTTAGAGCCAATTGAAGATGAATCTAGTTCAAGTTCAGATAGTGATGATACTGCCTCGGATGAGAACTACAAGCTAGGAAGAGAAGAGCTTAATCAAGAAAAAGAGGACCAAGAATTAGACTCCTCCGATCTTTGATGACACTGAGATTGAACCCATCAATGTTCCATTCCCTGTGAAGGATGTGTCTAAGGATGTGCCCACATCTAGACGCACATCTACTCGAAAGAAAGCTGAGCATGGTATGTCATCTTCTGTTTCTGTTCTCTCTTCCCCTAAACCCTTTTCCAAAAAGTTTTTAACCAAAAAGGCATCTGATAGGTTTGCCTTAATTTCCTCCAAAGCCTTTGTTATAGAGATGAAAAGGGATAGGGAATCTTTTGCTAAGCTTGGGATGGACAAATTCTTTGAGGAAAGAGGATTATTCTTAACTGTTGATCATCCCCTTCCTTTCTATCCTAAAATGATTTATGAGTTTTATGCTAATTTGCCTAAGGGATTAGATAAGAACTACTCCTCTCCTCCCACTGTCTATGTTAGAGGAGTGTTTGTCCCTTTTACCCCTTCTGTGATCAATGATTTGCTTGGGTTGAATGATTTTTTGGATGAATTGGTTTTCATTGAGGATGATGAACTTGTGTCTGCCATTACACATGGCAAAGTATCCTCTTGGCCTGTGAAGCCTAAAGACTTAGGAAGTGGATCTTTATCTTCCCTTTACTGTTTTCTTCACTCCATCCTTGTTGCCAATCTTTGCCCCTCCAATAACAAAACCTCAGTTACTAGGGTGCAAGCCTTGCTTCTTTACAGATTGGGAATTAAGAAGCACATTAATTTTGGTGACTTTATATTTAGAAAGATTTGTGATTATGGAGAGTCTCCATCAAAAAAATGGTCTTTACCCTATCCTTCCTTGATTTCCCAAATCCTCATTGCCAATGGTGTTAAGCCTGAAAAAGGAGAAGAAATTGTTGACAATTTTGCCCTGTTTAAGGAATCCAAGACCCTGCTTGACCCTAAGCAAAGATATGTGGATCTTCCTTTGGGTACAGTTCCTGAGATTGGTATGGAAGATGTGGACACATCTGGTGTCACATCTGAAGAGAATTTTGTTGCTCAGATGAAGGACTTAGATGCTGCAATTGTAGAAGCTGAAACTCAAGCTCAAGCCTCCATTGCCCATGCCAACAATCTGAAAGCTCTTAGGGATAATCTCCTTAGATGGCATGCTAAACTTTCTTGTCAAAAAGGGGGAGAATCTAGTTCTAATGCTGCTGCTGCTGCTGGAAGTGAAGTACGCGGGATCTTCTTGTTAATGCTGCTGCTAAAGCTATGGCTGGTTTTAAGTGGAGACATTTTGATCTGTGATTTAGGGGGAGAAAATTTTTTTTGGTGTTTTGCTATGATGGTTTCTGCTTTAGTTTTATTTTTTTTAAAAAAACAATGGTTTGTAATAGTTTAAGTAGGACATGGCTGAATGGTTTTTGCTTTTGCTTAATGAACTGCTGGTAGTCGGTTCTAATTTTTGTTTTGCAGTTTTTATGTGTGGATGTGTATACACATCTGGACACACATCCATTCAGGGGGAGTTATGTTTTTTTTTCTATATTCTGTGGTCATAAATTGTGTTTGTTATAAATCTTTGGTTTTGACCAGAAAGTCCAAAATAGGAGGAGATTGAAAGCGTGAGCTTTTTAGGGAACTACTTGTTTCCTAATTTAATTTGACTTCTATTATGGTAAGAAGATTTTGGAACTTTCATGGAGATTTATAAGTATTCTACTTTGACTAGGAATTGTAAATATAGTAAATATCTTTTATTTATGTACATAGTTTTATATTAGGACTAACCTACTAATATTTGATTTCCTTGTGAGTGTGTTTTATGTTTTCATATAGGAAAATGATTCTCACAAAGGAAGAGGTCGATTGCATGAAGATCTTCTCAATGGTGCAATATAAATACAAGACATTCAGCACAAAGAGAAGCTACGGTTTTAGAGAGAAAAACACACATACTTCATAGCATACGACTTTGTTGATTTTAGGTTGTGAGCTTACATCCGTAACTCACATCTAGGTTTTTATAAAGTTCTCTTGTTTTACTTCTGATTGAATAAGTCCTACTTGGGAAAGGGGAGTTGTTCATATCGTAGAAGGTGATTAGAACTTGTTTAGTATTTTCATATTTTAGTTTTTCACTTATTTGTTTTTGTAAGAAACAAAAGTTTTTATAGTGAAAGGTTTTTGGGCGTAAGCCTAGTTTGCTGATCACACAGATCAGTAAGCGTATATAACTCTTGAGTTATTGCATTTTATTTACATTTAATTGTTTTATTCCGCTGCATTATCTGTGGATGTGTGGACAGTTGTGAGACACATCTGTACTCACATCCTTTGCCTATTGCGTGATCCAAGTTTCCTAGCTACACGAAACTTTCAAATAACTTTAAAAAAAAATATTTTCATCTATTCACACTCACACCTTAGTATAAAACTGAGATATTAATTTCTCATTTATTTATATTTGATTGTAAAAAACTAAAAATAAATCATTTCTTAACTTTTCACAACTGATACTCACTTCTCATATGTTTAAATTTAAAGATAAATATATTATTGAATACCCTTTTAACAATTTTAACAACTGAGAAGTCAAATACTCACTCCTTCACGCTCTCTCTCTCTCTCTCTCTCCCATATTTCATTTTCCCTTCTTTTTGCTTTTTCATTTATTTACTCAAATTTTAAAATTTAATTATCTCAAATCTACAAATCGAAATAATAATCTGAAACCAACGTTTTAATCATATCGTCTAATCGAATCAAACAAGCACACTCAGCATATAATTCAAAATTTAGAAATTAAAATTTCATTTTTCACTTGTAAATAACTTTAAAAAAATATTTTCATCTACTCACACTCACACCTTAGTATAAAACTGAGATATTAATTTCTCATTTATTTATATTTGATTGTAAAAACTAAAAATAAATCATTTCTTAACTTTTCACAACTGATACTCACTTCTCATATGCTTAAATTTAAAGATAAATATATTGTTGAATACCCTTTTAACAATTTTAACAACTGAGAAGTCAAATACTCACTCCTTCATGCTCTCTCTCTCTCCCATATTTCATTTTCCCTTCTTTTTGCTTTTTCATTTATTTCCTCAAAATTTTAAATTTAATTATCTCAAATCTACAAATCGAAATAATAATCTGAAACCAACGTTTTAATCATATCGTCTAATTGAATCAAACAAGCACACTCAGCATATAATTAAAAATTTAGAAATTAAAATTTCATTTTTCACTTGTAAATAACTTTAAAAAAATATTTTCATCTACTCACACCACACCTTAGTATAAAACTGAGATATTAATTTCTCATTTATTTATATTTGATTGTAAAAACTAAAAATAAATCATTTCTTAACTTTTCACAACTGATACTCATTTCTCATATGCTTAAATTTAAAGATAAATATGTTGTTGAATACCCTTTTAACAATTTTAACAACTAAGAAGTCAATTCTCATGTATGCAATTTAAAGATGAGGGTTTTGCCAGGTACCCTTTAAATAAATGAGAAATCAATTTTTCATATTTTTAAAATAGATAAATATGTTGTCATACCCTTTAAATAACTAAAAAATAATTTTTTTATTGATTACTCAATTTCTCAATTGTATAATGGTATCGATGATTTTTTTGTCACGTAACTTTAGAAATAATATAGTTAAATTAATTTAACGGTTGTGTTATTTCACATTTGTGTGATATTAAATGTCATTTTCAATAATTGAGAAATCAATTTACAAGTTGCTTGAAGCTAAATATTTAGTTAATAAATGAATTGTCACTTACCATTTAAACAATAGAGAACCCTACTTATTACGTATTTCTCATTTGTGCAACTGAAAAAAATATTTTCTCAATTATTTAATGTTAAATAAATGTCTTACTGCATCTTTACAAACAATTGGTAACTAAATTTCTCAATTTTAAAAAGTTAAATACGAATGTTTTCTCATATACCCTTAATAAATGATAAAACAATTTATAATAACTTTAAAATTATTTATATTTGAAAAATAATTTAATTTGATTTAAAAAATTCATTTCTCAATTATTTTTATTAATAACTCAAGTTATCATTTGTTTAAAGGTAACAATGAATTTGTTGTCACAAAACCTTATAAATAACATGATTCATTGATTTCACGATTGCGTAATTGTGTGATGTCACATTCCCTTTAAACAATAGAGAACCTGTGAGCATCCCAACCCGAAACCTAACACGTGTCCCGAGCTTGAGAGGCCCAAACTAAGAAAACCCATCTGAAATTTTAAAAACTTTTATTTCACTTTAAAAGAAAATCAATTCTCAAACTTCCAAAATAAAATCAACTGATAATATCTCCACTTGGAGGAATTTCAACAACAACTTCAATAAATCATAATCTGATCAATTACATCGAAAACCCCCCAAAACTTTGTTTTACAAAAGAGTTTTCTATACAACTTTATAAAGGAGTAATACTTAATAAATACTCCAGACAACCTACTAATATACATAACCTGACAAGTCCCAAAAGCAAAAAGTCCAAACTCTTATCCCCGGCCTCACTGGTTCAGGTAACCTGTCTCAGCACGATCTAAAACAGTAAAGGGGAAGGGGTGAGAATAAATCTCAATAAGCTATTATGAATGCAGCAAGATGTCAAATAAGATGCAACACATAGCATGGTTACACATAACACGTTATTAAAGCGGTAAACACCTTACGTTACCTCATTTTACCTTTTCCGTCTGAACAATAAGTCATACAACGTGGGAGTAAAACTCTGCTCTTTGGTGAACTGCCCCCATGCACATTCACCGCTTATAGGACTCATACTCCAGAGATCCATATAAGGAAAGAAAAATACTTATATGACTCTTCATTTAGAGTACCATATAATAACGCAGCTTTCTGTAAGGCTTTTAGCTCAACACAGAAGCATTCCACCTAACTCCAAGAAATCGCAGCTATCTGTAAGGCTTTTGGCTCAATACAGAAGCATGCAAACCCCATCTGTGGCCACAGAAGGGGACAGTCACAGGTATAATGAAATTCAATCACTTATAGAACAAATTCATAATTGATTGTATCCCATTATACCCCTAAACCTCGTATAATATAAACACGTTTAAGCACATAATAGATACTTGAAATTAGATCCACACCTTGGGATAATAATGCAACAATATGATAAATATACATCTTCACTAGCACAATAGTGTAACATACAATTCATACACTATTTATATTACAAACCATGGATATGAACTCAAGTAATGCTACAATGCATCATCAACCAACCCTACATGATCATTATGTAACAATTCATAACCCCTATAACAGTCCAAGACCAATTTACCAAGTTGGAGTCACTTTGGTGAAGTTGCCAAACAAGGCTGCCAAGCATTTTCCGAGCAATATTTAAAGTACTTCCACTATTCCATTTTAATCAAGTAAGACATCATTATGTAGCTAAAGTATTCTACTTTAATTTAAGTTAAAGAGGGTTCACTTTAATTCTAGTTTGCATAGGTTTAAACAGTTCTAAAAATGGTTCAGTGTTGACAGGGCATGGCACGACTCGTGCCCCCTGGCACGACTCGTGCCACTTCAACCCCAAATCAATCAGCAAGGGTGGCCAAGTTTTCACGAGTCGTTTACACGAATGGGCCATGGGCACGAGTCGTGCCCTTTTCACGAGTCGTTTACACGAATGGGCCATGGGCACGACTCGTGCCAAGGGGCACGACTCGTGCCACGGCCAAAATCAGACATCAGTAGCAGGACTTCAGCAACAACTCAAGAAATCAAATAACCAAACCAATTTACTCTGTTTTAAGAATATCAAAAGGGTTACTAACTTCACCAAAACTCATACCAAATCATTCCAATCAAATAAGATAGATCTAATCCCCTTACTACTTAGTTGTTTTACTCATTACACTACCCCATTTCATGTTTAACCTTCCTATTACAACTTAAACCATACCCTTGTACTCTTTATCAACTTCCATGAACAACAACACCACATTTAGGTCATTAACCAACTCCATTTCAGTCCAAAACCATTTTAACTCTTTCTATTCATTTCCATCTCAAGTAATATGTGACCAATCCAATTCTAAATTACATTAACAAGTCTAAAGTGGACATGCATCCAAGTATTTACCATTACAACTTAGAAAAACCATTTTACTACTATCCATTTCTACTTCCAACCATTTTCCTCACTTTCTAACTCTAGTAAATTGGCCAAAACCCACACGCAATACCTACACTGAAACCATTAACATCTACAAATACTTTATACCACTCTTCTTTCACTTAGACCACCATTTTATAACCCCAAGTAATTCTACATTTACTAAAATCCTTTTTACTCAAATAACATTATCCAAAAATATCAAAACCCTATTCTTTCAATCAAATATTCAATAAAACATAGAATGAGCAATTATTAGAAGGAAGTAATAATAACTTACCAAAATGATGTGAAACGAAATATTTATATTTTGGGCTTGATGCGCTCCCCTCGCCGCCACGAACAAGAAAGTACAAACGAATCGTCAAATGGAAAGGGATTGGATTTACTATAATTTTTGGAAGGGAGAATTTTGGAGAGGGGTTTCAATGGGAGAAAAGTTGAGGAGGTTCAAGAAGATGATTGAGGAAATGGGGAGGTTAAGGAAGGAGGTGAGGGAGGTATGGGAGGTATGGCCTCCCTTGACTACATAAAGGGAATTCTTTCCCAATTGTCCACTTAAGTCGCCCAAGAGCTAAGGCAAGGCAACTAGCACCTCCACTTTCATTCTTTACACAAAACACCTCACTCACTTATAATATTTTACTTTAAACTTTCAAATATTATAAATTCACTACACAGTTTACCTTTTATTTCATTTAGACCCTTTATCATTAAGTTAATTCGTTTTCATCCTCACTTCACATATGCCATCAAAGAATAAAATTGACACCAAAAATCAATAAATAGCACAAAATAAATAATTGAGATACTACAATCCTAACCCCACGTGCTCAACACGTGCTAAAAGGGTGCCTAGGGTTAGGGTCGTTACTGTTGGGTTTTACGGGTCCATGCGCAGCGGAATTAAGCATTAAAACATAAAACCCAAGAAGCCCTAGGATCCGATCTATACAATTAATTTAAATTCCTATGAGATAGAATTAAACCAACCTTGAAACGCTTTTCGGTCTTGAGCTATCGAACGATTTTGATTATGTGATATCGAATCACAAACTTCGTTCTTCAACTTGCTTGAACTCTAGGCCTTGATCGATGAACGAGCGAAGACCCTCTTTTGGTATCCACACCTTTGAATGAATCCAAGAACAACTTCTTGATGATTGCTAGATCTAAACCTTGAAGAATATTGAGAGTATTTAATTATGAATTTTGCTTGAAAAATTTCTACGACCTTTTAGGTCCGACGGAACCCTTCGTATTTATACTACAATAGTAGGAATACCTCTCCTAATCGTATTAGGAGAGACAGTGTCAAAACGCGTATGGGCCTATTATGTCGCGCGGTATATTAAGCCATTGGCTTAATATGTCGCGTGACATATATAGCCGTATCTCGAAACTCTCAATCATTCTTCCTCCTGGTTTAACCAATTCATTCTAGTTGTGTGTGACCCAATAGGATTACTTTATGTTGGCAATGAGTTCGATCATATCGAACCTCATAAGACATAAGCGGACTCTAGCAAGCCATTATGTCTACCCAAATAATGTAACGTAAGAGTTCACGTTTCCAACGGTGTACTTCCATTTCTCCCTTTGTCTCACGATGTTATATTGAACACAAGTCACGGTCATTGTCAACTTGTCTAAGTTCAATGCTTTCTCGATTCCTTGAGTATAATGATAATTCCAATCATATTGGGGTACGGCCATACACTTTCATCATTATCACTCATCGAGGGCCCAAGCAAAACATCTCTCTTTCGAGGGACAAATTCCATCTTGACTTATCATCCTTCCCATCATGAATCCGATCATGCCAAAGATAGCCTTTATGGATATCGTGTTAAGATATCGTTTGACTAAAATCAAACATGACTTTTCATCATATGTAAGGTCATGATAATCTCAGTCTAGGGACTAAATGAAGTAACCTTATGAGATTTACTTATGACACTTGACCATGTCATAAATCTCATGCGGGTCATGTCCAGTCACTTGTTCTCTAACAAGTACTCATAATTTCAATGTGCATCTCTATGCATATAATCATCACATGATTATCCATTGACAATTATACTAATTATTCTCTTAATAATTAGGGACGCAGATTATTATTAACAAATATACAAAACATATAATAATCAATTGATAAACATCTCATATAATAATAAATAATGTCAACACATAAGTCTATGAATCATAGGCCTAGGGCATAACACCAACAGTCTCCCACTTGCACTAGGCCCAATCTACCATGTATCGAATACCCATGGACCTAACATGACCATCATGTTTAGCTTGCGAGAGAGCCTTAGTTAGTGGGTCCGCCACGTTGTCATCAGTGTCTACTCTGCATATCTTAACGTCTTCCCTTTCACATATCTCACGGATAATGTGGAAACGTCGAAGTATGTGTTTGGATCTCTGGTGTGATCTTGGTTCCTTTGCTTGTGCAATGGCACCATTGTTATCACAGTAAAGTTCAATAGGGTCTCTGATGCTTGGAACGACTTCCAAATCACTAATGAACTTCTTGATCCAAACTGCTTCCTTAGCTGCATCGGATGCCGCTATGTACTCAGCTTCGGTTGTAGAATCAGCGACGGTACTTTGCTTGGAACTTTTCCAACTCACAGTTCCTCCATTAAGCGTAAACAAAAATCCAGCATCGCGATCCGAAATCATCTTTGTCGGTTTGGAAGCTAGCATCTGTGTAGCCTTTTACTACAAGATCTTCTTCCATTCCTCCAAAGACCAAGAATGCATCCTTAGTTCTTCGTAAGTACTTAAGGATATTCTTGACTGCTATCCAATGTGGTTCACCGGGATCCGATTGGTACCTACTCGTCATGCTTAGAGCACACGAGACATCGGGTCTAGTACATAACATAGCATACATGATAGACCCAATTGCCGAAGCATATGGAATACCATTCATTCTCTTTCGCTCATCATTAGTCTTAGGACTTTGATTCTTGCTAAGAGATATACCATGCAACATTGGCAAATTCCCTCTTTTAGAATTTTCCATTTGGAATCTTCTAAGGACTTTGTCAATGTAAGTACTTTGACTTAAACCAATCATCCTCTTGGATCTATCTCTATAGATCTTGATACCAAGGATATATGCGGCTTCGCCCATATCTTTCATTGAAAAACACTTTCCTAACCAAGACTTAACAACAGAAAAGTAAACGTCATTTCCAATGAGTAAGATATCGTCGACATACAACACTAAAAAGAGTGCTACGCTCCCACTAATTTTCTTGTACACACAAGGTTCATCTTCGTTCTTGATAAAGCCAAACTCCTTGATTGCTTCATCAAAACGTAGATTCCAACTCCTATAAGCTTCCTTTAATCCATAAATGGATTTCTCGCAACTTACACACCTTGTTAGAATTTTCTGATCGACAAAACTTTCGGTGTTGTATCATGTATACATCCTCAAGTAACTTCCCATTAAGGAAAGCTGTTTTGACATCCATTTGCCATATCTCATAGTCATAATATGCGGCTATGGCAAGTAAAATTCTAATAGACTTAAGCATAGCTACAGGTGCGAAAAGGTTTCATCATAGTCTATGCCATGAATCCGCCTATATCCCTTAGCTACTAGCCTAGCCTTTATAGGTGTGCACCTTCCCATCCATGTCGGTCTTCTTCTTGAAGACTCCATTTGCACCCTATGGTTTTTACACCTTCGGGTGGATCAATCAAGTTCCAAACTTGATTATCAGGCCATGGATTGTAATTCGGACTTCATGGCCTCTTGCCATTTTTCCGAATCAGAGCGGATATCGCTTCTTGATAGCAAGTGGGTTCATCGTTTTCGATTAACTCCACTTCATCACTTTCCGTAACGAGAAATCCATATCTCTCGGGTTCGGATCGTGACCTACCACTTCGGCGAAGAACTTGTGCATCTTGAACCGGTTCCACAACGGTTTGTGAACTTGGTTCGGTTTCTACTATTGGTTCAATGTTGTTTTCGGGTTCTCGAATTTCTTCGAGATCTATTTTACTCCCACCGGTTCCTTTGCGAAGAAACTCCTTTTCTAAGAAAGTACCATTTCGAGCAACAAACACTTTGTTCTCGTTTCGGTTGTAGAAATAGTATCCTTTGGTTTCCTTAGGATAACCCACGAAAACACATTTATCGGATTTAGGTGCTAGCTTGTCGGAAGTTAACTTCTTGACATATGCATCGCAACCGCAAATCTTCATGAAAGACAAACTAGGTTTTCTTCCATGCCACATCTCATGTGGAGTCTTTTGAACCGATTTGGTAGGAACTACGTTTATAGTGAAAGCGGCAGCTTTCTAGTGCATGTCCCCAAAAGGATAAAGGAAGCTCAACTTGACTCATCATAGAACGAACCATGTCCAACAAAGTTCTATTCCTCCTTTCCGACACACCATTCCATTGTGGTGTTCCGGGTGGAGAGAGTTGAAATGATTCCACAACTCTTAAGATGATGTCAAATTCTTGGCTCAAATATTCACCACCTCGATCGGATCGAAGTACCTTAATAGTTTTGCCAAGTTGATTTTGCACCTCATTTTGAAATATTCGAAATATCTCAAACGATTCACTCTTATGTTTCATTAGATAAACATATCCAAATCTACTATAATCATCAGTGAATGTTATGAAGTACCGAAATCCTCCCCTAGCATCGCTACTCATAGGCCCACATACATCGGTATGTATGAGTCCTAGTAAGTCGCCCGCCCTTTCACCGGTTTTGGTAAATGGGTCCTTGGTCATCTTGCCAAGTAAACAGGATTCGCATGTCTCATATGATTCATAATCATGTGAGTCCAAAAATCCATCTTTGTGGAGTTTAGAAATGCGTTTCTCGTTTATATGGCCAAGACGACAATGCCATAAGTAAGTGTGGTTTACATCATTGGGTTTAGATCTCTTATTAATGTTATAGACATCATTATCTTGACTTTCAACATCAAGAATATAAAGGCCATTGAATGAAACAAAGATGCAATAATGCATATCACTCTTGTAAATAGAAAATTTCTTATCACGTATAAGAAAATTAAAACCTTCATCATCCAAAGCTGAAATCGAAATAATATTCCTACTTAAAGCTGGAACGTAATAACAATTGTTCAAAACAAGTATTAGTCCACTAGGTAAAGTAACTTCATAAGTTCCTACGGCTAATGCAACAACTCTTGCTCCATTCCCCACACGTAGGTCTACTTTGCCTTCCTTATGCATCCTTCTGTTCTTTAGACCCCGCACATTTAGACAAATGTGAGTTCCACATCCGTTATCCAATACCCAAGAACTAGAAGTAGATAGGAATATATCTATAACAAAGATACCCGAAGTTGAAGCAACTCCTTTCGCTCTTCTTCAAGCTTCCTTGTATTTTGCGCAGCTTTCTCCTCCAATGTCCAATCTCATTGCAATGGAAGGCATTGCGTCCTCTCGGGGACTTAGGCTTAGCCTCTTTAGGCTTGGAAGCCTCTTTGGGCTTGGCAACCTTTGCCTTAGGATTAGCAACCTTTGCTTTTCCTTTACCCTTGAACCACTTTCCCCTTATTAACCATTAGCACTTGGTCGGTTTTCTTCTCGACAATATTGGTTTCCGCAAAGTAGTCAACATTTGAACTAACTCGGAAAGGTTTCTATTCATTCCACCCATGTGATAGTGCATTATGAAATGACTAAAACTTTTATGTAATGAATTCAATATTATGTCGGTAGCCAACTCTTGGCTAATTGGAAAACCGAGCCTTTCAAGATGCTCAATGTGGCCCTTTAACTTGAGAGCATGGGGACCAACAGCCTTGTCCTTCACTCATCTTGCATGAGGTCAAGGCTGCAACTCGTGTTGTACCTTTCTTGCCTAGCTTGAACTTGGAACATTTCCATCGCCCGATTGTTTAATTCGATTGTCCCCCAAGTGCTCAAGATCCTTCGAAGGTTCTTGCACATGGCGGAGAGCATAAGACAACCAACATCCGTAGAGTCACGCTTGTGCTTCGGATATTGTTCCCTTATTGCCCTAGCGACATTGGCGGCGGAGTTCAGGTGGAATAGGTTCATCGAGAACGTACAGTTTCTCCTCTTGTTTGAGAATAATTCTCAAACTACGGATCCAATCCATATAGTTTGTACCATTCTCTTCCAACTTTTCCTTCTCAAGGACAGATCGCAGTGAAAAGTGATTATTGTTTGATGCCATTTATTCTACAAAAAGATATACATAAAATATGAACACATATAAGTAAACATATTATATGAGAAGTATAATGCATTTAAATAAATGCTCCCACTAAATTATACACCTTCAAATGCAAATAAGCATAATATACATTTAATGGGCTAAGATCCAACTTTAATTCAATTTCAAGTTTGCTATGGCAAACCGCTCAAAATTAAATTAATTAGGTAGAAAACATCAATCATATCACATATATGACTCTTAGATCTTTTATGAGATTCATTCAAGACATCATATGTCTAGGCATATTTTAATCTCATCTTATGCCTTGGGTCCAAAACCATTTTGATAACCCAATTAAGTTCATTCATATTAAACTTATAGGAACCACCATTTCCTCATCTTGCTCGCATTCGAATAGAATCAAAGCACCTTGCTATGGCAAGCCTACCCAAAACTATCCGAATGGTCTCAAGTGTTTAATCATGAATTGGCATAAAGAACTTAAAAGTTAAATGAAGGTTCTTTAAAGGTAGATTATAAGCATATCAGAAAGATAGTCAAAATCATGCACCAGGTAAGTTCCCAGGAAGATAGGTGAGCCACAAGGACTTCTTAAGTACCAACTCTTCCTTAGGCGAGAACTCTCCTAGACATGCATAATTTAGAAATCAACTACGATTAGGCAACATAATCCCTACCTTTTATAAACAATCAGTTTCCTTTTAAATTTCGCGTATTTATGACTTGTTTCCATAAACAATCATAAGATCCAAAATTTACAATGTCTAAATCTAAACATATTAGGAAACTAAATATCATTTTTCAACTAAACATCTAATTAAAAAAAAAAAATTCTTAGCATGTAAGAACAATTAAAACATGCATCGCAATAATTATTAAAATCACATTTTAATCAATTAATCATGCATATCAATGAATCAATCTAGCATGTCATTATAAACTCAATTTTATAACATCCAGATTTTCATATGAACATATCAGATTGTAAACACAATCACGAGAATAGCGAAAAATTGAACAAACCGATTACGCCGGTTTTGGCTTATTATGTCGCGTGACAACACGCCCGGAGGCTTGATATGTCGCGCGACCTAACAGCCGAGATAACCCGAATTCCTCATGGCTCATCATGTCGCGCGACTAAAGTAGCCAAGTAACGGGATTTCCGATTCGAACCAATACAGATTACAACCAATTAAATCATATAAAACGGCCTTTTACTGATTTAATTCGGCATAATTCGAAAACGATTTTCACATTGTTTCACATAAACAATTAAAATTCTATCGCATACAAAACATGCAATAAGCATATAAACAATTTATATCTTAAATCTAGCATGTTAATTCAAACTTAATCATACGAACGGGGCTCACGATACCACCGTTGGGTTTTACGGGTCCACGCGCGGCGGGAATTAAGCATTAAAACATAAAACCCAAGAAGCCCTAGGATCCGTTCTATACAATTAATTTAAATTCCTATGAGATAGAATTAAACCAACCTTGAAACGCTTTCCGGTCTTGAGCTATCGAACGATTTTGATTATGTGATATCGAATCACAAACTTCGTTCTTCAACTTGCTTGAACTCTAGGCCTTGATCGATGAACGAGCGAAGACCCTCTTTTGGTATCCACACCTTTGAATGAATCCAAGAACAACTTCTTGATGATTGCTAGATCTAAACCTTGAAGAATATTGAGAGTATTTAATTATGAATTTTGCTTGAAAAATTTCGGTACGACCTTTTAGGTGCGACGGAACCCTTGTATTTATACTACAATAGTAGGAATACCTCTCCTAATCGTATTAGGAGAGACAGGCTGTCAAAACGCGTATGGGCCTATTATGTCGCGCGGTATATTAAGCCATTGGCTTAATATGTCGCGTGACATATATAGCCAGATACTGAAACTCTCAATCATTCTTCCTCCGATTTAACCAATTCATTCTAGTTGTGTGGGACCCAATAGGATTACTTTATGTTGGCAATGAGTTCGATCATATCGAACCTCATAAGACATAAGCGGACTCTAGCAAGCCATTATGTCTACCCAAATAATGTAACGTAAGAGTTCACGTTTCCAACGGTGTACTTCCATTTCTCCCTTTGTCTCACGATGTTATATTGAACACAAGTCATGGTCATTGTCAACTTGTCTAAGTTCAATGCTTTCTCGATTCCTTGAGTATAATGATAATTCCAATCATATTGGGGTACGGCCATACACTTTCATCATTATCACTCATCGAGGGGCCCAAGCAAAACATCTCTCTTTCGAGAGACAAATTCCATCTTAACTTATCATCCTTCCCATTATGAATCCGATCATGCCAAAGATAGCCTTTATGGATATCGTGTTAAGATATCGTTTGACTAAAATCAAACATGACTTTTCATCATATGTAAGGTCATGATAATCTCAGGTCTAGGGACTAAATGAAGTAACCTTATGAGATTTACTTATGACACTTGACCATGTCATAAATCTCATGCGGGTCATGTCCAGTCACTTGTTCTCTAACAAGTACTCATAATTTCAATGTGCATCTCTATGCATATAATCATCACATGATTATCCATTGACAATTATACTAATTATTCTCTTAATAATTAGGGACGCAGATTATTATTAACAAATATACAAAACATATAATAATCAATTGATAAACATCTCATATAATAATAAATAATGTCAACACATAAGTCTATGAATCATAGGCCTAGGGCATAACACCAACAGTTACACTCACTCCCCCTTAAAGAAAATTCGCCCCGAATTTAAACTTGCTTACTTAAAAAAATAAAGAAGGTGACCTTCCACGTATTTCAAATTATACTTCAAATAGTTTCCTCAATGGCATGATTCTTCTATACATTTTCACAACCCGAATACTCTAGGATTTCAATTCCCTGAACTGTAATTCTAATAACTCTCAACGGTTCTCCTGCATAAGTCAAATCCGCTTAATCATCATTAGTTGAAGAGCTCCATACAAACGAGGGATCATGCAAATGATTTTTCCATACCAAGCTTCATACAGTACCAATTCAATGCTAAACTAAAAACTACTATTATACGCAAACTCGCTAAGGTTAATTAAACTTCTCAAGTTGAAAGGAAATCCATCACACAACACACAACCTATTCTTCAAGAATCTGGATAGTCTTCTCTGTCTGCCCATCTGTCTGAGGATGAAACGCCTCACTGAACTCAACTTGGAACTCAGAACCTCACACACAGCTTCCCAAAATCGCAATGAATCTTGGATCTCGATCTGGTACAAGGTCGATTGGTACTTCGCGAAATCAATCAATCTCTCGCATGCACAACTGTGTTAATTTTTCCATTGAATACTTCGTTGATATAAGTAGAAAGTAAACCGATTTGATCATTCTATCCACTATTAACCAAACGCATCCATCTTCATCGACGTCGAAGGTAGTCCAGTTACAAAATTCCATCGCAATGCTTTCCCATTCAAATCTTCTAACCCTTCTTCAAATCTTGATACCTCTTCGAACTTTCCTGATGAATCGCAATTCTAGATTTATGGTTTTCCCATCTTGAAACTATCCGATAATCCTCTCAAGTTTTGAATCATTGTTGAACTTCCCCTAAGGGACCCATATGCTATAGGTATAACTGGAATATTCGCAATAATATCTCACCTTGCGACTCAAAGGATATAATTGTTGACACATAAGCCTTTTGGCTAATCGCAACTGAAATCACAATAACTCTTCTGGATGATATAAAAATAACGCAATTAAAGTCTTTTAATAGTTCCAACCATCGCTTCGGCCTGTTGATCTCTTCCTTTCGAGTAACTAAATTATTCAAACTCTTAGGATCGGTAACAAATCTCAAATGGAGCTTCAAAAAGATAAGGTTCCCACTTAAATAACGTAAAATAATTGCAGTCACTTTCGAGTAGAGGATAAGAAAATTCCGCTTTATCTAAGCTAACTTCCTCGAAGCATCCGCTATCACTTTCCCATTTAGCATAATATCACAACCCAACCTTCCTTTAATACGCACTTAAAATTCACGAAGTCCCCACATCCACTAGGTAAGGTAAGGATCGAATCTAGAGTCAATCTATTCTCTATCTCTACCAATATGATTCACCCTTTTTACATCTGACACCATTGATATCCTTCCGAGTTAACTAAATCAACGATTTTACAATTCTCAAGGATCCAATGATAATCCTTCGGTAGCACTTGCCAACCCAAAGATCACGGACTCAATCCTCGTAAGATCCATGGTAACATTCGAGCTTAAGACTATAGAACCCAAAATTTGAAATCTTCTCGAGTCAACTCACACTTGCTAAACTTCTCAAACGATGACCTCCCACTAAAGACAAATAACACAACTCGCAAATGATCTTCATGATCCTCTCGTAACTTTAATTAAACAAAGAGGTCATCAATCCTAATTACCATAAAGCCATCAAAATAAGGATTAAAATTCTGCTTATCATACTCAGAACCAACACATGGGATACTCCGATGGAAGCACATTTACCATCTACTCACAACTAGCACATAAAATTTTTAGAAGGACTTCTTATGCAAGTCTAACACATACCAAATACCCTTCTCACTTTTAACCAAAATTTCCACCTTTAATGCCTATATATAACAAGAATACCACATAAAATCTTATCTGTATCAATTACAAATATGAGCAAATTAGGCATAGAAAAGGAGACTCACTTCTTATGATAGTCTACCAGTGCACAACAACTACTTACCCATCCAGGTCAAGTATATCTCAAAATCACAAATTGGTAATCATTCCAAATCAACTGGCAATACATGCCTAGCTATAACCACATCACCATCGTGGTAAACCAAAGGAGATTTGAGATACTCTCTCATAAGAGCAGAAACCTCTATCACATAAAATAATCTCAAGCAATGTATGCCACATAGAAGCAAAATGCTATGCCAAACATAAATGATATGAAACAGGATCTATAAAAATATGTCCCCTAACTCCTGAGACAGGTAATATACCTCTAGTGACCTCTGAGGGATCTATCTCTCCTAGACCTGAAACACATACTCGACCTTAGACCTTCCCTTTTGGTTTCCCTTCATTATCTCTTTTGGTACCACCTTTTGGTTGTCCACCCAGCTGACCGCTGCTTGAAGCTCGTTCCCGCTGTAACCTTGGGCAATATCTCCTAAAGTGTCCCATCTCTCCACACTCCAACACTTATCTTCAGTATGTCCAACCCTCTTACAAAAATTACAAACCTTCCCGGAGACTGAAGATCTTGGCTGCCCTCTGGTGACTCTGGATCCTAGTCCTTGATACTTTGATTTGCTTCTAACCCCACTTTCTGATCTTCCACTGTTTTCCTCAATGTCAATCTCAATCATATACGCTCTATCTACGGCTGTCTGGTAATTGGTGAAAGTATCAATCAATAATTTCATCCTAATCTCATCCCTCAAACCTTTTACAAACTGATGAACTCTTCTCGCTTCATGTGATACCAAATGAGGGCAACACCGAGCCAATTCCTCAAATTGGGTTGAATACTGTCCATCGTCATGGTCCCTTGCTCTAGCCTCAAGAATTCGATCTCCTTCTTGTCCCTTGTAACCATTGAAACGAAATAATCCTCGAACTGCTGGGTGAAATTATCCCAAGTCTGGGGCGTATGATCCCGCTCCCAACTTCCCTTCAAAATCTGCCACCACTGATCAGCTGGACCTTCAAGTTTGAAAACGGCATATCTAACTTTCTCTTCGTTGGGACTTTTCATAACCTCAAAGATTTTGTTCATTTCCTCTAACCATTTTTCTGCCTTTAACGGATCCGAATCTCCATTAAAGCTCGGTGGATTCATCTTCACAAATCTTTCCAATCCATCACTTTGACATCCTTCAGGTTGATTCAGAACTGATCCCCGAGTTTCCATATTCTGTACAAACATCCTGAATAAATTTATCATCTCTTCATTCTGAATTCCATCTGTCCCCATATTTCCTTCATTTTCTGGAACCCTTCGCTGGTCATCATTGCTTCCGGCCATTGTATAACCCCCTGCATTAAACACTTGGTGTCAATTACCACACACTCCCCCTAGTTTAGACATCTACCCTTGACCTCTAGACTAAGCTTTGATACGAACTGTGAGCACCCCAACCCGAAACCTAACACGTGTCCCGAGCTTGAGAGGCCCAAATTAAGAAAACCCATCTGAAATTTTAAAAAAATTTATTTCACCTTAAAAGAAAACCAATTATCAAACTTCCAAAATAAAATCAACTGATAATATCTCCACTTGGAGGAATTTCAACAACAACTTCAATAAACCATAATCTGATCAATTACATCGAAAACCCCCCCAAAACTTTGTTTTACAAAAGAGTTTTCTATACAACTTTATAAAGGAGTAATACTTAATAAAGACTCCAGACAACCTACTCATATACATAACCTGACAAGTCCCAAAAGCAAAAAGTCCAAACTCTTATCCCCGGCCTCACTGGTTCAGGTAACCTGTCTCAGCACGATCTAAAACAGTAAAGGGGAAGGGGTGAGAATAAATCTCAATAAGCTATTATGAATGCAGCAAGATGTCAAATAAGATGCAACACATAGCATGGTTACACATAACACGTTATTAAAGCGGTAAACACCTTACGTTACCTCATTTTACCTTTCCCGTCTGAACAATAAGTCATACAACGTGGGAGTAAAACTCTGCTCTTTGGTGAACTGCCCCCATGCACATTCACCGCTTATAGGACTCATACTCCAGAGATCCATATAAGGAAAGAAAAATACTTATATGACTCTTCATTCAGAGTACCATATAATAACGCAGCTTTCTGTAAGGCTTTTAGCTCAACACAGAAGCATTCCACCTAACTCCAAGAAATCGCAGCTATCTGTAAGGCTTTTGGCTCAATACAGAAGCATGCAAACCCCATCTGTGGTCACAGAAGGGGACAGTCACAGGTATAATGAAATTCAATCACTTATAGAACAAATCCATAATTGATTGTATCCCATTATACCCCTAAACCTCGTATAATATAAACACATTCAAGCACATAATAGATACTTGAAATTAGATCCACACCTTGGGATAATAATGCAACAATATGATAAATATACATCTTCACTAGCACAATAGTGTAACATACAATTCATACACTATTTATATTACAAACCATGGATATGAACTCAAGTAATGCTACAATGCATCATCAACCAACCCTACATGATCATTATGTAACAATTCATAACCCCTATAACAGTCCAAGACCAATTTACCAAGTTGGAGTCACTTTGGTGAAGTTGCCAAACAAGGCTGCCAAGCATTTTCCGAGCAATATTTAAAGTACTTCCACTATTCCATTTTAATCAAGTAAGACATCATTATGTAGCTAAAGTATTCTACTTTAATTTAAGTTAAAGAGGGTTCACTTTGATTCTAGTTTGCATAGGTTTAAACAGCTCTAAAAATGGTTCAGTGTTGACAGGGCATGGCACGACTCGTGCCCCCTGGCACGACTCGTGCCACTTCAACCCCAAATCAATCAGCAAGGGTGGCCAAGTTTTCACGAGTCGTTTACACGAATGGGCCATGGGCACGAGTCGTGCCCTTTTCACGAGTAGTTTACACGAATGGGCCATGGGCACGACTCGTGCCACGGCCAAAAGGGTTACTAACTTCACCAAAACTCATACCAAATCATTCCAATCAAATAAGATAGATCTAATCCCCTTACTACTTAGTTGTTTTACTCATTACACTACCCCATTTCATGTTTAACCTTCCTATTACAACTTAAACCATACCCTTGTACTCCTTATCAACTTCTATAAACAACAACACCACATTTAGGTCATTACCCAATTCCATTTCAGTCCAAAACCATTTTAACTCTTTCTATTCATTTCCATCTCAAGTAATATGTGACCAATCCAATTCTAAATTACATTAACAAGTCTAAAGTGGACATGCATCCAAGTATTTACCATTACAACTTGGAACAACCATTTTACTACTATCCATTTCTACTTTCAACCATTTTCCTCACTTTCTAACTCTAGTAAATTGGTCAAAATCCACATGCAATACCTACACTGAAACCATTAACATCTACAAATACTTTATACCACTCTTCTTTCACTTAGACCACCATTTTATAACCCCAAGTAATTCTACATTCACTAAAATCCTTTTTACTCAAATAACATTATCCAAAAATACCAAAACCCTTTTCTTTCAACCAAATATTCAATAAAACATAGAATGAGCAATTATTAGAAGAAAGTCATAATAACTTACCAAAATGATGTGAAACGAAATATTTATCTTCCGGGCTTGATGCGCTTCCCTTGCCGCCACGAACAAGAAAGTACAAACGGATCGTCAAATGGAAAGGGATTGGATTTACTATAATTTTTGGAAGGGATAATTTTGGAGAGGGGTTTCCATGGGGGAAAAGTTGAGGAGGTTCAAGAAGATGATTGAGGGAATGGGAAGGTTAAGGAAGGAGGTGAGGGAGGTATGACCTCCCTTGACTACATAAAGGGAATTCTTTCCCAATTGTCCACTTAAGTCCCCCAAGAGCTAAGGCAAGACAACTAGCACCTCCACTTCCATTCTTTACACAAAACACCTCACTCACTTATAATATTTTACTTTAAACTTTCAAATATTATAAATTCACTACACACTTTACCTTTTATTCCATTTAGATCCTTTATCATTAAGTTAATTCGTTTTCATCCTCACTTCACATATGTCATCAAAGTATAAAATTGACACCAAAAATCAACAAATGGCATAAAATAAATAATTGAGATACTACAATTCTAACCCCACGTGCTCAACACGTGTTAAAGGGGTGCCTATGGTTAGGATCGTTACATAACCCAATTCATCACTTATCACTAACCTATGAACAATTGAAAAAATCATTATTAGTTATTTAAAGTTAAATAAATGTGCTCTCAAATATTCTTTAAACAAATGATAATTCATTTCTCGTATTCTCTTCGTTAGTTAGTTATTCAAAGTTGAATAATCATAACTATCAGGCTTTGGCCCGGTGGTCAGAGCTCATAGGCTTTCTTTTTCTAAAATTTTTTAGACGCTTCTGTGTGTGTGTGTGTGTGTAAAAAAAAAAAAGTTGAATAATCATTCAATTTATAAGTTCATTCCTCACTTGTGAACAACTTATAAATATGTTTTATCTTAATAGTATTAAAATGCGTTGATTAAATAATAAAAATATTTAAGTGTAGCATTGTAGTACATAATTTAAGCTTCTTGTTTATGAGTTATATTTTCATTATAAGAAAAACATTTATTTCTCAATTGACTATTATGGAGTATGTTTTTTTAATCTTAATGAAATAAATGTGCATCAATTGAAAAATACTCCCTCCGTCCCTAAATATTTGTCCCATTTGACTTTTCAAGCATTTTAATTTATTGATTTTGAAGCTTTAATTTTGATTATTTTTACGAACGCTTTGAAAATTGTTGATAATATACACCGTCGTTATGCAATACTCCGTCCCTAAATGTTACAAGTTTTGAAGATTTAGTGATTTTGAAGCTTTAATTTTGAAAATGAGACTAACTTTTTGAGACAAAGAAAAAGGGAAAATGGGACAAACATTTAGGGTCGAAGGGAGTACATCGGTTATTCATAGGTTCAATTTCTGTTAAACACATTGATTTTTTAATTAACAATTAATAAGTAGTATGTTTTTTGTATTGATAAAAAAGTTCAGAAGCGTATCAATTGAATATTTCATCCACTTAACAAAAAAATAAAATGAATTTATTTAGGAAAAATATAATAAATTTAACTTGTCCACATAATATAATGCCCAGTAAAAATGAATATTCTATTTATTCTATAATATAATTTAAGTCGCTTGGACATGTATTTTTGTCCGGCTATGTGAAATTTTATCAAAACAACGAAAAACAAGTTATTTTACGAAAAATATTTTTTAAAAAATATTTTACGTCGAAACAAACGGAGCATAGGAATAAAAATGATAAGTGAACGTGAATTTTTATTTCAATTCTTTTTTTGCACCATGAAAATAATGAATGTATTTAATTACTTTGGATTTGCTTACCTAATTGAGGTTATAAATCCCCCCCACAAGAAATATCTGATAGGGCGTAAACCTCTATATTCTCTGCCATTCTATAATGCCCGTTCAGAACCACCAAACTCCGTCCCAGTCAACAATGTCGTCCTCCACTCCGGCCGCCGATCGCGGCGGGGTCATCGAAGATGACGCTTGGGTGTGGGGACAGATCAGAGCGGAGGCACGCCGCGATGCTGAATCGGAGCCGGCGCTGGCGAGCTACCTCTACTCAACCATCATTTCTCACTCCTCGCTAGCTCGTTCTCTCTCCTTTCATCTGGGGAACAAGCTCTGCTCCTCCACTCTCCTCTCTACCCTCCTCTACGATCTGTTCCTTAACACCTTGTCCTCCGACCCCATCCTCCTCGCCGCCACCGTCGCCGATCTCCGTGCTGCCCGTTACCGTGACCCGGCCTGTATTTCCTTCTCTCACTGCCTTCTCAATTACAAGGGCTTTTTAGCGCTTCAAGCCCACCGTGTGGCCCACAAGCTTTGGGCTCTAAACAGGAAGCCCATAGCACTCGCACTTCACTCCCGAGTCTCCGATGTGTTCGCGGTGGACATACACCCGGCGGCGAGGATCGGAAAAGGGGTGTTGCTGGACCACGCAACGGGAGTGGTGATTGGGGAGACGGCGGTGGTGGGGAACAACGTTTCGATTTTGCATCACGTGACATTGGGTGGGACCGGAAAGATGGGTGGGGACAGGCATCCTAAGATTGGAGATGGGGTTTTGATCGGAGCTGGAGCTACGATATTGGGTAATGTCAAAATTGGGGTAGGGGCCAAAATTGGTGCAGGGTCAGTGGTGCTGATAGATGTGCCGGCGCGGACGACGGCGGTGGGGAACCCAGCGAGGTTAGTGGGAGGGAAAGAGCAGCCTACATTGCATGAAGATGTTCCGGGGGAGTCGATGGATCATACATCATTCATCTCCGATTGGTCTGATTACATCATCTAATAACGGGTAATGTGATTGGTTAACATCTCAGTTGTGTTTGGCTTGTAGTTTTATGTAATTGTTCTGGACTCGGCGGAGTTAGGGCATGTTTGGCAAGAAATTCTAAGAACTCCCAAAATTGCACCTATATTGCAGTATGATGAAAAAATGAGTACTTTAATAAAAGTTTACATTGTCTGTCTTATGGTCTTGTTTATGGCTGGGGTTGTTGGTATTTCGTTTAAATAAGTTACTCCCTACATTATTTGGTATTTCTTTTATGGACTCGGAACCGCTCCTTCAAGCAGCTCTTGAAGAACTCGGTTCGAGTCCATCCACGTGGCCTTACTCTCGTTTTGTGCGTGGTTGAGTACAACTTGTGGGGGGTTTTCGAGCTCAAAACCATCTCATCTGTCGAGCACAAAATAGGGGGATATGGTCAAATCTTATCATCAAGAGACTGCAAATACTTTTATACAATTCTGCTTGCATCGACGCACACATTCCATTAAACCAGATCTTCTCAATTCCAGAGTAAAAATCTGATAGTAGCATTCAAAGGGAAACAGGGAGAGGTTGGGGTAAGGCTTCGTGACCAAACTTAAACAAATGTTCCCCACCGCGAATATTCTTCTTCTCTTGAATCAATATTGTGCCGATGAGAATTTGCTCTAGCTCTTCCCCATCACTCCATTCATGAATCTCCGCTTTTACGAGTCCCTCGTTCTTTTTTATCAATTCCCACACCGGAAAATCCTTTCTTGGCATCATGTAATCTCTTTGGCTCAGCTTCAAGCTCGGACAGAAATCCCCCGCTCCATCTCCCAAATAAATCATCTTTTTCATCCCCTCCATTGCCTTAATTCTCTCTATTATCAAACCCTGAACAGAAAACATTAAATAAAATAAATTGCATTTTTAGCTTTAAATCTTCAATTTTTAATTTTTTTTTTTTACTTTTTGACATACAAAAAAGCCATTGATTGATGAATGAATCTTGAATCTACCTTGCACATGTTAGGAGGGCAGAGGCTGCAACCATGAGGGGTGCTGTGGCAAGGCATAATTCTCAGCCTTCCATCCTCGTCCACATAGCACGGATTCGTGTTGATTTCAGAAAAACATTCTCTTACTCCTATATTTTTCAGAATTGTATCGATAAACAACACATTTGCATCGCTTACGATCCTCAAATCACACCTGAAAATTAATCAAAAATTTAAATAAATAAAAGTTTTCATGTATCAAATTCTATGGAGGCTAATAATAGAAGAGTGAAAGGTACAAACCCTAAAGCATGGACCGTTTTGATTGCGGGTACAACCCGAGGGTGAATAGGAACCCGTTTGAGAGCTTCCACAATGTCGTCAATGGTTTTTCCTCGTGCATGCAACTCTGTCATCATCCTATCCTGCCATCACAAGATTGAAACATTAACTGACCCGGACAAATTATCTTAAACGAAACAAAAGTATTAGTCGAAAAACTAACCATGAGAGCATTCCAAGGCAAGGTAGGACGAAGCTGATTGAACAAATCGGTGGCGCCCAGCTCATCCACCACCCAGTTATCGCTGTCGACATCGATGATCGTCTTGTCAAAGTCAAAAACCACAATTATTCCCGCCATTACCATATAGCTTGAAGAAGGAAAATGGCTGGAGAATTTGTTGGAATTAGGCAGGGATTGATGTAGGGTTTTATATATAGAGTTAGGGGTGTTAAGTGTAAAGAATAAATCAAGGGTTTGCTAGTTAGTTTTAGATGCCAATGGAATATTACGCGTAAATGGAATTTGTGGGAAAAGTGAAAGGGCGTCCATTGGCCAATTAAAATTGGACTCTACAAATCTCCTATTCTTATTCCAATTCGAATTTGAATTTGATCTCTTCGGATCAGAACAAATGATATTAATTTAACACGTTCATTAATAAAAAAAAAATAGTTTAAAAAAATGTTCAATTCAACTTAAAAACAAGTAGATTAAATTCCTTCAAAAAAAATAAAAAAAAAAAAAGAAAGAAAGAAAAAGAAGTAGATTAAATGAACAAATAAAACATGCCCCATTTCCGCACATCAATTTTATCACGTGTGATGTTAGTATGTCACTTACTAATTTTTCATTTCAACTCATTAATAATTAAATGGTTCAAGAAAAAAAAAACTCATTAATAATTAAAGAATATCATTCAAAAACAAAAAATAATTAAATAATATCTAACAATAAAAATAACTTAAGGTAAATCAATGGTTTAAACATTTTCTTTTTGCATTTTTTAAAAATTATAAATGTAGTAATGGGTAAATACTAAATACAGGGAACGAAAAATTCCAACTCTGCCCTTGCCCTACACGAGATGTTGTGAAACGAGTTATCTCGTCGGATTTGCGCTGCCGGCCATATCTCCGGCACCGCTGATTATTTTTCTGATAGGTTACAAGTTGTTCATAATCCTATAGTTTATTCGAATGTTCCGCTTCAGTAAAGGGAGTGAGAGAATATTCGGTTGGAATTTAGAAATATAGAACCGCCGGGGCGGGAGTCAAGTGTCAGCCAACTAGGAAACGCACTCCACAACTATTATTGGGGAATATACCCTCCTTTACGTTGGCTGCCCGTCCTAAAATTGGTGGGATTAGCAAGCATTCTATCTCTTTATTGCTCCATCATTGTTTTGGTTTAAAATTCTTAGTTTTAATTAACATTATTAGAATTTGAAGATAAAGAGACGAAGTCAATCATTTATTTAAGATAGAGATGAATAATATGAAAGACTCAATTTTATTATGTTACTAGAAGCACATATTTATAGAATTTACAAAGAGTTAGAATCTTATTCTAATACAAGATTGAGTTATCTATTCTAAATATATTAAAAAGATTGAGTTACCTCTTTTAAATACATTAGAATATTTAGAGTCATATTCTAATACAAACAATATATACTTGATAATATACTGATGATGCAAGGAACGTGTTGATCAACCTACGTGCAGTAATTATGTTGATCAGCTGGCTTAATTTGACCTGAAACAGTGAACACACGACTAGCCGAGATGGTCTCCGACTAAGACCCTCCGGCCTGAGAGTAAGTATCACGTGTTTTAGCTTATAACTGTATTGAGATTGATTCAACAGCAAATATGGCATTACCTCTAAACGGCGTATGTTGTGAAGTATTTATAGCCTTAGATAAGAAGCAGAATTATAGTAGGATTGAGTAGAATCCCTAAAATCATGGTGACTCCGAAATTGTAGGAGACGGTTATGGAAAGTCTTTGGTCGACGTACGTCTCTGTAGGTCGAGGTCGCCTGAGTAGGTCAAGGTCGACCTGACATTGTATTATAGCCAGATAGGATTTGTACAAGGAGATGATCGTATGTCGGACTAAGCTAGGTCGGGACCAATGATGGTCGGACAATGAGATAGGTCGACTGATCTTTGTTGCGGGAACAGGGGCTTGGTAATAACTGGGCCGGTCCACTTGATGACGTTGCTGTAACGACGCCTGAATAATTGAGTTTTGTACGTTAGGCCTAGCCCGTCACTTTTATTCTGTTCATAAAATATAATGTTATGACAATATTATATTCCTAATAATACAAATGTTAGAAGAAATCTGAACTCATACACATGCATGTAACTAAACTACTTGGTGCGTGATTAGACATGTTTGATCCATCCAATCCAATCCATAGGCAAGAAACTTTAGAATTTGTAATCACAATAATGCAAAGGAATGGCATTCTATATATATTTAATTTGATTTATCTTCTTATCTCGAATCAATATCCAACTGACGTTCATTAGCAACAAGAGCCGACTCCAAAAAGTTTACCATTTGTCCATTGCCTTTGCAATTTGTGAGCTAGTGCATGATTGCTTACATGCACCCAAAAGTTTGACTCAAATAACTTTTGAACTAAACATGCTTTCTCATTTAGTTTTTAATTAATCAACATTTTTAATAGGTCGATTATTTAAGTAACTTTGGTTGTTGTTTCACCATAAAATTTCCATTCAACATGTTCTACATCTTGGACATCCATTTTAAGGTAGCGTCTTAACTTACATCTTGGACTAACGCCTTGAAATTGTTTGTTGTATTTTCCTAATTTTCAGGAACAAAATTATAAATAAAAATAACTCTTCTGTACGACTGCATGGACTTGGTCAAACAACAACACAACGGTCCCATCCATCAAACAAGGGATAACGGCTGATCTTCATCAACAAATGACGAGATTCTAGGCGAAATATCAGCATGTCATTCAAGTTGTTGTTTTTTCAGTTACGATCATGTATATATATTACTCTTAGGACGCACCTGTATACACGTTACACATTCTTGCTCGCTCTCATACTGCACTTGTACTAAAAAACTACGATACTCAATAATATTTTTTTGATTTAGGTAGGCTTTCCAAAAGCCTCCCGAGATTTTTCCCCCTCGAACGATTGTTCTAAGGATTTTCTCGTTACATCCTTTTGTTCATCTTGCTTTGTGAATTATATTCCATTTGTGCCCAAACATCCTTGATAAGATAATTTACTTGCTGAAATTTGTCCAAAACAATTTGGCGCGTTCTGTGGAAACTTTGGTTTTTTAGATTCCAATCAAGATGAGCAATTCGACTTCAGCTATGTCTACCCCCATCATTGCCACTAGGGCAAGAGCCAGCACGTCAAGTGTGCTTGTGACGTCTAGCATGCATTCACCTGTGGGCTCTGGCGCGGCCACACCTCAAAACCTAGGGCTCAGCCTAGGTGGATCCTCATCCATGATGTTGTCGGGAATTTCATTAGAAGTTATAACTGCCATGACGTCTATGATGCAACAATTGAAAGACCAGATCGACGGGCAGCGACATACCAATCAGATGATTTTCAACCACATCGATAGGCTACGACATGATTTCTCGGCGTTAGGGCTCAGCATTCAAATAGTCAGCATGCCGGAGACTTTACCCTTGAAGCCTAGGACTCTTTTCTCGGATGCTGGGACGAGTGCAAGTGGTGGTCAAGGCAACACGTCCATGTTCAACACTGTTCAGACTGAAAGCACCACCGTTACATTCAACCTGATGTCGCTGTCATCATGTTTTACTTTTGCAACCCCGCCTCCTGTGGGGCAAACAAGGAGTTTTAACGTGTTCAATACTCCTTTCAATCCCTTAGTTGCCACTAACCCTGTTGCAAGAGAAGTACAACAACTCAAGGACATCCTCATGAAGGTTTCCGGAGTCACCTTGCCCTTCAACCAAGCATCTCCAACCAGCCATCATGATTCACGTTTTGTTCCTGCTATAGCTGGGGTGGAGATCCCTAAGAGATTCCAAGTACCTTCCATGAAACAATATGATGGCACAACAGATCCTGCAGAGCATATAACCCTGTACCAAGAAAAGATGGACATCATCAGTATTCCTCCGCATCTTAAAGAAGTTTGCTTGTGCAGGGGTTTTAGATCTACCTTATCTGGTCCCGCCTTGATGTGGCTGACTAATCAGCCTATGAACTCCATATCATCTTACTCTCAATTAATTAACATGTTTCTTAACCAATTTTCTTGCAATCGTGTGTTTGAAAAATTAACAAGTGACCTTTACAGGATTGTGCAACAACATGACGAAACCTTAAAAGACTACGTGTTCAGGTTCAACAAGGAGGCCGTAAGCATTCCTCACATTGACGTGTCAACTGCAACAGAAGCTTCAGGATGGGCCTGAAGAGAGAATCATCATTCTACCAAGACCTTGTCATGTTCCTATCTAGAAGCCTAGAAGAAGTCAGGACGAGGTCCGTTCATTTCATCAGGCTGGAAGAAGATGAAATGATTCATGGCAAAGCGTTCAAAAAGGCACCTACCTATGAAAATCCCGACAGGAAGGCGGACTCGTCCCACCATCGATCTAATAGGGAAAAACCCTACTCTAAAGCTAACTCTTCCAAGATTAATGTTGTTGAAGAAGATGATGATGAAGATGATACAGTTTATCCTAAGATTAGTGACTACTGTTTTTCTGTCGACGTTTCAGGCCACCTACATGCAATGGACAACTTAGGTGGCAAGGCGAGGTGGCCAAAGGCAGCTGACAAATCATCATCCTAGAAGGACAAATCAAAATGGTGTGCTTACCATAAAGATTTTGGTCATACTAGTGATAATTGCATCGCCTTGAGAAAAGAGATTAGCTACTTACTATCAAAACGACTCCTCAAAGATTTGCCAGTGAAAAGAAAAGGACGGGCTGAAACAAAAGAGGTCGTCGCTGACGCTCCATCTTCACCTCCTCCTGCAACTAAGGTGATCAACTTTATTACAGGTGGATCAGACAATTGTGGAACCACGTATTCTGCAGCAAAGCGTCATGCTAAGAATTCCAAGGAGGATAAGACGGAATTGCCAATTAAGCATCCAGATCACTTGCCGGGAGAACAAATTATTTTTGATGATGATGATAAAGAAGACGTCTTAGATTCGCACCATGATGGTCTAGTCGTCACCCTACAGATTGCCAATTGTAAGGTGAAGCGCATCTTAATCGACAATGGCAGTTCAGTCAATTTGATCATGAAGAGCACCTTGGAAGAAATGATGATCCCCCTATCAGAGGTAGTAAGGAACTCCTCCATTTTGGTAGGCTTCAGTGGGAAAACCAAACAAACAATTGGAGAAATCAAATTGCCCATCTATGTAGAAGGGATGAATTCTATGGAAAGTTTTTGCGTGATTGACTGCCCATCTTCTTATAATGTCATCTTAGGTAGACCTTGGACCCATAACATGAGAGCGGTTCCTTCTACGTACCATCAATGTGTCAAGATGCCAACGCCTTGGGTAGTCATCAAGGTGAAGAGAGACCAACAGGCTGCAAAAGAATGCTACAAAACAGATATGAAGGCGTGTTCTACTCATTGAGCGCGGCTTGTGAAGAAGAAAGTCTAATACGCCTTAAAATCCGTGACAATGAAGTTGTCGAACCATACTTATTAGATGACTGGATGTGACTGGGGCAAACCATCACCCTCCAATACAGTGCCATGGGCTACGCCTCGAGCAATATTACGTGTAAGTTAAAGTTAATTTACAATTTTAACGTCAAGGTACGAACCTCTTTTTAAATTTAATTTCTATTTTCTTTAAATTTATTATTCCTTTTATTTAATCAAAATCCCTACTGACTTAAGCATCGGAGGGGTGTTAGCTAAGCTAACACCCAATCCTAACATATTCTTGTGATGCAAGATGGACGCTCCTGAACATTGGATAAATGGCTTTAGAAAGTCACTTGGCAAGCTCCTTGAAAGGACAAACGTCTCTTGATAGTATAAGGTACACGATCTCCCCATACTTCAAAGCATCTTTACAATGTACTTGTGAAACCATGATTATAACCGTCTGGGCGAACGTCTTTCACACTTGATTTAAAGAAGCTAATACAATTCACCTTGTCAGGGGAATCGCATCTGCTATTTTAAAATTCAAGATGTGAACTAAGGATTGTAACATTAACATGTTACCTAAGGACTCCGAAAAGTGACATTTCTACATGTCACCTACAACTTGGTTATAATATCGTTGCATGTTATCTTTACAACTTGGTTATAACATCGTTGCATGTTATCTTTACAACTTGGTTATAACATCGTTGCATGTTATCTTTACAAATTGGTTACAACACTTGTACGTGCTGTCTTTCGTACCTAAACTGAAAAATACTCAAAGGTATAAAACATCCAAGGCATCATTACGGCTAAAGTTAACCAAAAAACCAAGGTGTTGGACCAACCCAACACCATCAAAAGCTAAATGTATGGACTCTTATGAGCCACTTACAAAAACCACAAATGTAAAGTTGTTCTAGGGGCCAACCCCCCTATTCTAAACCCAAGTTAACATGCCAACAGAGGAATGACCAAATAAAACATAAACATTGTTTGAAAATGTAAAAGTTAAATTGTTTTTATGCAGCAGGTACACCAACTTCCTTACCATCATCTTCCTTGGCAGATGTTCCAGCTTCATCCTTCTCTTCTTCCTTTCCTGCTCCTCCTTGTCCCGGCACCTTGACATCATTTTAATTCACTTCACCAACGTCTACCTCTTCACACAAGAATGCATCCAGCATGGATACTTCATCTTCTATCTTCCATGCATCGTGTTTTCCAGCCTCGAATTCTTTGATCATATTAATTCTACTCTCCATCACCGCCTTGGTGGCGTCAGCCATGAATTTTTCCTTTGCTTCCTCCAGTTCCTTTATGTGCTCTTCCTCCACCTTCAACATCCTTATGGTAAGACTCATTAAATCCTTCTCCGCCTGCTCAAATTTTGTATTTGCCTGAATAGCTCTCTCACCTTCCACCTTCACCTTTTGGGTTAAGATCCTGATTTGATCCTCCTTCACTTCTACCTCCTTTACCAAAGATCCCATAAACTTCATCACATTTAAAACATGTTCTAATGTCAAGAAAGTAAACACCTAGGAGATTCTATGCAAATCAAAAAAGGGATTTTTTTTTACCTTCTCCCAAGCACTCTCCATGTTGGCCTTCAAACTCTCCATTTTCAAATCCTCCTCCACCGTAATCACCATGTCATCTACCTTCCTTTTCTTTCCTGCCTTGGCTAAGCTATCTCCCTTTGGGAGAGGAGGTTTACCTCCCTCTAGCTTCACACCAACTTTATGATGCAAGAGGAGATGATGAGGCCCCAGGCGGACGAGGCGGATGCCCCATGAAACACCAAGCGGGCGCCTCAAAGGTTGTCAACGGGAATGGAGTTGCTGGTCTTGAGGCGGGCGCCCCACCACTGTTCAAGCGGGCGCCTCAAGGTGGATCAAATCTGGGTATGGTTACGGACGGTGGGGCGGGCGCTTGATAATTCCCAGGCGGGCGCTTGATAATTCCCAGGCGGGCGCATCAGTTGACGGGCGTCAGCAGCAGAGGGCCTGGACTCCAGGCGGGCGCCTGGGCCATTTCCAGACAGGCGCCCCGCGTCGTTTACATGTTTCCTAATTTCGTTTCTTGTCCCGTTTTTGCAGTTTTCTGAACAACATGTTAAGGGTATTTTAGTCTTTTGGTTTGTTATTTGTTTCTTAGGATTTAGGGAGTATTTAAACAACTTTTAAACATGTTCTATGCAGCTTTTGATTAATTGAATTTTGAAGAGTTTCATCTCTTTTTCTGGTGGAATCCAGTCCTTGTGTTTGAGGATTCTTCGCTTGAAGAATTCTTGTGATTAGTGCGCTAATCACGAAATTTATCTTGCTTCCGTGCTGCGTCAGTTGGTATCAGAGCAGGCTTAACCTGTCTTTTCATCACTGATTTGTTATGGGGGACCAAGTAACAAGGGAGGAGTTCGATCGGTTAACCACAGTTGTGGCTGCGTTGTCAACGCAGATGGAGGCGTTCATGGCTGCTCCACGAGGTCCAAACGCTCGTGCTAATCTTAATCGTGGTGGCGAGAGAGACAGGGGTATTGAACAGGGCCGATGCCCTAGGAGGGGCGAAAATAATGATGAAGAGGATTCTAGTTTCGATTTCGATGCTGAGATTGATAGTGATGATGAACAGAGGCAAGGTAATAATCGAAACCATCATGATTATAGAATTAATGCTGAAATTCCTTTATTTTATGGAACCATGGGGATTGAGGATTTTCTAGATTGGAAAAGTAGTGTTGATCGTTTCTTCGAGGTTATGGAGGTACCTTCGAATAAACAAGTAAAGATGGTGGCGATTCGATTGAAGAGTACTGCTGCGGTTTGGTGGGAAAAGCTTATTAGTCAGAGGCGACGACAAGGGAAGGGGCCAATCAAAACCTGGAGGCGTATGAAGCAGTTGATATCGGAACGGTTTTTACCGGCGGATTATGAGCAGACTTTGTATAGACTGTATCTCAATTGTGTGCAGGGCAAGAGAACAGTTGATGAATACACCACCGAGTTTCATAGGTATACTGCGCGGTTCAGGGTTGAGGAGATGGAGGATCAGCAGATTGCTCGTTATATCAATGGATTGAAGGGTTCCATACAGGAGAAAATGGGTTTGCATCAGGCGTGGACTCTGACAGATGCTACCACTCTAGCGTTGAAGGCTGAGCTTATAGAGAAGTCGAGCGCGAAAAACTTTACCCCTTTTCGCAGGTTTCCACCGCAAGGTACTTAGGAGAAGATGGGTTTGCATCAGGCGTGGACTCTGACAGATGCTACCACTCTAGCGTTGAAGGCTGAGCTTATAGAGAAGTCGAGCGCGAAAAACTTTACCCCTTTTCGCAGGTTTCCACCGCAAGGTACTTCTGAAGCAGTAGTTGATAAAGACCCCATTCCGCAGGCCAAGAGTACAACCAATGCTAGTAGTAGCGCAGTGAATAAGACTCTGGCACAAAAGGCAGCAAATCCTTACGCCAAGCCAATAGGGGATAAGTGCTATCGTTGTCAGGGATATGGCCACAGATCGAATGTTTGCCCCACTCGGAGGACTGCTGCAGTTTTGCATGAGTATGAAGAGGATGAGCCCGAGGACAATGAGTATGAAGATGCTGAGTTTGCGGAAGAGGAGTCCGGTGAGAGGGTTGGATGCGTGCTACAACAGATGTTACTTTCTTCCAAGGACGAGGGTCAGCGGAAGAATCTGATGCGAGCACACTGTTCTGTGAAGAACAAGGTATGTAATATGATTATTGATAATGGGTGTACTGAAAATCTTGTTTCGCAGAAGTTGGTTGAATTTCTAGGTTTAACGACTGAACCTCATGATAGTTCATATAGTTTGGGGTGGGTGAATAAAGGTTCAAAACTCCGAGTAACCCAAACTTGTAGGGTCCCTATTTCCATTGGCAAACATTATAGGGAGGAGGTCGTTTGTGATGTGCTGAGTATGGACGTGTGTCATATACTGCTTGGTCGCCCTTGGCAGTTTGATCATGATATTACCTATCGGGGTAAGGATAACGTATTGTTGTTCACTTGGAATAATCGTAAGATTGCTATAGCTCATGTATTACGTTTTGAGAAACAGGTGGAGAAGGAGAAGCCGATCGTGATGCTCATACAGAATGAGAAGGAGTTGCAGCAGCCATTGAAAAGGCCGAGTACTTTTGCCCGATAGTGGTTAAAGGGCTGTTGGGTTCTGTTAGTGTGGAGATCGGGATGCCATGGGATATTGCAGAGCTCTTATCAGGTTTTCAGGAGTTACTTGGTGACGAGTTGCCTAACGAACTCCTTCCTATGAGGGACATTCAGCATCAGATTGATTTGATTCTGGAAGCTAGCCTGCCAAACCTCCCACATTATCGCATGATCCCTAAGGAGAACGAGATACTGAGAGAGAATATTGAAGATTTGTTGCAGAAGGGGTTTATCAGGGAGAGTATGAGTCCGTGTGCAGTGCCTGTCCTTCTTGTGCCGAAGAAAGGGAATCAGTGGCGTATGTGTGTTGATAGCCGGGCCATCAACAAGATCACCATCAAGTATAGATTTCCTATCCCTCGTCTGGAGGACATGATTGATGAGTTATCCGGATCTAAAGTGTTTACGAAGTTGGATTTGCGCAGTGGGTATCATCAGATTCGGATCAGACCTGGGGATGAGTGGAAGAGTGCTTTCAAAAGCAAGGATGGTCTTTACGAGTGGCTAGTCATGCCATTCGGGTTGTCTAATGCCCCTAGTACATTCATGAGGTTGATGAATTAGGTATTCCGACCTTTTATTGGCTCTTTTGTAGTAGTTTACTTTGATGATATCCTGATTTATAGTAGAGATAGAACTGCGCATTTGGAACACCTTAATCAAGTGTTGCAGGTGTTGAAAGATAATCAGTTGTATATCAATCTTAAGAAGTGTATATTCTGCACCAACAAGTTGCTTTTCCTGGGGTTTTTTGTTGGTGAAGATGGGATTCATGTTGATGAGGAGAAGGTGAAAGCAATAAGATATTGGCCGGTTCCACAATCAGTCACAGAGGTGCGTAGTTTCCATGGCTTGGCTACCTTTTACAGGAGGTTTGTGCGCGATTTCAGCACTATTACTGCACCTATTACCGAGTTCCTGAAGAAGGGGAAGTTTCAGTGGGGCGTGGAGCAAGATCATAGTTTTGCCCTCATCAAGGAGAAGCTTTGCACCGCACCAGTTCTTGCCTTGCCGGATTTTGACAAAATCTTTCAGGTGGAGTGTGATGCTAGCGGTGTGGGAATTGGGGCTGTCCTCTCACAAGAAAAGCGTCTGGTGGCTTTCTTCAGTGAGAAGTTGAGTGAGGCTCGTCAGAAGTGGAGCACTTGTGATCAGGAATTCTATGAAGTTTATCGGGCCTTACGACAGTGGGAGCATTATCTAGTTCAAAGGGAGTTTGTCCTGTTTTCTGATCATCTTGCCTTGAAGTTCTTGCATAGTCAGAAGGTGATAAACAAGATGCATGCTCGCTGGGTTAGTTACTTTCACAAGTTCCCTTTCATTATTCAACACAAGTCGGGAGTTCAGAACAAAGTCGCAGATGCTTTGAGCAAGAGGGCTTCTTTATTGATTACCTTATCGCAGGAGATTATGGGGTTTGACTTATTGAAGGACTTGTACGAGGAGGATGCAGATTTTATGGAGATATGGTCGAAGTGTGTGGGCAAGCACCCTAGCGCAGATTTTCATGTCCGAGATGGTTTTCTGTTTAAGGGAGATCGGTTGTGCATTCCTATTTCTTCCCTGCGGGAGAAACTGATTCGTGACTTGCACGGTGGGGGCCTTAGTGAACATCTGGGACGAGACAAGACTATCGCAAGTTTGGAGGAACGTTATTTCTGGCCTCATCTGAGGAAGGACGCGAGCTCTATTATTCGGAGGTGTTATGTTTGTCAGGCTTCTAAAGGCCAGTCTCAAAATACTGGTCTTTATTTGCCTCTGCCTGTTCCAGATGATATTTGGCTAGATTTGTCAATGGATTTTGTCTTGGGCTTACCTCGGACACAGCGGGGTGTGGATTCAGTATTTGTTGTGGTTGATCGGTTCTCCAAGATGTCCCATTTTATTGCTTGCAAGAAGACGGCGGATGCCTCCAATATTGCGAAGTTGTTCTTCAGGGAGGTTGTGTGACTACATGGGGTTCCTAAGTCCATTACTTCGGACAGGGACACCAAGTTTTTGAGCCATTTTTGGCTTACTTTGTGGCGCATGTTTGGCACTTTACTGAATAGGAGCTCTACAGCACATCCACAGACGGACGGACAGACGGAGGTCACTAACCGGACTTTGGGTAACATGATTAGGAGTGTTTGTGGGGACAAGCCGAAACAGTGGGATCTTGCGTTACCACAAGTGGAGTTTGCTTATAACAGTGCAATACATTCGGCGACAGGGAAGTCACCTTTTTCCTTGGTTTATACATCTGTCCCTAAACATGTGGTTGATTTGGTGCCATTACCTAGCGGTCGTGGGGTGAGTCAAGCTGCTGAGAATATGGCTAAGGAGGTGCAAGCTGTCAAGGAAGCGATCAAGGCTAAGCTAGAGGCTGCGGGGTTGAAGAATAAAGCGGCTGCGGATAAAAAGAAGCGGGTTAAAGTTTTTGCAGTGGGGGATGATGTTATGGTGTTCTTGCGGAAGGAGCGTTTTCCCGTGGGTACTTACAAGAAGTTGCAGCCCCGCAAATATGGTCCTTTCAAGGTGACCCGAAAGATTAATGATAATGCATATGTGGTAGCTCTCCCCGATGATTTGAACATCTCCAATACGTTCAATGTTGCCGATATCTATGAGTACCACGAGGATGGGGTTCTTTATCCCGATGTGAACTCGGGGTCGAGTTCTTTAGAGGTGGAGGAGACTGATGCAGGAGGAGATGATGAGGCCCCAGGCGGACGAGGCGGACGCCCCATGAAACACCAAGCGGGCGCCTCAAAGGTTGTCAACGGGAATGGAGTTGCTGGTCTTGAGGCGGGCGCCCCACCACTGCTCAAGCGGGCGCCTCAAGGTGGATCCAATCTGGGTATGGCTACGGACGGTGGGGCGGGCGCTTGATAATTCCCAGGCGGGCGCATCAGTTGACGGGCGTCAGCAGCAGAGGGCCTGGACTCCAGACGGGCGCCTGGGCCATTTCCAGGCGGGTGCCCCGCGTCGTTTACATGTTTCCTAATTTCGTTTCTTGTCCCGTTTTTGCAGTTTTCTGAACAACAAGTTAAGGGTATTTTAGTCTTTTGGTTTGTTATTTGTTTCTTAGGGTTTAGGGAGTATTTAAACAACTTTTAAACATGTTCTATGCAGCTTTTGATTAATTGAATTTTGAAGAGTTTCATCTCTTTTTCTGGTGGAATCCAGTCCTTGTGTTTGAGGATTCTTCGCTTGAATAATTCTTGTGATTAGTGCGCTAATCACGAAATTTATCTTGCTTTCGTGCTACGTCACTTTAGCTCTCACACTAGACATAATGTCATTCACATCAAAGCCTGCCTTTGAACGGGTCACTGCATCATGGAAATGAGAAGAGTCACATGGATACCAAAATCAAAAATTATATTTATGAAGAAAGACTTTACCAGACGACATCTTGACTGGACTAGCACTAACAGAAACTCTCTCTTCTTCTCTAGAGTCTTCCCCAACAAATTCAATAGGAGTAGGCTTATACTTTCGCAGGGACTCAGGGGACAAATTCAAGATCAACTCGACGTTGGCAGCAGTTTCTTCAGTTGGTGGGAATAACTCCTCTAACGATATAACTACGCAAGAAGGAAGTAAAATGCTTGTCAAAATGATAATCAAGCAAGATGTAAAGATGTAAGCAAAACGATAAATCAACATCTACCTTGGTGGATCCAAGCAGACACCATCTCTTTGCCTCCCTCCAAACTCGCTTTCTTCACATAAAAATATTTGTGTTTCCACCCTCTATCAGCCGTGTCTAGACCTAAAACCAAGGGATCCCTACCTGGCCTAATCCTAAAATTGAATCTGCCATTTCCAAAAGCCCTAATGGGGTAAAGGCTAGCTCTTCCAACCCAGCAACAAGACCCAGTTCAGCCGAAATTCTGTCTAAAGTATGCAATGTACGCCAACTAATAGGCATCAATTGGCAATAAGAAAGTTTCGTGACCTCGAAAAGCGGGTAATCATGGGGGAGAAGGGGAATTTCAAGCCTGTTGTAAAAGGATATTCATAAAAACCTACCCAATCAACAGAGAAGCAATCGACGCTACACGATTCGCCGGGCACAAGGAACTCTGCATTTGGGGAAAACGCATTGTTCCTCTTCAGCGCATCAACGTGGGACGCGCTAAAGTTGCACCGTTCATCGTCTTTCTTCCTAATGAACCCTAAACATTTAAAACCTTTGGGAGGAGAAGCCTCAACATCAATTACCGTTTTCCCTTTACCCATAAGCGGCAACTAGAAAGTAAACGGAGAAACAAGAAAGAGAAAACTCACCGGAAAGAAGACGGGGATTTAGCGCCGGTGAAGTGAAGACAATTTTGAAGAAATGTGATTTTTTCTTTCAAAAAATCAAATTAATATGACGAGACTACTACAGTCACCTACAAAACCCATAATAAACCTAATTCCTCGAACACTGTGCGGGCCAACCACCTCATCAACTCCCTTTCAAGATCGAGACGACACTTGGCAAAACATCAATACTTTCCGTATTTCAGCATGGAAAAGCCTTAATACTTTGGGGGCAATTGTTTCACCTTAAAATTACCATTCAACATGTTCTACATCTTGGACATCCATTTTAAGGTAATGTCTTGACTTACATCTTGGACTAACGCCTTGAAATTGTTTGTTGTATTTTCCTATTTTTTAGGAACAAAATTATAAATAAAAATAACTCCTCTATACGACTGCATGGACTTGGTCAAACAACAACACAACGGTCTCATCCATCAAACAAGTGATAACGGCTGATCTTCATCAACAAATGTCGAGATTCTAGGCGAAATATCAGCATGTCATTCAAGTTGTTATTTTTTCAGTTACGGTCATGTCTATATATTACTCTTAGGACGCATATGTATACACGTTACACATTCTTGCTCGCTCTCAAACTGCACTTGTACTAAAAAATTACGATACTCAATAATACTTTTTTGGTTTAGGTAGGCTTTTCAAAAGCCTTCCGAGGTTTTTCCCCCTCGAACAATTGTTCTAAGGATTTTCTCGTTACATCCTTGTGTTCATCTTGCTTTGTGAATTATATTTCATTTGTGTCCAAACATCCTTGATAAGATAAATTTACTTGTTGAAATTTGTCCAAAACAGTTGTTACTATTCACTTTATTATTTTTCTATTTTGCAATTTTATACACAAGAATTTGATATTATTATTAAAGGAAAAATAATAATAATTAGAGAGATACTCCCTCCGTCCCGGCGAAAGAGCCACAAAGTTTGTCCGGCACGCAAAATAAGAAATATGATGTAGGAAAGAGAAAAAGTTTAAATGTTGTGAGTATGAAAAATTAAATAGGAGAGAGAATGAGTGGGAGGTGATGTAAGAAAGAAAATGTTGTGAGTGTAAAAGTAAAGTAGGAGAGAGAATGAGTGGAGAGAATAGTGATTTAAGGTTTCCTTTTTGGGAAAGTGGCTTTTTAAATGGGACGCCCAAAAAGGAAATAAATGGCTCTTTCGCTGGGACGGAGGGAGTAATTATTAAAAAAAAAAAAAAAAGGTCATGATAAACCCCAATTTACAGTTTTACAAGGACCCAATAAGCACATAATTTCAGACTTTTTTGACCGACCCTACTGATCCCCATGTGAATGTGAAGTTACAGAATTCAATTCGTAATCCAAAATTCCTCAACAAGAATATCCCCTATTATATTCCCGCGCTTTTTTCCAGGAATGTCCCGTTTAAAGCCATAATAATGATACCGGACACCCAGAACCATCGAATCGACGGCTCAGTTGTACATCACAGGAAGGAAAACATGTGACCCTAGTTCTAATGAAAGCCAACCAAAAAATTATTCAGGTAATATTCCTTGGGCATCTTTTGCATGTAATATTTATTCTTCACAATCGCCACCTTTCCTTTACCTATATATACATATACCCTTCCTTCATTCTAAATACAAATCAACTATAAATCAATTGTCTTTTTCGAAAATATGGCTGGAACTACTGTGGTGGTTTTCGACTTCGACAAGACGATTATCGATTTGGATAGCGATAATTGGGTGGTGGATGAGTTGGGCGCTACCGATTTATTCAATCAACTTCTCCCTACCATGCCTTGGAACTCCATGATGGTAAGTAACAATTTTTTTTTTATTTCTTTTTCTATAAAATGTTGTCACACTATAAATTGTTTTGATCGATAAATTAAGAAAATATATTATGCAGGACAAATTGATGAAGGAGCTACATTCACGAGGAAAATCGATTGAGGATATTGAACAAGTACTGAAACGGGTGCCCATACATCCACGGGTCATCCCGGCCATAAAAACAGCTCATGCTCTTGGGTGCGACTTGAGGATTGTAAGTGATGCGAATTTTTTCTACATAGAGACGATATTGAAGCATATTGGATTGAGGGATTATTTTAGCGAGATTTATACGAATCCCGGGTTTGTGGATGAGGAAGGAAGACTAAGAATTCAGCCTTATCATGATTTCCATGCCTCATCTCATGGCTGCACCAACCCTTGTCCTCCCAACATGTGCAAGGTACATTATAATTAAACATTTATTGAATTTCATATGTTCATAATAATAAGTGTCGCAGTTGACTTGTCAATCTTTTCAAATCGCTAACTGTTAACATTTGGAACAGGGAATGGTTATTGAGAAAATTCAATCTTCTTTATCTGTAGAAGGGAAGAAGAAGAAGAGGATGATTTATTTGGGAGATGGAGCGGGTGATTTTTGCCCAAGCTTGAAGCTTAAAGAAGGCGATTTCATGATGCCAAGGAAGGATTTCCCAGTTTGGGAATTGATATGTAAAAATCGCACTTTTCTAAAGGCGGAGATTCATGAATGGGCCGACGGAGAGGAGCTCGAGCAAGTTCTTATTAGTCTCCTTGATAGAATTTCAACAGAAGAGAGGAAAAACATTGCTGCTTCTCAGTTGTTTGATAATTGCAAGTTTCAAACTATGCCAATGGTTGTTCAGGAAGCCTTGCCTCTGGCTCTACCTGTTCCTCATTAAGCCCCTGCCAAATTTGCCCTTTTTTTTTTTTAATGTCCCAATGGATTTGTAAGTTCTTGTAGACATGCTGAGCAAACATGTACCAACAAAAAATGCAACTTCCTAGTACTAATGCATAAATACTTTTAATAATCTTATTATATGACATTTTGAATGAAAATATGGTGGTCGGATATTCAGAAACTTCACCATAATCTTGGACAAAAAACATGAACACTCGTTCAAATTTAATTATTTTTATAAAAAAAATAAAATAAAATAATGGATATTAAAGATTCTACAGTCTCAGCTTATATATATTGCAAAACAACATAATTTTTCAAGTTTTTTCCGCTCAGCAAAATAGTCAGAATTGTTCAAAATCTTTGACACTTGACGCAACAGAAATCAATAAAATTTAAATGAACTCTTACCACGAGAAATTCGTAGAGCTACTAAAGCTGTTTTAAAACTGACACTTTGCACCTTTCCATTTCGCGTTCTTCCCTTTCATCGAACCATCCATCTTGGTGATGCAAAATGTGCACATAACTAAATATCAAATACAGTAGAAAAGAAAAATAATGTAACTTTGTCATGGACTCAAATTTGAAAATCCTTAGTAATATTAAGAAACCATAAACAGGGGATCAATGAGGAACAGGTAGAGGCAAGGCAGCTGACATTGTTTGAAACTTGCTGCAATTATCCAACAAGTTAGCAGCAGAAAAGTTTTCCTTCTCTTCAGTTTCATCTTCTTCTTTTTCCCTTCTTCACGTAGCCAAGATTGAATGCTTTCAATAACCTTTCCCTGTTAATAAATCAAAGTGATAAGTAATCTATCCATTCTGAAAAATCGTCTCACTTTAATTGAAATAAAAATTTAACTAAATATTTATGAAGAAATTTAATACTGAACAGTATAAACCGAGATACGAATATGGGTTTGCTCAAGCTGGGCCTAATTGAATTGGGCCATGAATATTATCTAAATAACCAAGTATCAGGGCCGAGTAAGGTCTTCCTTGTATGACGAGGAACGTTTATCTCAGCCTTATGTCAACATGGGTTTGCTCATGCTTGGGCCGTTATGCCGCAAGTGACGAGGAAAGAAAAGTTATTACCTCGGCATTTCATCTCCAAATGACGAGGAAACAAAATCATTTACCCCGGCATATCTCCGTGCCAGCCAATCTCCAAACGACGAGGAAGCAGAATCATTTACCTCGGTCTATTTGCCAAGGCCGAGGTAAAACATTTGTGTTCCTCGGCGTTCCGGCTAGCAGAATATACAGTCCTTATACAACAAGGATTACACATTCATGAATCAATCAGGATTGTGACCAACTACACCAATCCAAGTCAAACAATGACTCCTTAACAGATATAATTCTCTTAGGATTACATCTTATCTCTTCACAAGTTTACTTCAACATGGATTCTATCAATCCATCCCTATAAATACAAGCCCCATGGCTCATTGTTTGGTACGTTACTTTTTACATTGGGAAAACTCTGTCCATTTATTTTCTCATATACAAACCGTGAACTTACTCTCACGCCGGAGGGCCTTTAGCCGGATTCGCCCCAGCTTAGTTTACGTGTTTTCTCTTATTTTCAGGCCTTGCAATCACCGGAGCACTCATCGCTTGGATTTGGGCTGTTTTGACGATTTTGGCATCATCAATTGGTTCCATTGCCGGGAATTCGATTCAAACACCCTTTGTTTGGCCTGGAAAACGCTCGCTAAAAGCCAATTTTCTTGCCTGAATTTTTCTCTCTATGAACGGAATTTTTGGATCGTTGAAACTCTGTTCTTGAAATCGCCTGAATTTGCGAATTTCAAATCGGATATTGCCCAGATTTCGTTTTGAGGCGTTTTTTAGCGTTAAAATTCCATCCCAATTTTGGCTTGATTTTTTTGTGTTGGAAAAATTGCAATTGGCTGTTTGTTTTTGGTCAAATTTTGCCCTAATTTTAGCCAGAAACTTGGATCTATTGGAAATTGTGATTTTGAAAAATTTGCACTTGATAATTTGCTGTTGACTTACAATGGATGGACAATTTGCAAGTGTAACTGCTGAGGAGGATCAAACCCAAGTGAACGGGGCTAACACTGGAGCCGAGGAACCGCTCCTCCTCCTCCTCTACCTCAGCCTGATGCCCTTCCTCCCCTCTCCATGACCCTTCGTTCCAAGGGTCAGGTGAATGCCGAGGGAGAAGGTGCTGAGCTTCCTCGTCCTACTCGTACCCGTGGAAAGCAAGTAGGAAGGAAGAAAACAAAGAACGCCGACGCCAGTCAAGCAGGAGGAAGTCAACCCCCTCGAAAAGGGAAACTTTATAAAGAATGTATGAAACACAGGTTGCTCTCTTGCAATTAGACCCAGAGCATTCCATGGCTGAATTTATTAGGACATCTGTGGGCAACCCCCTCGAAAAGGGACAGGATGAGCAACAACCTCCCCTCAAGACCAGGGACCTACCAAGGCCATCCCCCCGAAATTCTCCTCATCCTCGGCACAACAGTAAGCAGAGAGCTCCAGTGGTCGACTTGAGAAGCCACTTAACTCCTAGGGAAGAGGAAGTAAATTCCCGGGACCTAAGAACGAGACTCAGCTTGAACAGACGCCTATCCCCTGCTCGTCTTGTCATGGCACCTAGGCATCCCACGCCACCTCGATCTCGTCGACCAAATTCTCCTCTACTTCGTCGACCGGATTCTCCTCGTCCTCGGCATCGAGAATTTGCAAGGCCGAGGACACCAGAGCCGTACAGAATGATACTTGGCGGTCAAGACCTGGAATTAAGGCGTGACAAAGCTCCTTCCAAACGGGACAGCCACCGACATGACGCAGAGCACAGTAGGGTGAATGATCGCCCCAAGGATAAATCCGTTAGAAGCTCCCAACGAAGCACCCGCTCAAGCAGTGACAAGGGAGTAGAAACCAAGCAATGGGAGCTGTTGAAACAAAGACTGGATGACATGGAAAGGGGAAAGAAGTTTAATGACGATGATTATGATTGGGCAACACGTCCATTCTCTTTGAGGATAACTGCAGCCTCCACCTAATCCCCACCTCAAGCTTCCTAATTTTGAAAAATACAATGGCACTACGATGCAAAGACCACGTACAAAGTTTTGAACAAACTATGAATCTCCTCACCACCGCCGACGACACCGCTCCGTAAAGCTTTCGCGAGCACCTTCTCGAATGCCTTTGACGTGGTTCCGTGAGCTTAAAAGAGGTAGCATCGATTCTTTGGAGAGGCATGAGGAGAATGTTCTTGGACCACTTTGCTACCTTGGTAAGAGGAAGATAAGATGGCCGACTTGGCCAACATTGAGCAGGGAAAGGGAGAGACCACCTCGCCTATTATAATCGGTTCCAAAAAATGGCGGACTGTGTTGAAGAAAGCCTCACCGACAGGGAAGTTATTGTTTGTTTCAATTCCGCTTAAAATCCGGTCCCCTCGTTTATGAACTCTCACCAGGGAACCTCAAACAAAGTCCGAGCTATACAAGGTAGCTTATGCCATTTCCATGGCCGAGGATAAAACAAAGAAGAGGGGAGCCGACAAGACAGTAAACAGAGGCGACTGTGCAAACCGCCGTAATAGTAATGGAAACGGCAAGGGTTCCAAAGGGAAAAACAAAACAAGGAGTACGGAGAAGCTTGAGTTCACTCCTCTTACTAAGCCCATTTCGAAATCATGCAAATGGGTCAACCTTCCTCCACCTCAACCAATGACCGACAAGCCAAAATTCCCTCGTAACATGAACAAATACCGTGATTTTCACAAAGACAACGGGCACACCACCGATGGTTGTTGGGCCCTCAAGAAAATAATCCAAAAATGGGTCGACGAGGAAAGTTAGACCGTTATGTTATGAAAAAAGATAACAAGCGGAAGCGGAAGGAAGAGGAAAGTGAAGATGACGACAAAAGCGAGGATGAAGACCGAAGGCCTCCTAGGGCCAAGTTGCATGTGATACGGGAAGAGGTAACATCTACCAGAAAACTAAGGGACCAGATCCACGAGCTGAGCAAAGTGTATCATGTTCCTGCTTGGATCCATAAAGCGGAAGAGGTCATTAGTTTCTCTCCTAATGAGTTAGCTGGAAGCCGAGCAGCTCGTGAACAACCCTTGGTGATAAAGGGCCGAATAGACAACGTTGAATCCGAAAGACTTCTTGTTGACACGGGGGCCTCCCGTGACATCCTGTATTACTCAGCTTTCCAACAGATGGGCTTGAAAGACACCATGTTGGAACCCTACTGTAACGACCCCAACCCTAGGCATCAAATTTTAATATTATATTAAATGCTTTTAATATTTATATTTATTTTATGTGTTCAATTATGTCTTTAAATTCTTAATTTAAGAAATTGGGTGAGAAGTAAGATTAGAATCTTTGGAGAATCTATTGGATATTAAATAAAGAAATTTGGGGAAATAATAAAAAGGGAAAAGTAACAAATAGTGCAAGGAGGTAAATGGGTAGGAAGAATTATTTGGATAAATGGTTAATTTTAAATGTAAAAGAGGGAAAGCCTTAGAATTTATTTTGATGGGGGGCCAATTAATCTTACTCCTTCCTAGGCTTGACAAGTGGCCTTCCCTAAACCCTCCTCTTACTCCCTCATACCCGGCCCCCTCCCCCTCTATTATCTCCCTCACTTTCCTTCTTCCTCCTTCTTGCATTCACTACTCTCCTAGCAAAAGCATAGAAGCCTCCCATGGAAACTCCAAGCACCAAGTGTTGAAGCCAAGCAAATTCTTCATCAAATTCGAGTCTAAGAGTAGTTTCTGGGAGTTGGATCACCTAGAGGAATCAATCAAGCTTTGAAGATCTTCCTTCCATTCTAAAATCCCAAAGTGAGTTGTTATGACCTCCTTTCATCTATGTGCTCATAATCTACCTATTGTTGTTCTTGGTGTTGTGATTGTTATTATATGCTTTGGATATCTTCTTGGAGTTAGAAAATGGATTAATGACTTAAAAAGATAGTGGTTCATGGGAGTTGATTTAGATTTTTTAAGGAATGGATGGAATTTGAATTTGTTTGAAGTTAGGGTTCAATGAAGATGAGTTAAAAGGGTTGAAATGGGTAGAAATAGTAGTGATAAATAATCTAGGGTTACTTGGTTTTGGAGTTTACATGTTTGTTTGGGATTTGGTGAAATGAAGGTGTTCTTGGGTGTTCTTGACTAATCAATGGTAGAGGAAAGGAAGAACTAGGGTTAAAGGGGTTAAAAACCTAAGTTTGGGCCGGCTAGAGGCTTGGGCGGTCGCCCAAGCGCGAGCGGCCGCCCATGCAGGCGTAAAACTCACATTCCTTTGAAAATCCTCTTGGGCGGTCGCCCAAGAGGTTTGGGCGGTCGCCCAAGACCCCAGAAAACCTAACTTCGCCCGAACCGTAATTCGTGCTAGCAATCTTGTGAGGGTCATAACTTAATCATATTAAATCGGAATTGGATGGTTCTTGGGTCTAAATTGGGTGTTTTTCTGAGTACTTTCTGAATGTGATGGTTTCATAGCTAAAGAAGTTATCCTTATGTCCCAAAAATCTGATTTGGTTACAGCAGGTAGTATTGTACTTTAGAAGTTGAGGGAAATTGAATAAATCATAGTTAATTCATACGAACTCGAAATTGGATGGTTCAAGAGTCCAAATTGAGTATTTTTAGGTGATCTCTCAAATGGAATTATTGATTATATGGTTACCTTAATATCCTAAGTATGGACTATTGGACAAGTTGTTATGTGGCATCCCAATGTGTGGATTTTGTGTTATATGGTGGTGTTATATCCCAATTGTGGATTACGTGGCATGTTGATTATATTGTTATTCCAATGTGTGGATATGTCTACTATGTGGTTGTATATTTATCCCAAGTGTGGATATGTTTATCGTAGGGTTATATTGTTATCCCATTTGTGGATTTATTGGTGATATTGTACCTTACTTGGAATGTTATACATTGTTGGAACTATGCATAGTGTGTTACATGATTATTGCACTATGGTATTGATTTAGCATGAGTATATTTTACCATGTGGTTATATTGCTTATCCCGCTTGTGGATTATATCTCGAAGTATCTATTATGTGCTTGAACGTGTTGATATTTTATGTGAATGGGGGTATAATGGATTTCAATCGGTTATTGATTTGTTCTCTAAGTGATTGGAGATTCATCATACTCCGTGACCTCTCCCCCTCTCGTGACATGGGCCCAGGGGTTCGGCTTACATGGATATGTGCGATCGCCCATAGGAATGCGATGTCTTATATTTTCCCCGAAAACGGGTTTTATAAGATGTGAATATGCCTAAGCGGTTCACGGAGATGAGTTATAAGCATAAGCTGTCTCGGTTACATGGTATTGGATCCGGTGAATATGCATTCACGAGATATAGTGGAGTATTGATACCCTTGATTATACGACTTATTGTTCGGACGGAAAGGTAAACCAAGGTAACGGAATGTGCTTACCGCTTTCCTAATGTGTTATGTGCTACCATGCTATGTGTTGCACTTTGTTTGGCATCTTGCTGCATATCATAATAGCTCATTGAGATTTATTCTCACCCCTCTCCCTTTACTGTTTTAGATCCTGAGACAGGTGGACCTACTGGCCAAGTGAGGACGGAAAGGAGTTGGTACGTGGTATTTTGGGATTTGTCAGGGTACGTATAGGTTGGTGTAAAGAATGTATTTTGGTATAATTCCTTTATGGAGTTTATGAGTATAAAACTTAGTTGTACGTTATAACTAAAGTCTTTGTAATTAAAACAGGTTGTTACTTTTCAAAGTTAGTTATCTCCTCCTCCGATGTGGAGTAGAGTGGAGTTATTTTGAAATATTATGTTATTAATGTTTATGTTTGAAAGTCAAAGCAAAGTTTTAAAAGTATAGTGTTTTTGGGTTAGTTTGAGGACGCTCCAACTCGGGACACGTGTAGGTTCCGGGTCGGGGTCCTCACGGTTAATATCGAGCTCGGTTAGAGTTCTCGGGTAGAGTCTAGGCGAGTGAGTGTGCGATAACTTACGTCGAGAGTTTAATGCAGAATTTGTCCAAAGACAGAGAATGATATTGACCATCCAAGGAATCAAGGAAAGGTGAGTGGTGGAAAGATAGATTCCTCCACCATCATTTGAGGTATTTTACCTGTCTCAGGAGTTAGGGTTCATACTTTCATAAATCTTCGTTCATTCGTTCTCATGTGGCATTTCATTTCACTTTTATTTGCATAATTGACCTAAAAGTTGCCTTATGTCTTTGGAGGTTATACTCCTATGGGAGAGTACCTCGAATCATTTGTTTATTATGGTGATTGTGATTTGGGAGGACCGCCATGAAGCGAGTCTCCTTATCGATGTACGATTTGCCTCCGTGTGTAGTAGGCGGATGAGTTATTATTTGCTATTTTATCATATATGCATAAATGTCTAAAGTATGGCCTAAGGAATGTGAAGGTTAATTGAGTGTGTGTTATCCTTGATTTAAAAGAACCTTGAGTTATCTCATGTACGGTGGTAAATGAATTGGTGAACTCTTAGTTTAGAGTTGGTCTATGGCCTATTAAGAGTGGTTTATGGTTGTATAACTTGCGTAAGTATTTTTACAGTGGTGTCTCGTGGTGGAGACTAGATATATGAGACTAGTATTGAAAGTGATAGTCTAAGTGAGATTATATGAGTTATAAATTATCGCGAGTAAGAGATCTTATGGAACTAATATATCTTTGCCTTAGAAGCTATAAGTAATCTCTAAGGGGAGATTGATTGAATTCTTGTTACTAAAATTTAATAGGAAATCAGATATTTTTGTAAGTAATATCACCCTATAAGTTGACTAAGTGGTGTTTTTCAAGTGAGTTTCAAAATGGGTTTTCATCGGGTATCATACCGGGACATTGAGGCTTTGAATTGAGATAAGGTACTATTTTAGTATTCGGATCCCTAGGTAGAGGACATTAATTGGGATGATGGAATTGATGATTCATCTTGAGAAATTATTTGATAATGGAGACAATTAGCTTAGCGACTCCCGTAAGGATAAATTAGCACTATATTTAGAAAAGATGATACTTGGTGGATAATTATAGATTATGGAGATCTCAATTTAGTAGCCGTAAAGAATAAGTATTCGTTATCGCTTGTTGATGATTTGTATGATCGATCTTAGAAACTAATAGGGTACTCAATGGTTATTAGTTGAATTTTCTGAGTGCTACAATTTCGGTAAATAATTGCTTTAAGGAGGTACTTAGGACAACATTTATATCTAGTATGACCGTTAGGATTTGTGGATTGTGTATTGGTTATGGAAAGGTAAATAGGGTAAATATGAAGAAGTATAATAGATGTAGTTATTGGTGATTATAGGATCAACTTCAGGAATTGATAATACATGTATGTGGTTGTTTTGAAAGACGATTAGCATTAAATGAGGATGAATCTTATGGGAAGAAAGGATACTTTAAGAGGATTATACCCTATAGGTCGATTTAGTTGCGTAACTTATATGAGGGATTAGTGTGATGTTTGGTAGGTATGGGCGTTATGTGAATTTTGAGTTGTTGATGGTTATCGAGAGGTAAGATGGTTACAGTACTGTTAAGATGTAACCGCAATTTGAGGATGACTTACCTAGTTTATAATCTTAATGATTGTTTTAATGTTATTTATCGGAGATAGTAATAGTATTGCGAGATTGTGTTTTCTTGTAAGAGAATTTAATTAAGTATGAATATTATGAATGGTGGCTATACTATAAATAGAGGTCAAACAAGAATATTATGTTGGAATTGTTTAATTGTGTTTTAACAATTGAAAGTGTGTGTTGAACTTCGGTGTGAGCATCTGTACCCTTCGGGGATAATTGATTTAATAAGGTCAGTAAACCATTTTCGTGTAAATTAAAATGTGAGTAATTTGACTATCTACCACTGGTATGGGACGGTTGTAGATAATTAAATCACTCGAGTTATTTTTGTTAGCTTATCCATCCTTTGAAATTTCTGAGTGGTTTAGTTAATTAAAACTGGTATGGGCCGGTTTTAAATAAGTAAACCATTCGGGTCTCTTTGGATCTCTTTTTATATTATCATTTGAAATTTTGAAAGATGTTGTGAATTTCAGAAAAAGTGGGTATCCTAAAAAATGTAATTTGTGCAGAAGCTAGTGGAAAGGCAACTGAGTTTCCCTATAATGATTTATTGTATTAAAAGTAGTGATCCGAGAAATAATTGATAAGTTGTGAAGTATTAATGTGGAAGTCGCAGTAGACTCGGTTTTTGTTTTGGAGTTGGATCGGCTCCGTTGTGGGCGGCCAACCATTCAATTTGAATATTGATTTGTCCCCTAAATGCTTGAGCATGATTGGAACATTGAATGGTAATAATAGAATGTTGACATTAGAAGATTTGTTTATAGAAAGTTGATTGTATTTTCTACTCATTGTATATGTTTATAAGTGATGCAATTCTTTAATCAAGTCCTCAATTATGTTAGGGGATCGTTTAGTGGTATAAACCCCATAGTATTAAATGGATTGGATAGACACCAATTGGGAAAGATCATTTTAGAATGTATGGATGCTATTAAGTTTGACCTTGTGAAAAATTTGAGGGATAATTACGTATTGTTGATGTTATGCTATGGGCATGTACAATGGATGTTAATGGTCAATAGGACTTATGGTCCCCGGAAGTTGAGTGCGTATAATAGCAGTTATCCTTCTAGCATTTAGATAAACCCTTATGAGGTGTGGTTCGGGAAGAAAATATCGATCTCTAAATTGTTGGGGTGAGATTAGTGAAGCAAGGCCTAAGGTAAATTGGCGTCAAAGTTTGCTAATCCAATTGAAGTTTTAGAAAGGGTTGGTGATTTGACTTAGGGCGGCTTGGAGCAGCTTATAGAGTATTTGGAGTTTTAAAGGTAACATCGTAATGTATTTGAAGGCACAAGTTGTAGTACTTTTAATTAATTATACTTTTATTGAGGTCGTGAGAATTCGGATTAGTGATAATTGCATGATATTCATAGAACAGTAGGTTGTGATATCACATTATTAATGAAAGTAGAATCTTGGGAAGAATCATAGAAGTGAAGAGACTAATTGGGAAGTGAAGTTCTAGAGTACTCGGGTTGTGAGAATGTATAGTAGAATCTTGCCTTGAAAAGTCTAATTGAAATTATTAAGTTAGGATGTGTGAAAGGTAACCTTTGCTAGTTTGAACCTTAGGGTAAGTGACAATCAAATTCGGGACGAATTTTCTTTAAGGGGGAGTGAGTGTAACGACCCCAACCCTAGGCATCAAATTTTAATATTATATTAAATGCTTTTAATATTTATATTTATTTTATGTGTTCAATTATGTCTTTAAATTCTTAATTTAAGAAATTGGGTGAGAAGTAAGATTAGAATCTTTGGAGAATCTATTGGATATTAAATAAAGAAATTTGGGGAAATAATAAAAAGGGAAAAGTAACAAATAGTGCAAGGAGGTAAATGGGTAGGAAGAATTATTTGGATAAATGGTTAATTTTAAATGTAAAAGAGGGAAAGCCTTAGGATTTATTTTGATGGGGGGCCAATTAATCTTACTCCTTCCTAGGCTTGACAAGTGGCCTTCCCTAAACCCTCCTCTTACTCCCTCATACCCGGCCCCCTCCCCCTCTATTATCTCCCTCACTTTCCTTCTTCCTCCTTCTTGCATTCACTACTCTCCTAGCAAAAGCATAGAAGCCTCCCATGGAAACTCCAAGCACCAAGTGTTGAAGCCAAGCAAATTCTTCATCAAATTCGAGTCTAAGAGTAGTTTTGGAGTTGGATCACCTAGAGGAATCAATCAAGCTTTGAAGATCTTCCTTCCATTCTAAAATCCCAAAGTGAGTTGTTATGACCTCCTTTCATCTATGTGCTCATAATCTACCTATTGTTGTTCTTGGTGTTGTGATTGTTATTATATGCTTTGGATATCTTCTTGGAGTTAGAAAATGGATTAATGACTTAAAAAGATAGTGGTTCATGGGAGTTGATTTAGATTTTTTAAGGAATGGATGGAATTTGAATTTGTTGAAGTTAGGGTTCAATGAAGATGAGTTAAAAGGGTTGAAATGGGTAGAAATAGTAGTGATAAATAATCTAGGGTTACTTGGTTTTGGAGTTTACATGTTTGTTTGGGATTTGGTGAAATGAAGGTGTTCTTGGGTGTTCTTGACTAATCAATGGTAGAGGAAAGGAAGAACTAGGGTTAAAGGGGTTAAAAACCTAAGTTTGGGCTGGCAGGAGGCTTGGGCGGTCGCCCAAGGGGCTGAGCGGCCGCCCATGTAGGCGTAAACTCACATTCCTTTGAAAATCCTCTTGGGCGGTCGCCCAAGAGGTTTGGGCGGTCGCCCAAGACCCCAGAAAACCTAACTTCAGTTCTGAACCAGAATTCGTTTAGCAATCTTGTGAGGGTCATAACTTAATCATATTAAATCGGAATTGGATGGTTCTTGGGTCTAAATTGGGTGTTTTTCTGAGTACTTTCTGAATGTGATGGTTTCATAGCTAAAGAAGTTATCCTTATGTCCCAAAAATCTGATTTGGTTACAGCAGGTAGTATTGTACTTTAGAAGTTGAGGAAATTGAATAAATCATAGTTAATTCATACGAACTCGAAATTGGATGGTTCAAGAGTCCAAATTGAGTATTTTTAGGTGATCTCTCAAATGGAATTATTGATTATATGGTTACCTTAATATCCTAAGTATGGACTATTGGACAAGTTGTTATGTGGCATCCCAATGTGTGGATTTTGTGTTATATGGTGGTGTTATATCCCAATTGTGGATTACGTGGCATGTTGATTATATTGTTATTCCAATGTGTGGATATGTCTACTATGTGGTTGTATATTTATCCCAAGTGTGGATATGTTTATCGTAGGGTTATATTGTTATCCCATTTCAAGGGATTTATTGGTGATATTGTACCTTACTTGGAATGTTATACATTGTTGGAACTATGCATAGTGTGTTACATGATTATTGCACTATGGTATTGATTTAGCATGAGTATATTTTACCATGTGGTTATATTGCTTATCCCGCTTGTGGATTATATCTCAAGTATCTATTATGTGCTTGAACGTGTTGATATTTTATGTGAATGGGGGTATAATGGATTTCAATCAGCTTATTGATTTGTTCTCTAAGTGATTGGAGATTCATCATACTGTGACCTCTCCCCTCTCGCGGCCACGCATCGGGGTTCAGCTTCTATGGATATGTGCCTCGTTCATAGGAATGCCGATGTCTTATATTTTCCCCGAAAAACGGGTTTTATAAGATGTGAATATGCCTAAGCAGTTCACGGAGATGAGTTATAAGCATAACTGTCTCAGTTACATGGTATTGGATCTGGTGAATATGCATTCACAGATATAGTGGAGTATTGATACCCACAGTTATACGACTTATTGTTCAGACGGGAAAGGTAAACCAAGGTAACGGAATGTGCTTACCGCTTTCCTAATGTGTTATGTGCTACCATGCTATGTGTTGCACTTTGTTTGGCATCTTGCTGCATATCATAATAGCTCATTGAGATTTATTCTCACCCCTCTCCCTTTACTGTTTTAGATCCTGAGACAGGTGGACCGGCCAAGTGAGGACGGAAAGGAGTTGGTACGTGGTATTTTGGGATTTGTCAGGGTACGTATAGGTTGGTGTAAAGAATGTATTTTGGTATAATTCCTTTATGGAGTTTATGAGTATAAAACTTAGTTGTACGTTATAACTAAAGTCTTTGTAATTAAAACAGGTTGTTACTTTTCAAAGTTAGTTATCTCCTCCTCCGATGTGGAGTAGAGTGGAGTTATTTTGAAATATTATGTTATTAATGTTTATGTTTGAAAGTCAAAGCAAAGTTTTAAAAGTATAGTGTTTTTGGGTTAGTTTGAGGACGCTCCAACTCGGGACACGTGTAGGTTCCGGGTCGGGGTCCTCACACCTACCATGGAAGGCTAGAAGGATTCACCAATCACAAAGTTGGAGCCAAGGGAACTGTGGAGCTAGAACTCGAAGTCGGTGATCATCCCTTCCTAGCCAAAGCCACAGTCAATTTTGTAGTCATGGATTTGACTAGTGATTACCATGCGATCATAGGCATTCCAAGTCAAGCCAAACTTGGGCTGGTGGCCTCACTTCCCCACCAACGAGTTAAATTCCCCACCCGAGCAGGGATTGGATGCGTGAGGGCCACCCCCAAGGACTTCTTGGAACATGTCGTGAAGAGCAGAAAGAAATCCAAAAGTGTGGAGATAGATACCCCCGAGGAAAATATTAAGATCTCCAAGTCTCAGAAAACCACCGAAACTAGCTCCAGAATGAGCTATATTCGTGAAGTGCCTGCGGAGGAGGAAGAGCCTATGGTCCAAGAAATTGCAGATGACCAAGGCATATTCCTATCTGTACCTGTGGAAGACCCTATGGTCCAAGAAATTGCAGATGACCTAGGCATAGTTCAGCCCATATCAGAAGAAGACCCTGTTCTCTTCAACGGCCAGAACTCGGGGGCCAACCACGACCTAGGGAAGGTCAGTCTCCCAGATGTTGATAAACTTATGGAGGAAGAGGGCCTCAACGTGAATGACAATGAAGGGAGAAGAATTAGAGAGATCATCATCGAGTCTCTAGAATTCCGTGACGGTCTTGAAATGAAGCCTGTTGACGAACTGGAAGAGATAGTCATCAATCCTGACTATCCTGAACAAAAAATCAAGCTCGGGGGCCAACTATCTCCAGAAGAGAAAGAAAAAATCATCTCTCTCTTAAAAAGCAGTCTCAACGTCTTTGCTTGGAGAGTCAAAGATATGAGGGGGATCAATGAAGAAGTAGCTCTCCACCGCCTTGAAGTTGATCCTTTGGCAAAGACTATCTCCCAGACAAGGAGAAATTTTGCAAGGGACAAAGAGGAAGCTATAAAAGAAGAAGTGCAAAAATTACTTAGTGCCGGAATAATTCGTGAAGTTAAGTACCCCGTTTGGTTGGCCAATGTAGTTATGGTGAAGAAGCAAAATGGGAAATGGCGCATGTGCATAGACTTTACTGATCTAAACAAAGCCTGCCCCAAGGACAGCTATCCTCTTCCTAGAATTGACAAGTTGGTTGATTCCATTGCTGGACATCAAACTCTCAGCTTCCTAGATGCCTATTCGTGCTATCATCGATAAAAATGGCGGAAGAGGACATTGAGAAGACGGCCTTCCAAACACACTGGGGTAATTCACCGTTACATCATGATGCCTTTTGGGCTCAAGAACGCGGGTGCTACATACCAGCGAATGGTGAATCGAGTTTTTGCAAGCCAAATAGGTCGCAACATGGAAGCTTATATTGATGACATGGTCATAAAGACCAAGGAAGGCAGTCACGTTCCCGACCTACAAGAGACAATTCACAACCTCCGAGCTAATAACATGAAGCTAAATCCGAGCAAGTGCGTGTTTGGAGTAACAGTCGGAAAGTTCCTAGGCTTCATGGTATCTCAAAGGGGGATTGAAGCAAACCCCGAAAAAATCAAGGCGCTCGTTGACATGAAGGAACCTACCACCATCAAGGAGGTTCAAAGACTTAATGGAAGAATCGCAGCACTTGGAAGATTCATCGCCAAATCCGCCGAAAAGTCACTGCCTTTCTTCAAGGTATCAAGGGTACCAAGAGCTTCTCACGGACTCCCGAATGCTCAAGCATTCCTCCGGTTGAAGGAGTACTTGGGTTCCCTCCCTTGCTTAGCAGTCCGACTACCAGCGAGATGTCGTACGTCTTCCTAGCCGCCATCGATCATGCCGTCGCACTGCCCTAGTTCGAAATGATGAAGGAATTCAAAAGCCCGTCTACTATGTCTCTAAGGCACTATCCGACATGGAAAGCGTATACTTCAATGTGGAGAAGATAGCGTACGCACTCGTCATTGCATCAAGGAAGCTACGTGCTTATTTTTCTGCACATCCTATCACCGTGTACACAAATGAACCATTGAAGAAGATACTATATAAGTTGGACGGCTCCGGCGTCTCCTTAATCGGTCCATCGCTCTCACCGAGTTCGATATCACTTACCAACCAAGGAAGACCCTCCCGGCACGGCCTTTGGTTGACTTCATGGTCGAGACCGCCTTTATGGGTGAGCATCTCCCCACCTCTAGGAAGCAAAACGCACCGAGGATAAAGACTCTCCCATTGAACTCCCATCCAACCGTTGGATCCCGTATACGGACGGATCAGCCACCAAGGACGAAGCGGAGCCGGAATTGAGCTAGCAAGCCGGAAGGAGAATATACTACGCAAGACGCCATCCGTTTCAAGTTCCCTGCCTCCAATAATCAAGCGGAATATGAAGCTCTAATATTTGGCATTGAATTAGCCTCCTTCTATGGAGCGACTAGGGTGGCGGCCTTCTGCGACTCCCAACTCGTTGTCAAACAAGTAAAGGGAGAGTATAATACCCAAGACCCCACCCTTGCCAAGTATAGAGACCTGGTCCTAGATATGACGAAGAAGATGGAATTTTTCGAGCTCAAACAAATTGGCAGGAAAGATAACCAAGTCGCAGACGTTCTTTCCAAACTGGCTACCATGGATGTCTCTAAGACCAGTCCTTATGTGGTTTATGCTGAGGAACCTGCGTACGAAAGACTACAAATCATGCTCTTAGATGGAGAAGATAGATGCTGGATCGATGACTACATTGAATACATTGAGAAGGAAAAACTACCAGAAGATGAAGCTCGAGCTAAGCTTATCAAAAAGAGGTCCCCAAGGTTCGTGATGCATTTAATGGAGTCCTCTACCGAAGATCTTTCACAAAGCCCCCGCTAAGGTGTGTCTATCCCAAGGAAATTGAGAACCTCTTGGCGAGAAGTACATGAAGGTGTTTGCGGCGGACACCCGGGGCCGTAACCTTAGCCGACAAAATCATATCACTAGGGTACTATTGGCCAAACCTGAGGGAAGACGCGCATGCCTATGTTCGAAAATGTGACAAGTGCCAAAGATTCTCTGACATTCCTAGACTACCGGCAGTTGAGCAAACACTTGTAATACCTACGTGGCCATTTGATATGTGGGGGATCGATATCATCGGACCCTTCCCTCCCGCCCGTGGTAATTGCAAGTACGTGATAGTAGCTGTTGATTACTTCTCCAAATGGATAGAAGCCAAGGCATTAGCCAAGATAACGGAAGAGAACGCGATCAACTTTGTCCATGACAACATCCGGTGCATTCGGCCTTCCACATACAATTGTCTCGATCATGGACTGCAATTCTCCACGCATTCACTACGAGTTGGGAAGAGTAAAAGTCCGCCATGCAAAATCTTCAGCGAGACCACAAGGCAATGGCCAAGCGAAGCGGCAAACAAACCGGTCCTAACCGCCCTTACAAAGAACCTTGAGGGACGCGAGGGTAGATGGTCGGACGAACTTCCCTCGCCTTACGGGTCTGTTCGCACAACCACCCGGGGCCAACCGGGAAACCCCATTCGGACTAACCTTCGGTTCCGAGGCTATGGCACCAGCGGAGATGGCCATCCCTACGGTGAGAAATTCCCATTACGATGAGCAAGTCAACAAGGTCAATAGGCTCCTAGACCTGGACCTGATAGATGAGAAACGACTAGTTGCACAGATGAGGATGGTGAATTACAAACAAAGGACCAAGGCGTATCACGATAAGAGGGTCATCAGAAGAGTGTTCCAAGTAGGCAATTGGGTGCTCAGAAAAATTGAAGCTACTGGTCGGAAGGCAGAACAGAACAAGCTCTCCCCAAATTGGGAAGGTCCTTATATCATCACTCAAATCATTCGAGAAGGGACCTACGATTGAAGACCAAGGAGGGAAGGACCTCAAGCATCCCCGGCACTCCGACAACCTTAGAAAATATTATCACTAGTCTAGTTTATTTTACAAGAGATTAGTTTTTTATTTCTGCCTTTTAGTTTTGATTAGTTGATAGGATCAGTTCGATGTAATCGCATTTCAGCTTTATGAAAGCAGCCTCTTCCAAAGATGCAAAGCAACTATCAACTCTTCATACATACACCGTAAGATGAGAACTTTATCCCCGACTCTTCCGTACGACACATCCCGTCGAGGGTCCACCTTGATTCGGGATATCAATGCCAAGACCAAGGGTCCTCCTCGCCCGACGGCTAATACATCTGTTAAGGGTCCACCTTGATTAAGGATACCAATGCCCAAGACCAAGGGTCCTCCTTGGCCTCGATGGCTTACAACACATCCCAGTCAAGGGTTCACCTTGATTAAGGATACCAACGGCCCAAGACCAAGGGTCCTCCTCGCCCGATGGCTTACAACACATCCTGTCAAGGGTCCACCTTGATTAAGGATACCAACAGCCAAGACCAAGGGTCCTCCTTGGCCTGATGGCTTACAACACATCCTGTCAAGGGTTCACCTTGATTAAGGATACCAACAGCCAAGACCAAGGGTCCTCCTTGGCCTGATGGCTAACACATCCTGTCAAGGGTCCACCTTGATTCTGGATACCAACAGCCAAGACCAAGGGTCCTCCTTGGCCTGATGGCTAACACATCCTGTCAAGGGTCCACCTTGACTCAGGATTACAAATACAACAGCCAAAGACCGAGGATCTTCCTCGGCCTGATGGCTTAAATAACATCCTACCAAGAGTCCACCTTGACTCAGGAGTACAACACATTTAAAGCCAAGGAAACCTTCCTCGGCCTAAGTAACTTGAGGGTATAGTTAAAGCCGAGAGTTCTTCCTCGGCCTAACCACTTGCCCAACAATTTGGGAGCAAGGAACCTTCCTTGGGTCCCACCTTCTTGAGTCTAGTGCCTCTGCCTAGCATACAAAAATATGAGCAAGTTATTATGAATCATGACAAAAGAATTTTCATTGATGTTCAAAAAAGAATTACAATGTAACGACCCTAACCCTAGGCACTATTTTAGCATCATATTAATTGTTTTTAATATTATTATTAATATTATGTGTTCATTTTATATATTCGATTTCTTATTTTAGGTTGAAATGATTGGAAAATTTAATAAAGCATCTTGGGAGAAGTATAATAATAGAAATGGACAAAATAAATAAAATGTGGGTAGATAGATTTATTTTTGTGGAATTGTTGAAAGCCTAGTCATTTGGGGGATGGGGGGCCATGCCCTCCCCTTAAATTCCTCATCCTTTGTCATATTTTTCAACTCTTCCCCATACTCCCTCATTATTCCACCTCCTTCAATTATTCAATCAATTCCATACTCCTCCTTCATTCTCCTTCTTCTTCCTCCTTTTCTACATGGAAGCCTTCTCCTAGATAACTCTTCTTCCAAGTCCCTAGCAAGCTTAATCCTTCTCCATTTGAAGATTCGGGTGTACTTTTGGATTCGTGGAGTCAAGAGGAACACTTTGAGCTAAGAAGATCTTTAATCCACTTCATAATTGCTAAGTGAGTTGTTATGATTTCCCTTCTCTTACTTGTTCATACTCTCCTTAATGTTCTCCTTGTTCTTATGATGTTGGGTTCATGCTTTGGGAATTTTATAGGAGTTGAATGAGTAGTAAATGGAATAGAATGAAGTTTGTGATCTTGGAAGATAACCTAGAGGATTGAAATGGGTGAAGGTTATAATGATAAATAATTTAGAATCACTTATTTTGGGTTTATATGATTTTATGATAATCCTTGTAGAATTAGAAATTTTTTGGTGTTCATGAGTATAAGAAGTATGGCAAAGGAAAGTAAAATGGTAAGAGACTAAATGGGAAAACTTGGGAATTTGGCTCGTACACTTGGGCGGTCGCTCAAGGGGGCATGAGCGGCCGCCTACGTGTCCGAAACTAGAGTGCTTTGAAAACCCTCTTGGGCGGTCGCCCAAGAGGTATGGGCGGTCGCCCAAGACCCTGTGAAACCGAACTTTGAATCGAACCAGAATTTGTGTAGCAACCTTGTTTGGTCCCTTATAGATTGTGACTCCCACTTAGTAAATTGAGCTTCGAACCTTCATAGAGGCCTTGTCTTATTGTATAATGATCTTGTAGGATGGATTGAGAATCCTAACCACTATAAATTAATGGAACCTAATCACTTTCGGATATTAATCAACCCTTCTCAACTTAGATTAAAGTAGAACTTGGGCTACTTAAGCATTGTGACTACAACTTAATAATTTAACTTGAATCTCTATCGGGACCTTGTAATATGGATCATTGTCCGGAAAACAATTGTTAAGTTTGATTAGTACTTCACCAAAATAGTTCCAACTTGGGAAATAGATCTTGAACGTTAATTAAGGTTATTCGAGGTTGTATAATGACTATGTATGAATGGTTTATGATATATAGTAGCCTCACTTACTCTTTATCTTTGGTGAATAGTTGCAATGGTGTAGAAGCCATAGGTTTCACTATTGAACTAATGGGTAATGGGTATGTACCACCTTGTGGCATTGTTATTCCAAGTTGTGGATTATTTGGTATATGGTTACCATAATATCCTAAGTATGGACTATTAGACATATTGTTATGTACATCCTAAGTGTGGATTATTTGGCAAATGTTATGTGGTATTCCAATTGTGGATTATTTGGTATATGGTTGTGTTGTATCCCAAGTGGGGAATATCTGACTTGTTGTTACATTGCATCCCAAGTGTGGATTATTTGGTTATATGGTTACCTTACTTGAATTTTTATTCATTGATGGTATTGATTAGCATGAGTATACATTACCATGTTGTTATATTATGATGCATAGTGTACTAAATGGTTGTTGCACTATGGTATTGATTTCATGAGTATACATTACCATGTTGTTATATGATTATCCCTTTCTGTGGATTATGTAATAAGAAGTATCTATATTGTGCTTGAACATGTTGATATTCTGGGGTATAATGGAATTCAATCAATTATGGATTTGTTCTATAAATGATTGAAGGTTCATCATACACAGGACCGTCCCCTCTGTGGCCACAGAGTGGGTGTGCTAACGACTGTATTGACCCAAAAGGCTTTACAGACCTGTTGCGATTGGTGTTTAGGGGGAATGCTTCTGTATTATAAGCCTAAAGCTTTACAGTTAGCGATATTATTTTTCGATACTTTATTATAGGTATCTTTTCTTATATGGATCTCTGGGGTATGAGTCCTATAAGAGGTGAATGTGCTGGAGGCAATTCACCAAAGAGTGGAGTTTTACTCCCACGTTGTACGACTTATTGTTCAGACGGGAAAAGGTAAAATGAGGTAACGTAAGGTGTTTACCGCTTTCATAATGTGTTATGTGCTACCATGCTATGTGTTTCATCTTGTTTGGCATCTTGCTGCATTCATAATAGCTCATTGAGATTTATTCTCACCCCTTCCCTTTTACTGCTTTAGATTGTGCTGAGACAGGTGACCTGAACCAGTGAGGCCGGGGAGACGATTGTGGGCTTTTGCTTTTGGGGACTTGTCAGGTTAAGTGTATAAGTTGGTTGTCTGGGTGTATTTATTTAGTATAACTCTTTTGAGAAGATGTGTATAAACTCTTTTGTAAAACAAAGTTAAGTATGAGTTTCGATGTAAGAAATCATTTTATGGTTTATGGAAGTTGTGGAGTGGTGATATTATTAGTTGGTTTAATTTGGTATTTGAAAATAGGTTTTCTTTTAAAAGGAAAATAAAAGTTTTTTAAAAAAATTAGAGAGGAGATTTCCTAGTTGGGCTCCTCAAGCTCGGGATACGCTTTAGGTCCCGGGTTGGGGTGCTCACAGTTGGTATCAGAGCTTAGTTTAGAGGTCAAGGGTAGATGTCTAGACAAAGTGGGAATGTGTGGTAATTAACGCCGAGTGTTTAATGCAGGAGTTCGTTCTAATGGCCGGAAGCAATGATGATCGGCGAAGGGTTCTAGAAAATGAAGGAGATATGGTTATAGGTGGAAATCAGAATGAAGAGATGATGAAATTGTTCAGGATGTTTGTACATAATATGGAGACTAGAGGATCGATTCTGAATCAACCTGAGGGATACCAAAGTGATGGATTAGAAAGATTTGTGAAGATGAACCCACCGAGCTTTTACGGAGATCCGAATCCGTTAAAGGCAGAAAAATGGTTAGCAGAAATGAATAGGATTTTCGAGGTTATAGGAAGTCCCAACAAAGAGAGAGTTAGGTATGCCATTTTCAAACTTGAAGGTCCAAATGATCGGTGGTGCGTATTGTGAAGGAAAGTTGGGAGCGGGATCATACGCCCCAGACTTGGGATAATTTCACTCAACAGTTCTAGGACTATTTCATTTCCATGGTTACAAGGGATAAGAAGGAGATTGAATTCTTAAGACTAAAACAAGGGAACATGACGGTGAATCAGTATTCGGTCCGGTTTGAGGAATTAGCTAAGTGTTGCCCTCATTTGGTATCGCATGAAGTGAAAAGGGTTCAGAAGTTTGTAACAGGTTTGAGGAGTGAGTTTAGGAAGAAATTATGGATTGATAGTTTCATCGATTATCAGACAGTCATAGATAGGGCATATAAGGTCGAAAAGGACATTGAGGAAAATAGTGAAAGATCCGGAAGTGAGATTGGAAACAAGCCAAAGTGTATAGGACAAGGATCCAAAATTAGTAGAGGACAGCCAAGGACTTTAACTTCAGGAAGTGTGAGAGGAGAGTTTGTTGTAGCTTCTTCATCTAGGCCAAAATCCAAACAGTATGGGATGAAGTGTAAATTTTGCAAGAAGATTGGGCATACCGAAGATCATTGTTGGAGTAAGCAAGGTAAATGTATTAAGTGTGGAGAAATGGGACACTTTAGGAGAAATTGTCCAAAGTTTCTTCAGGGACGAGTTTCAAGCAGCGGTCAGCCGGGTGGACGACAAAGAGGTGGTACCAAATGAGGTAACGAAGGAGAACCGAAAGAGAAGGTCTATGGTCGAGTACTTGTTTCGAACCTAGGAGAGATAGCTTCCTCAGAGGTTACTAGAGGTATACTCCCTGTTTCGGTAGTAGGGGTCATATTTTATAGATCCTGTTGCATATCATTTATGTTTGGCATCACATTTTGCTTATATGTGACATACATTGTTTGAGATATTGTTTTATTGTTAGAGGATTCTGCTCTTATGAGAGGATACCTCGAACCTCCCTTGATTTACCACGATAGTGATGTGGTTATGATTGAGCATGTATTGCCAGTTGATTTGGTATGATTACCGATTTGTAAATATGAGATATACTTGACCTGGAGGGTTAAGTAGTTGTTGTGCATTGGTAGACTATCATAAGAAGTGAGTCTCCTTCTCTGTGCCTAGAATTGCTTATATTGGTATTTGATATAGATAAACCTTTATATGGTACTCTTGTTATATAAGCAATAAAAGCAGAAAGTTTTGGTTAAAAGTGTGAAGGGTAATTAGTATATGTTAGACTTGCATAAGAAGTCTTTCCGGAAATTTTCCGTGTTAGTTGTGAATAGATGGTAATTGTGTTTCCATCAAGGAATCTCATGTGTTGATTCCAAGTATGATAATCAGAATTTTAATCCTTATTTTGACGGCTTTATGGTAGTTATGATTGATGATCTTCTTGGTTATTTAAAGTTATGAGAGGATCATTTGTGAGTTGTGTCAATTTCCTTTAGTGGGAATTCATTGTGTGAGGAGTTTAGCAAGTGTGGGTTGGCTTGAGAGGATTCCAATTTTTGGGTTCTAAAATCTTAAGCTTGGATGTTCCCTAGATCTTACAAGGATTGAGTCCGTGACCTTTGGGTTGGCAAGTTTTATCGAAGGAAATTTTAAAGAGTTCTTGAGAATTGAAGAAGCATTGCTTTAGTTAACTCTAGAGTATGTATAAATGGTGTGTGATGTAATAAGGATGAGTCATATTGATAGAGATGGAGAATAGATTGGCTATAGATCCGATCCTTACCTTACCTAGTGGATGTGAGGATTTTATGAAATTTTAAGTGGGTATTAGAGGAAGATTTGGTTGTGATATTATACAAAAATGGGAAAGTGATAACGTATGTTTCGAGGAAGTTAACTTAGATAAGTGAAATTTTCTTATCCTCTACTCGGAGGTGGCTGCAATTGTGTTGCGTTATCTAAGTAAGAATCTTATCTTTTTGAAGTTTCCTTTTGGGAATTGTGACCGATCCTATGAGTTTGGAGAATTTAGTTATTCGAGAGGGAGAGATCTAAGCCTAAGCGATATTTGGAACTATTAAAAGATTTTAGTTGCGTCATTTTATATTATCCGTAAAAGTTATTGTGATTTCGAATGCGATTAACCGAAAGGCTTATGTGTCGTCAAGTGTATCCTTTGAGTCGTAAGGCGAGATATTGTTGCAAATAGTCAAGTTAGACCCATAGAATGTGGAGACTGTAAGGGAAGTTCAACGGTGATTCAAAATGTAATAGGATGAGAGGATAGTCTCAAGATGAGAATATTATCCAGATTTTGAAGAATAGATTGTGTGTTGGGTTTCCTTTCAACTGGAGAGGTTCTATTAATCTTAAGGGAGTTTAGTATAATAGCAGTTTAGTTTAGCATTGAATGGGTATTGTATAGAGCTTGATATGGAAAATTTATTTGTATGATCCTTCGTACGTATGGAGTTCTTCAATTAAGGATGCTTAGACAAATTTGAATTATGTAGGGAAAAGCGTTGAGAGTTATTAGGATTTCAATTCCGGGATTTAATTCTAGAGTGTTTGGATTGTGAGAATGTATATAAGAATCATGACCTTAAGGAAAATATTTGAAGGTTGTAATTGAAATGCTTGGAGAAGTAGCCTTTGTTATTGATCATTAAGGTAATCAAGTTTAAAATTCGGGACGAATTTTCTTTAAGGAAGAGTGAATGTAACGACCCTAACCCTAGGCACTATTTTAGCATCATATTAATTGTTTTTAATATTATTATTAATATTATGTGTTCATTTTATATATTCGATTTCTTATTTTAGGTTGAAATGATTGGAAAATTTAATAAAGCATCTTGGGAGAAGTATAATAATAGAAATGGACAAAATAAATAAAATGTGGGTAGATAGATTTATTTTTGTGGAATTGTTGAAAGCCTAGTCATTTGGGGGATGGGGGGGGCCATGCCCTCCCCTTAAATTCCTCATCCTTTGTCATATTTTTCAACTCTTCCCCATACTCCCTCATTATTCCACCTCCTTCAATTATTCAATCAATTCCATACTCCTCCTTCATTCTCCTTCTTCTTCCTCCTTTTCTCCATGGAAGCCTTCTCCTAGATAACTCTTCTTCCAAGTCCCTAGCAAGCTTAATCCTTCTCCATTTGAAGATCCGGGTGTACTTTTGGATTCGTGGAGTCAAGAGGAACACTTTGAGCTAAGAAGATCTTTAATCCACTTCATAATTGCTAAGTGAGTTGTTATGATTTCCCTTCTCTTACTTGTTCATACTCTCCTTAATGTTCTCCTTGTTCTTATGATGTTGGGTTCATGCTTTGGGAATTTTATAGGAGTTGAATGAGTAGTAAATGGAATAGAATGAAGTTTGTGATCTTGGAAGATAACCTAGAGGATTGAAATGGGTGAAGGTTATAATGATAAATAATTTAGAATCACTTACTTTGGGTTTATATGATTTTATGATAATCCTTGTAGAATTAGAAATTTCTTGGTGTTCATGAGTATAAGAAGTATGGCAAAGGAAAGTAAAATGGTAAGAGACTAAATGGGAAAACTTGGGAATTGGCCGGGCTCGAGCACTGGGCGGTCGCCCCGAGGGGGCATGAGCGCGCCGCATGTGTCCGAGAAACTAGAGTGCTTTGAAAACCCTCTTGGGCGGTCGCCCAAGAGGTATGGGCGGTCGCCCAAGACCCCAGGAAACTGAACTTTGAATCTGAACCAGAATTTGTGTAGCAACCTTGTTTGGTCCCTTATAGATTGTGACTCCCACTTAGTAAATTGAGCTTGAACCTTCATAGAGGCCTTGTCTTATTGTATAATGATCTTGTAGGATGGATTGAGAATCCTAACCACTATAAATTAATGGAACCTAATCACTTTCGGATATTAATCAACCCTTCTCAACTTAGATTAAAGTAGAACTTGGGCTACTTAAGCATTGTGACTACAACTTAATAATTTAACTTGAATCTCTATCGGGACCTTGTAATATGGATCATTGTCCGGAAAACAATTGTTAAGTTTGATTAGTACTTCACCAAAATAGTTCCAACTTGGGAAATAGATCTTGAACTTTAATTAAGGTTATTCGAGGTTGTATAATGACTATGTATGAATGGTTTATGATATATAGTAGCCTCACTTACTCTTTATCTTTGGTGAATGGTTGCAATGGTGTAGAAGCCATAGGTTTCACTATTGAACTAATTGGTAATGGGTATGTACCACCTTGTGGCATTGTTATTCCAAGTTGTGGGATTTTTGATTATATGGTTACCATAATATCCTAAGTATGGACTATTAGACATATTGTTATGTACATCCTAAGTGTGGATTATTTGGCAAATGTTATGTGGTATTCCAATTGTGGATTATTTGGTATATGGTTGTGTTGTATCCCAAGTGTGGAATATCTGACTTGTTGTTACATTGCATCCCAAGTGTGGATTATTTGGTTATATGGTTACCTTACTTGAATTTTTATTCATTGATGGTATTGATTAGCATGAGTATACATTACCATGTTGTTATATTATGATGCATAGTGTACTAAATGGTTGTTGCTTTGCACTATGGTATTGATTTCATGAGTATACATTACCATGTTGTTATATGATTATCCCTTTCTGTGGATTATGTATCAAGTATCTATATTGTGCTTGAACATGTTGATATTCGGGGGTATAATGGAATTCAATCAATTATGGATTTGTTCTATAAATGATTGAAGGTTCATCATACACAGGACCGTCCCCGTGGCCACAGAGTGGGTGTGCTAACGACTGTATTGACCCAAAAGGCTTTACAGACCTGTTGCGATTGGTGTTTAGGGGGAATGCTTCTGTATTAAGCCTAAAGCTTTACAGTTAGCGATATTATTTTTGGATACTCTATTATAGGTATCTTTTCTTATATGGATCTCTGGGGTATGAGTCCTATAAGAGGTGAATGTGCTGGAGGCAATTCACCAAAGAGTGGAGTTTTACTCCCACGTTGTACGACTTATTGTTCAAACGGGAAAAGGTAAAATGAGGTAACGTAAGGTGTTTACCGCTTTCATAATGTGTTATGTGCTACCATGCTATGTGTTGCATCTTGTTTGGCATCTTGCTGCATTCATAATAGCTCATTGAGATTTATTCTCACCCTCCCTTTTCTTGCTTTAGATTGTCTTGAGACAGTGACTGAACCAGTGAGGCCGGGGAGACGTTTGTGGGCTTTTGCTTTTGGGGACTTGTCAGGTTAAGTGTATAAGTTGGTTGTCTGGGTGTATTTATTTAGTATAACTCTTTTGAGAAGATGTGTATAAACTCTTTTGTAAAACAAAGTTAAGTATGAGTTTCAATGTAAGAAATCATTTTATGGTTTATGGAAGTTGTGGAGTGGTGATATTATTAGTTGGTTTAATTTGGTATTTGAAAATAGGTTTTCTTTTAAAAGGAAAATAAAAGTTTTTTAAAAAAATTAGAGAGGAGATTTCCTAGTTGGGCTCCTCAAGCTCGGGATACGCTTTAGGTCCCGGGTTGGGGTGCTCACATACAAAGTCCTATCATCTATTACAGAAAGCAAAGAAAAGAAAGCTATCCTAAGACTGCTGCCCGTCATCAAAAGGCTTCTCGAGCCAGTCTTCTGTAATAGTGCCAGGGGGAGGAAGGACCGCTTGTTCATTAAGGGCAATAGTTTCCTCGGCCCCCCCATCCACCTCGGCTTCCATAGCCTCAGGCTCCTCAGCATCCTGGATCGCCTCCACCAGGTCTTTTATATTGTCGGGGACAACAGAAGCCGGCCTCCACACTTCCCTGCAAGCTTGAGCATCCTTGGCAGCCATTATCTCCAAGTTGCTTTCAGAAAACGGGATCAAGTGGTGGAGAGCCCTGACTTCCTCGACATATTGGTCTCGGCAAATCAGCTGAGCAACCTTATTGATGTCCAAACCGGTGGAAGGGTCAGCCAAGATGCTCCGGGCCAAATGAAGATAACCATCCTCAAACATAGTGGCCGTCTGCTCGTCCACGGCCTCTCTAAAGGCCGAGCTGGCCATCATCAACTCCTTGAAGGCCGAGCTCTCCTTGAACCGAGCAACGGCCTCTTCCTCCCTAGCTGGGAGGGTAGCTTCCAATCCCCGGCATTTGGCCTCAGCTTCATCGGCCTTGGTTTGAAGCTCGGCCTTATCAGCCTTTGCCTGGGCAAGCTCCTCTTCCTTAAGCCGGAGATGCTCCTCGGCCTTGGCCTTTACTTCCTCGGCCCTTTTCACTTCGGCCTCCACCTTGGCCTTGGCTGCCACAAGTTCAGCGTCCTTGGCCTTTAAAAGCTTAGCCAAGGAAGCCTTGTCATTTTCACTCTTCAATTGGGCGGCCTTAGCCTCATTCAGGCGCCTAGCCTTCTTCTTGGCCAAAACATTTTCATATGCCGTGACGGAAGCCAACTGAAAGAGAAATCATTATTAGAAAGGCAAACAAATATCAAGGGCAATAACCAAGAAAAGGATTAACATCTACCTCGGCTATTAAGAGTCCCTTGTGGCAGAGCAAGGTATCTTCGTTGGGAGCCTCTTTACAAAATGCCTCGTAGGCATCCTCGTCCATAGCCCTCTGAATGGGAGCTCGGCCCAATCTTACTAAGGGTCCCTCCCTTGCCAACAGGGGAAGTCCCTTAAGACGGGGAACGTTGAGGGACATGCTCTTGGCCAGCTCGTCGGCCTCCTCAACGGTCTTGATAGTTTGAATGGTTAAGGGAGGGGGAGCCTCAACATTGGGGGCCCCACTGACACTTGCCCGTTTAGCTGCAGGCTCCTCGGCGCTAACAGCTTGGGTTCTCTTGGAGCCTGATCTCCTTTGGACGAGGTCAGTTTCCTCGGCTCCTACCTCCTCGGCATCAACATGGAGGCTATGCCCCTCTACAGTTGATGGGTTAGGGTTGGTTTGTTCTTCAGTCGCCATCTCCTCGGCATTTACCTCCCCATGTAATTTAAGGGGAAGGGGTTAGTCACCCTGAACATTAAGCACCAAATTGCGGGCGTTAGCTTCTTCTCTCCTTTCTACCAAATCTGACTTCTTGCTTTGCTTCCTCTTCCTCCTCACTAGCTCTTGGGGACTTAGTATCTCCATGGCTATAGCTTCTTCTTCCTCGGCGGTTAAATCTGCAAGGACAAGAAAGAAAGAGTTAAGTACGAGCAGAGGTAACAAGCATTCAAAAAGTACAAGTAAAAAAGATAAAACGTTTACATCCAACTATGTCGATTGCTTTCAAACATTGGTCCCGGGGACGTTCAGTCTTGCACGTAATGCAATCCTCATGGAACACCAAGCCGGGGTGAATTGTCCAGTCATTGAAGCGTCTCCCCCTCTTTACGGTGACAAGGGGAGATACCCCATCCTTCTTCCCCGGCATCAAACCCGCCTGAATATAATAATGGTCCGAGGACTCAACCACTGACCAATCAAGGACCCCCACCTCGGCAAATTCTTCTAGGCGTTTGATCAAGGCCTGGGTCCATTCATATTGTTGGACGGGAAAGGATGAAGTTGGACCCTTACAAGGAGACTGGAACTCCCATCCTTGGCGGCTCTCAACCCTTATAACATGGTTATCCCAGCCGGCAACTTTGCTAGACATAGGGAGGAGCAGCTTCGGTTTTTTGGACGCGCTCTTAATGACGAGGAGCCAACTCTCCTTGACAAATTGAACATGGTAGAAATATCTAAAAGCTCCCATGGTCGGCTCGTACCCTAAGCTACGGCAGAGGACAATGAAGCTGACAAGAACCCGGGTACCATTAGCTCCTAGCATGGCCGGCACCGCCCTCACATCGTCTAAAAATTCACAGATGAAAGGATCCAAGGGAAGACGAAGTCCCTGTTGAAACTGTTTGAAGTAAAAGTGGACAAAATCTTGGTTATAATAAAAGTTGTCCTCTTCCTTCTTTGTCTTAAGCTCCATATGGCCCATATAAGTTAGCCTGTACTCAGCTTTGTCTACCCCGTATTTGGAGTACAGCTTTTCCAACATGGGATCCCCGGCTTTTGGGGTCCTCTCTTGTCTTTGTCCTAATCCTTGGCCTCCTCTTCCTCGGCCTCCCCTTCTTCGGGCAGGCGGCCGTCGGCTTGTGCTTCGTCCGTAGAAAGCGTCAACTATTTGAGTAGACGAGGAGGGTTCTCCTTCTCTTCCCGTCATATCTGCATAAAGACGAGGAGACAAAGTTAGTAACCTCGTCCATGGCTGATTTAGGACGGGGAAGGGAGATTTCCCTCCTCGTCATTTCATAAGGCCGAGGAGGGAGCCGTACCTCTCAGGCGCTCACGCATTTCGCGATCAGAGGCCGGGTAGAACAGCTCGATGTGCTCCATCATCTCAGCCCTATCCTCAAAAACTATAATGTTGGGTGAACCAGACTCAATCCTATCTATTCTTGTGGAATCAGGGTATTGGAGGAATAGACGAGTTCGACCATAACCTCTCAACTGCTTGCTTACATCATCCAGAGTGAGCATCAACCATGGACCTCTCTCTACGATAGACCCTCAGATTGCCAGTATGATATCCATAACGGAATCGGGGAGAATGGTCCCAAGAACGAGCCATTTCTAAGGGGAATCAATGAAAGGGGGAGTTCATTCAATATTCAAGAAAGTTCATATAAAATACAAAGAAAACCAAAGATTTGAAGTTTTTAAAATTTATGAAGAAAAGCTTCATTCTTTAACAATGGTGGTTCATTTGTTCTTGGCATATTCCAGTTTCTTCCCAACAAACCCTAGAAAGCGGGAAATCGGAGTCAAAATGCACAAAAGGAAAGAGACTTCATACCTGAGTTTGGAGAAATTGATGAAATCACAACAGGAAGCTAGCTCGCCGAAAACTGGGTTCGAACAAGATCAAGATCACCGGAATGATTGTCGCCTGAACCTTGTCACTCGCTTTCAAATATTTGGGGTTTGTAAAGAGTAAAATGAGAAGAATTTAGATTTTTATAACCCCTTAATCGGGTCAAACCCATGGGTAAAGCTAAAATTCGGGTCTGGCGCCCCAAGAATTAAATGCAAATTGACGGTTTCGAGGCATGACAAGACTGGGGGGCCCCAGAATGGCAACCGTCAGTTATACGAAGCGACACCGAGGACACGTGTCAAATCCGTTGGTATTCCATATGCCGAGGACGAGGTGACTTTCTACTCGTCCTAATCCGAGCTAGAAAGTCGGGGGCCACTGAACAGTATAAACCGAGATACGAATATGGGTTTGCTCAAGCTGGGCCTAATTGAATTGGGCCATGAATATTATCTAAATAACCAAGTATCAGGGCCGAGTAAGGTCTTCCTTGTATGACGAGGAACGTTTATCTCAGCCTTATGTCAACATGGGTTTGCTCATGCTTGGGCCGTTATGCCGCAAGTGACGAGGAAAGAAAAGTTATTACCTCGGCATTTCATCTCCAAATGACGAGGAAACAAAATCATTTACCCCGGCATATCTCCGTGCCAGCCAATCTCCAAATGACGAGGAAGCAGAATCATTTACCTCGGTCTATTTGCCAAGGCCGAGGTAAAACATTTGTGTTCCTCGGCGTTCGGCTAGCGTAATATACGGTCCCTTATACAACAAGGATTACACATTCATGAATCAATCAGGATTGTGACCAACTACACCAATCCAAGTCAAACAATGACTCCTTAACAGATATAATTCTCTTAGGATTACATCTTATCTCTTCACAAGTTTACTTCAACATGGATTCTATCAATCCATCCCTATAAATACAAGCCCCATGGCTCATTGTTTGGTACGTTACTTTTTACATTGGGAAAACTCTGTCCATTTGTTTTCTCATATACAAATCGTGAACTTACTCTCACGCCGGAGGGCCTTTAGCCGGATCCGCCCCGGCTTAGTTTACGTGTTTTCTCTTATTTTCAGGTCTTGCAATCACCGGAGCACTCATCGCTTGGATTTGAGCTGTTTTGACGATTTTGGCATCATCAAATACTATTATTTATGTACTTCACGTAACCAAGATTGAATGCTTTCAATAACCTTTCTCTATGTAGAATGTATTCGCATCGCTTAGGATTCTCAAGTCGCACCCAAGAGCGTGAGCTGTTTTAATGGCCGGGACGACCCGTGGATGCATAGGCACCCGTTTCAGTACATGTTCAATGTCCTCAATGGTTTTTCCTTTTGAATGTAGCTCGTTGATCATCTTATCCTGAAAATATTCATTAAAAAAGCTTCTTTTTTTAGAAACACAATAATCTTATACGATCCAGTTTCTATAGTTTACTACGTTTTATTAAAGGGAGAGTGATCGGAAAGTTCTAAAAAAGTATCATAATGTTCGAGAAGTTCCTTCTCTATATTGTATTATAGATGCAGTATTATATTCACATATTAGTGAATATAATAATATTGCATGCAGTAATTATATATTACTGCATAAGAACTTTCAGGTCATTTCGATTTAATGAGGAATTTGAGGGAAAGTGATTTGTTTCAAAAGGAACTTCCGGGTCAAATTCCCTTTATTAAAAATTTCTATTTTATTATTGTAATTGTCAGATTAAGTCATACATAATATTTTCTTAAAAATATCGACGGAACGATTAGATTAATATTAAATTTTGATCGAAATTCAATTGCGCTGATTATAAAAATTAAATGTGGCTAATATAAATGAGATGATATTTTAACACTAACAATTTTTTCAAATTACAACATTTCAAATACATGTAGAGATTTGGACGATTCATTAGTTCGGGATAGGATTTACTTTGGAAATTTTGGTCATTCTATTCTCTCTCAAAATAAATCGACAAATATATTTAAAATCACTTTATTTGATTTTATTTAATTATTATTATAAAAAAATAGGACATTCCGATTACTATTTCAATAAGAGTTGGTCTCCTGTGAGAACAACAATACCCGTCTCATGGGTGAGACGGGTCGGAATAACCCATGATCCATGACCCATGACCCAGACTATTTCCACTCTTGTAAATCAAAGAAGCAAAAGGTCACGTCCCAGTGCCCCAACTCTTACTATGCGTACTTTCTCTTTCTAGTTTTTTATTATTTCTTTTCTTTTTGCTTTTTTTTATTATTATTTTTATTTTCATTATTTTTTTTTATTATTTTTTTTTCTTTTTATTATTTTTTTTCTTTTTGCTTTTTTTATTATTTTTTCTTTTTGCTTTTTTTATTATTTTTTTTATTATGTACTATTATTTGAATATTTTTTTCTTAATGTAATGACTGTTGTGTTGGGTTAGAATATTTTTTTTTTTTTTTTTAGTTTTTATATTATTTTTCGGCTTTTCGGTGGTTTAGAAAAAGTAATAGTTACCATCTCTTAATGTAATGATTTGTATACATATAAAGTAACATTGTTCATAAGTAAACGTAATACTGTTTTGTAATATCAACTATTACTTAAACAAATGAGAAGTATTACTCAAAATGAAAACAGGTTCCTAAAACTATTATTAGTTAAAAAAATAATAATAACACTATTACTTCACAAGTGTAGTACTATTACTTATAGCAATACCAACTATTACTTAAACAAATGAGAAGTATTACTCAAAATGAAAACAGATCCTAAAACTATTATTAGTTAAAAAAAAAAATAACACTATTACTTCACAAGTGTAGTACTATTACTTATAGCAATACCAACTATTATTTAAACAAATGAGAAGTATTACTCAAAATGAAAACAGTTCCTAAAACTATTATTAGTTAAAAAAAAAAATAATAACACTATTACTTCACAAGTGTAGTACTATTACTTATAGCAATACCAACTATTACTTAAACAAATGAGAAGTATTACTCAAAATGAAAACAGTTCCTAAAACTATTATTAGTTAAAAAAATAATAACACTATTACTTCACAAGTGTAGTACTATTACTTATAGCAATACCAACTATTACTTAAACAAATGAGAAGTATTACTCAAAATGAAAACAGTTCCTAAAACTATTACGAGTTAAAAAAATAACACTATTACTTCACAAGTGTAGTACTATTACTTATAGCAATACAAACTATTACTTAAACAAATGAGAAGTATTACTCAAAATTAAAACAAGTCCTAACACTATTACTCCATCAAACCAAATATACCAAAGAAGCATCAACATAAAATTGATGCCTCACTATGAAAACCGAAGCTAGCAACTCGGTAAGTTGATCTATACCCATCTCCTCAGCAGACTAAACACAAAACATTTGGGATTCCAAGCATTATCAACAGTGAACAGAACACCAACACCCAAATCCATAACTCAAAACTCGACTGACAAATGCTGCAAATTGATCAAGAATATTGAGGGACTAATATAAGAAGAGAGTGAGAGAAGACCTTCCGAGGACAGCGGTTGCGGTTTGGACATAGGTCTCGACCATCTCTTCATCGGAAGGACGGGGATCCTTAGGGAAATCCATGGTGATGAGCCAGTGATTGTAATCGCATCCCTCGAACAGTATGTCATCTGGATTAATCGTTTCTGATTCGAAGTTTCTAGGCGACCGCGACGAGAGCAATGTCATCGACGATTTAAACCCCTCGGCGAAACAAATGGAACCCCGGGGTTAGGGCTTTGAGGAGCTACAATGGCGGGAAAGACATTGAGCCGGTGACGGGAATGAAAATAGGGAAGAGATGGATTTTTGGGTCGCCGGTGTGTAGGTTGAAGGTAGGATTTGCCGGAGAAGACGATTGGGAGGGATCCCTGTTATTATTGCGTATAGAGAGAGAGTGATGAGAGAGAGAGAGTGGTGCGTGTGGGTATTATTGGACGGGTCATGGTTATGGATCCGACCCGTCTCATGGATGAGACGGGTTTCTCTGTTCTCACATGAGTTTTTGTCTTTCAATAAATACATTAAAAATTATTATTGTATGATGTATTGATAACAAAATTTAAGTTTTAAATTTCACTGGGTGTTATAATTATTTTTTTACGAAATTCAATTAAATTGATCATCAAAATCAAAGTACGCATTTTTTGAGAATGATTGAGAGAGTAATTAACACGAAAAAGGGGGAGAATTAAAATTCTATGCAATGACCAACATTAAGAAAAAAGAAGGGCACAAATTAATTTTGGCATGATATTAGAGAAGATCAATGAGGAACAGGTAAAGCCATAGGCAAAGCTTCCTGTTTAACCATTGTTAATGGCATCGTTTGTAGCTTGCAATTATCAAACAATTGAGCTGCTGCAAAATTGTTCCTCTCTTCTTCTGTTGAAATTTTGTCAATGAGGCCTATAAGAACTCGCTCTAGCTCTTCCCCATCGCTCCATTCATGTATCTCCGCCTTTACAAAACCCCGATTTTTACATATCAAATCCCAAACAGGAAAATCCTTCCTTGGCATCATGAAATCCCCTTCCTTTAGCTTCAAACTCGGGCAAAAGTCACCCGCTCCATCGCCCAAATAAATCATCTTCGTCTTCTTCCCTTCGACCAGTAAAGAAGATTGAATCCTCTCAATCACCATTCCCTGTTACAAACATAGTTAACGTGAGCAATTTACGGATATACAATCAATATACAAACAAATAAATGTTTAATTATAATGTACCTTACACATGTTGGGAGGACAAGGATTTGTGCAGCCATGAGATGAAGCATGGAAATCATGATAAGGCTGAATTCTTAGCCTTCCTTCCTCATCCACAAACCCTGGATTCGTATAAATCTCGCTAAAATAATCTCTCAATCCAAGATGCTTCAATATTGTCTCTATGTAGAACATATTCGCATCGCTTACAATTCTCAAGTCGCATCCAAGAGCATGAGCTGTTTTAATAGCCGGAACTAACCGTGGATGTATGGGCACCCGTTTCAGTACTTGTTCAATTTCCTCAATTGTTTTTCCTCGCGAATGTAGCTCATTCATCAATTTGTCCTGCAAATTCGTAGTAAAAAGTTAAATTAGTTCATCAATCCAAACAATTTATAAACCTATAATTTCATGATTGCAATTGCGAATTAGAATATGATTATCGACTTTGGCAATTCATCAAATAAACGAGCATAAGAAAAAGGTAAATTAAAAAGGAAAATTACCATCATTGAATTCCAAGGCATGATGGGGAGAAGTTGATTGAACAAATTGGTGGCTCCTAATTCATCCACAACCCAGTTATCGCTATCCAGATCGATTATCGTTTTGTCGAAGTCAAAAACCACCACAATTTCAGCCATTTCTGATCAAATTTTCCGGTGATCGGAAAAGAAAATTAAACAATCAAACCCCTAACAGTTATAATCACACTCAAATTTTGTTGGTGTTGAATAAGAACTAACAAAGGAAGATGTATATATATACACATAGACATGATCAAAAAGGAATTTGTAAAACACAAAATTTGGAAGATGCCAAAGAATATTACGCGTTTGTGGTTACTGCGTTTGTTCTTCAGAGAAGGCAACCTGCGCCCCTTTTTTGAACTAGGGTCACGTGCTTTTTCGGTGAAACGGATCTGGGCCGTTGTTTTTTGGTTGTTCCGTTGTCACATGTTTGTGGATAGATTAATCGGACGGCTGTGGATGTGTTGGCATCGTTACGGTTTTAAACGGGACGGTTCTGGGAAAAAAAGGCGGGAATATAATGAGAATATTCCGGAGGATTTGGATTAGGAATTGAGTTCTTATTATGGTGCCATGGAAAGCTCTTGGCAAATGGCAAGTGTGCAGTAATACTACTAAGTAATAAGTAAGTTTTAGAAGAAATCTGTTTTTTCGTAAGTTATAAAAAGCTTCTTTTCATTCTTAAAAATATTGAATTTAGACCTTAAATCATTGAGTTTAGGTCTTAAAATACCTAAAAAATAAAATAGTGAGTTTAGGCGTTAAAATAGTGAGTTTAAACTAGAAAATAAAATAGCGAGTTTATGGAGAAACAGGTTTCTCCAAAATTTTCTGATTTAAGTTTTTAATTGCTATTAATAAAATTATTATTTGGGTAAGATATTTAAATTTTTACCATGATAAATAAATTAAGATAAAAAATATTGCTCGTCATTAAAATGACGATAAAAAAGTAGCTATAAAACTTTAGTGATCCCAAAACGATTATTTGTGTTATTACTCTTATTATTTTCAATTACTCGTTGTCTTTGTCCTATACTCCCTCCGTCCCACAATACTTGACACACATTTCTATTTTGGGCGTTCCACTGATAAGTCACACTTCCTAAAATGGCAAAGAATCTTTACTATTCCCTCCACTCATTCTCTCTCCTACATTATTTTAATACTCACAACACCATTATAATTTACTATTCTCTCCACTCATTCTCTCTCCTACTTAACTATCTACACTCACAACACATCAACCTTTTTACTTTTTCCTTAATTCCCGTGCGGAACAGTAACTGTGTCAAGTATTACGGGACGGAGGGAGTAATTATTTCTATTTATTCTTAAAAAAAAAAAAGGCTAAGTAAGTACTAAGGGCTCGTTTGGTAGGTCGATAGGATTAGCCTGTATTAATAGTGAGAGGATTATTAATCAGGGGATTAATAATACCATCTTTTTTTTTTTTTGATTAATAAGAATGGGATAAGAGGGGATAAGAGGTTACTATCCAGGTTGTTAGAAATAATACAGTGATTGCATTTAATGTACCAAACATCAAACTTATTGGATTAATAATCCTATCCACAGAAGAAATTTCTAAAGCCCTCTAACATTTCTAAAATTCGGCTTTCTGATATATTCTTTCTTTATGAAAAAATTAATTTAAAATTGGGAATATGTTTCAAAAATGAAAAATAAAAATAGGAGCTCACTTAAAAATGCAAGGGATACTACTAATTTACAATATGAAGTACATACCATCACTGATGATGTCGTAGAACTAATGGTGTCACGACATTTATGCAACAAGAAAACGTGTATAATCCTAACAATTTGCTGTTTTCTTTTGTATTATTAACCTTCTTTTTTTTTTTTTTTTTTTTAATCTAAAGTTGAAGTTGTTGCAATTCCATAGTTGGACTTTGTTGAGGACTCCAACTTTTGAAGTGTCTTTTAACTCTTTCTTCCACGAAATGAGCAACACAACATAAGTTGTGGTTCGTATTCAAACTTATTCTTGATATATTTAGTTGATCGTCGAGTCAATGCTTTGGCCGATTGTATTTTTTGGGCTTCTTTTACATGTAACATTTTAAGTCCCACTGTTTGGGTTTGAACATTCAACGTTTGTTTGTGCATATTCAACTCCTTGTTAATTGCGTTTACTAGTAAATGTGTGAGTGAAAAAACGCAATTAAATAAACAAAGTTTAGGCTAATGGGCGTAAAGTCACTAAACAAGAGTACCCTTTTCAAAATTGAAATGGGCCCTCAGGCCCAAGATATCTGGTAATTGGGCTTGAAATGTGTGATTTTGTACCTTATACTTATAGCAGCAACTATCTAGGACTACGAGTATATAATGAAACTAACTTTCTACCAAAAATAAAAGGGCAATTTGTAAATTGGTTATGTTTATATGATTTTTGCAATTTGATTTTTAAAGTTGAAAATTTGTTGATTTGATTCCTAAGTTTGTCATTTTGTTATATTTTGATATAAAAATTAACTTTCTGTTAGTTTTTAACGGAGAAGGTGACATGACAATTTTAGGGGCGAATTTATCATGCTCCAAAGGGCTTCATCTCCTTTTTCTTCAAGGAAAGACAATTTGATGTCTTTGTGAGCAGTCCTCCGATGGTGGAGGTAGTGAATGCCGAAGAGTACCTGGCGAGTGGTATTGCCCAAGGAAGGTTGTGATTGTCAACTTTTATCGACAAATCTCGATTGCACAACAGATCTAGCGGCGCACATTGTCCCGAGATTGTCGTTGTTAATGACCTTAAGGGCGCAGAGCTAACTAGTGTCCCCGATGGCACCGGACCACCACCATCCACATCCCTTAAACCCGACGTCACCCCCACCAATGTCCCTAATCAGCTACTCTCTTCTCCATCAAAGAAAACGCTATTCTTTGAGTGCAATTGTAATAAATACTATTTTACAAAAAAAAATATACTTTTAATTAATTATTTATTTTTAAAGACAGATAAACATTTATTACTGTAGGAAATTAATTTAGGATTTTTTCAAAACTTGTATTTCTTATTTATTGATGAACTTTGAATATATATGAGTTATAATGAAAAGGAGAAAGGAAACCTATTCTGACCAGGAGATCTATTCTAAACAATAACCCAAATACAAATAAGCCGAAAAAAGGAAACAAATCACGTCAGATTTACGTCGCTGGGCGGTCGCCCTTTCCACGGTTTTGAGATTTGGGTCTGGGTGGTCGCCCACTCTGCCTGTGCGGTCGCCCACTTATACAGTTGATTCAACGCCTTTGCGAGTTGAGGCTGGGCGATCGCCCGCTTCGTCTGGACGGTTGCCCACTTGCACAGCGCCATCTTCATAGTTACACATTTAATCTACTCCCTCCGTCCCGTCGATTTTAGGAATTTTTCAAATGGCACGGGGATTAAGGAAATGATAAATGTTGTGAGTGTAATAGTAAAATAAGAGAGAGAATGAGTGGAGGGAATAGTAAATTATAATGGTGTTGTGAGTATTAAAATAATGTAGGAGAGAGAATGAGTGGAGAGAATAGTGATAAAAACTTTCCATTTTGGGAATTCTTAAGATTAACGGGACGCCCAAAATTGAAAGTTTTCTTAAGATCGGTGGGACGGAGGGAGTATAGTATAAATGGCACCCCTCCTTGCTCCTTGCTACAGTACAATGAACAGTATCAAATGCCAAATTTCTCATTTTGCCCTCACTAAGTTGTTCCTTTTCCATTTTACCCTTTGACAAAAATAATTTAAAAAAAAAATTATTTAAAAAAAAAAAAAAACACGTATCTTTGGAAACGAACTTGCTCTAGTACTAGTATAAGTTAGTAATTTTGACATGTTTTATAACAAAATTAAGCTACTTTAACTATTTTATTAATACTTGTAAGAGTGGTTACTTTTGCTTATAGCTGTTATCGGAGGGTGTATCTCATTTGTTAGTCGGTGATGCATTTTATATGTTAAGATTAAAATATCTCAAAACTACCAAATATTGACAGGTGTAATATATACTCCCTCCGACCCGCTAATATTAGCACAAACACTGTTTGTGTTTGTGCGAGAATTAAGGAATATGATATTTTAATAAAATGTTGTGAGTGTAAAAGAATGAGTGGAGAGAGAATGAGTGGAGGGTGTAATAAATTATAATGGTGTTGTGAGTATTAAAATAATGTAGGAGAGAGAATGAGTGGGGTTGAGTGGATATTTTATTAATATAAAGTTTCCTTTTTGGGAGTATGCGGATATTAGCGGGACGCCCAAAAAGGAAAGTGTGCTAATATTAGCGGGACGGAGGGAGTATAATTTATTTATTTTGTTAGAAACAGTTGTTGTTTTTTGAGTTTTTACTAAATTTTAAGAGAATAAAGGACAAAATTTACATCATTACTTGGTCTTTTTCTCTTACATTATTTAATAAAATAATTAATAAAATGCAACAAGCTTCTATTCAAATATAGTGACAGTCATAATAGCACTTTGAAATCTATCCAAACCAAACCATGTTTGATTGGTGTTTTGAACCTTAAGATCAAATCATATAGAATCGCAATTATAGGTTATGAGACCAAACCAAACCGCTATACGTAACTATCAAAAACCGAACCACTGGATAGCATACATTGACCATAAATTTGTATTTTGAGTAATATTCATCATTAGAAATTTTTTAAAACATACATTTACATTGAATTAGACTAATCATAACCATTGTTTTGCATCTTATTCAATATTCAATATTCATTCAATTTCGTTATTTGTTATCCTTATTGCAACATTTAGTTTACCGAGTTCTTTTTATGGTCGACTGCATCCTCTTCCCCCCCTCCTTATATAGTCTTTCTTTTCATACGGCTTCCCTCTTTGTATCCTTCACTTTTATTCCGTGATCATTGATTTTTTTTTTATCGAGTATAATAATGAGTTGCGATCTAAAACATGATTTAACCATGGTTTGAATCATGATCTCTCTTGTGATTTGAACTGTAGTATAAACCAAGATATGAACCGTTGTCTGGGCTGTATAGGTGAATCGCGACTTGATCCAAACCACAACATAACATTTTTGTTCAGTTTGATTTTTTTTCATGATTCAATTTGATATGAAATTTTTTCATGCCGATAACTAGTGATTCGATTTGTAAATTGGCCTAAACAAACCAAACAAATCCATTTACACACCTATTAAATGCTTTTAACACAAAAAAGTAACAATTATTTTATATTAATTTTTTATTACTCTCTTAATTTCTATTTTTTAAAGATAATAATTTTTAAGAAATTCCACATTTGGATAAACCACTATCAAGAATAGATTGCATTTGTCACAAATCAATGTAATAATCCTGCGCATCAAACAATTCCAATAATTTGTTGGCATTTTGTTTTCCTAATTTATTAGTAATATATTTTGGGGTGCCATTCTCCAAAATAAGGACCATAAAATCTCCCTTTTACTCGCTAGGGCTTTTCCTCTGCTACTCCCAGTTCCAGAAGAATGGGCCTAATTTGGATTATAATGGACCACAAAGACAACCCAGTGGCAATACCCTTTTTGTATTTGATTGTAACTTTGTTTCCCGAAATAAATTAGGAGAAGAAGGGATCTGTTGCTGCGGCAAAGAAAAAATATTTAATTAATTTACTTATAAAATTTTGATGCTTCATTTATTTAAAAGACACATTCAAATGATTTTTTTAATATTTTTTTATTTATGAAACTCAGTTGTTGTCAATTGTCATACTTACACTAACTATTCACTTACTATTCTATAACACACTTTTTTTTTTTATATCATTTTTTATACTCACAACTGGAGTTGGCCATTTTGGGTCGTGGAATTCCACATCATCTCTATGTTCACCAATAATCAGTTGCCATGTATTACATCCAATGAAGAGTTTCATTTTCAGATTTGAAATTTAAACTCAAACTAAAATAACTGATCATTTTTAATTTAATTTCAAATAAGAGTTTTATTTTCAGATTTTTGAATTTCAACTCAACTCAATCTAAAATAAATTTAGTTTAAAAACAATAAATGTCGAATTCGTCAAATACGAGTAACTCTACGTATAATTACAAATGTCAAATTCGTCATAAATTTAGATAAGCTTCACGAGGGTACTGATCATCACAGTATGCATGCGCATCACACGGACCTCTCTTTCTAGCTCCAATACTACTATACCTTTGCTTGGACCATGCATGTATTTCTTGATGCACATTTATTTTGGGATTAATACGTGCACCAAACCTTTGTCGCCAGGTAGATGTGAGTAAGTTGAATTAGTATGTTCTTCATGGTCTAGCTTCTAATTTGATCATTATTTTGCGATCAAAAGGGATTGAGATATTGTTATTTAGTGGCAATGATTATAAAATGATTTAATACTCCCTCCTCCGTCCAAATTGAATGTTCTGTTTTTCCCCAAATAAATTTTTAAACTTTACCTTCAATTAACTTTGTCGAACTGATCATAGTATTTAACTGTAAATTGCTACACGAGTCTTTATGTCTGCTCTGAGTTTTTAAAGGAGAGCAGTTTTTTTTTACATAATGTTTTTTTATTTTTTATTTTTTGTTGAACTGATCATAGTATTTAACTGTAAGAAATTGCATTTTTAGTGAAAATACTTTAATATTCTTGAAATAATAAAGCTAAAACAGTTTATGTCTCAGTTACATGACATTTTATTTGTAATTACACTTTTATGCCTTAAAATATATGTTCGATTTTATTATGTATCAGAAGGAACGAATTTGAATATTCATGGAACGAAATTGAATTTTGAGACGAAGGAAAGTAGTACTTTCATCTTAGAATGAATTATAATAGTAAGGTAAAAACTAAACTAATTAATATTCAAATAGAAAAAGTAATATTATATGAAAATGGACATATGATAAATCTTTAATATTCACTCCATCCCATGTCCCAAAATAAATATCAATTTTTTTAGTTATTAACATTCTTATAATGAATTATCCATTGTGTATATATACAATGACATTATATATATATATATATATATAATGTATACATACAATGACATTATATATATATATATACAATGACATTGTGTGGAAACTCAGTAAAAAATTTGTCAATAGCCTAATTCTGATTTCAACATATCTCTTTAATATAATAAATTAAATCTTTATTCTATTTTCACATCGCATCACGTAAATTTTACATGTTGTCGTCTGATATGCTTTTTTAGCATTATGAGATTTACATGTCAAGATAATCACAATGTTAATAGATATGAGATTTGCATGTTTAATTCGTCATGTGCACTACACATACCTAATTAAAAGAAAGAGGTTATAAGTCGGATAATTAATCCACTAGAATTTTATTGAAATTATGTAAATCAAGTATACATTTTAAATTCAATATAAACATTGCATATTACTCCCTCCGTCCCGTTCGAAGGGGCAAAGTTTTTGTCTTGCACGAGAATTAAAAAAAGTGATGTAGGAAAGAGAAAAAGTGTATAGTGAAATAAATATTGAGAGTGAAAAGTAACATAGGAAAAAGAAAGTGGGGTAGAAAATAGTTAGTGAATATTTATTGTGAGTATGACAACTGGGTCCCACAAATAAAAAAATAATAAAAAACTTTTCATTTTTGGGTTGTGCCCCTTCAATTGGGACCCCAAAAAGGAAATTTGTGCCCCTTCGAACGGGGCGGAGGGAGTATACTTTTAGAAGTTGTGATTTTAGGCTTATAATATTTTAGTGAAATATTTTTTATAAAAAAATTATTTTAGTGCAATAATTTTTTTTATAAAAATATTAAAATTATTATTAAAAAAAGTAGGTCAGTGAAATATTAAAAAAATAAAATAAAAAATTAGTCAGTGAATAATCTATTTTTAGTCCTTTAAAATTTAAAATATTCATTTTTCTTCTTAAATAGTAATATTAATTTCAATTAATTCCACATACTCCCTCCGTCCCAGCGAAAGAGACACCATTTTGGTCCGACACGCAAAATAAGAAATATGATGTAGGAAAGAGAAAAAGTTTAAATGTTGTGAGTATGAAAAATTAAATAGGAGAGAGAATGAGTGGGAGGTGATGTAAGAAAGATAATGTTGTGAGTGTAAAAGTAAAGTAGGAGAGAGAATGAGTGGAGAGAATAGTGATTTAAGGTTTTCTTTTTGGGAAAGTGGCTTTTTAAATGGGACGCCCAAAAAGGAAATAAATGGCTCTTTCGCTGGGACGGAGGGAGTATTTATTTATTAACTTGATTGAATTTTGATAAAAAAAATTTGTAAGTGAAGGACAATGGCAGGCGAAGAATGAAAGGTAACTCTGCACGCCGAAAAGTGGACCGCAAGATTTAGCTCACCGTATCTCGCATGAAAGAAGACCAAAGAAAAGTGACTTAAATAATTAGCCTCAATATGCCCGTCAAATTTCGACGGGTTACTCACTAGTTTATTTAAAAGACACATTCAAATGATTTTTTTTAATATTTTTTTATTTATGAAACTCAGTTGTTGTCAATTGTCATACTTACACTAACTATTCACTTACTATTCTATAACACACTTTCTTTTTCCTATATCATTTTTTATACTCACAACTGGAGTTGCCCGTTTTGGGTCGTGGCCCGTCACCCGTTTGGCACGCGCCCGTTCAGCCCGCATCTCGTAGCCCGTTTATCCCGCTTCGTATAAGGGACAGGTCTGGATTGGGTAAATGGTAACAGGTCGGGCTTTGGCCCAGGATCAAAAGATTCGTTGGGTCTGTGACCCGTCCGTTCAGTTATGTTTTTTATTTTATTTTTTGTAAATGTCTAAAATGTTATAAAATATATCTGTTAATAAATTCATTTGAAAAGTTTTTTCGTCCAATTTAGAAATAACGGCTCATTTATAAGATTTTAATTTTTTTGGACATAATTCTCTCAAACCCAAACCATCAAATTATTTTCAAGACGTATGTTGTTATTAAATCGTAAGAGTTGAAGGTAATTTTATTATTTTAAGTATTTAATTGTTTATTCCCAAAATTAAAAAAATATATAATTATTTACTTTTATTGTAGTAAATTATTGCCAAAATTATTGTCAAAAGTATTTAATCCTTATAAATTTTTGAAAATTCAAAAAATATTTTTTTTTAGTGTTGCATTTTTAATTTTAATTGCTAGGTAATTTATGTTTCTAATTATCATGGAATATTTAGTTAATGATATATTTGCATATCCCAACCCCCCACCACAAAATTAAATCCCACAAAATGTACCCCATCAAAATTTAGTACCAATAGATAATTTCCTTTTGCATCATAATGATCAAATTATGTTTGATCTAAATAATCAATTCTCGAACTCAATCAACACCTCTCCATTTCCCGACTATACTCCGGATTCGACCCCATATTGGATGAATGAACCCAACACAAACTATACATCTAGAACCTATCATCACATATAAGACATAGATGAGGGTGGGGAGGGGGATAACGATGACGATTTGCAAGTCACCCACGAAACCCGCACAATTTCAAATACACCTACTATCGATGTTGCCTCGGGTAGTGCACATAGTGGGGCAAGGGGTAAGGGTAAGGGTAAGGTAAAGGCACAACCTAGAGTGTCCAAATATGCCCATTTATATGATTTAGTAATCATTGACGGTGAAATAAAGGCCAAATGCAAGATGTGCTCAAAAATTTTAAACCTGATGGGTATTAATGGTACCTCCCATGTAAAGAGGCACATGGATAAACATTATCGGGAAGTCGCTAAAGGGATAGATGGTACCGTGCAAACACAACTCAATATAGCATGTGTCAATTACCCAAAAGTGGACGTCGATTTTATAACGATGTTACTAGTGAGTTGTTGATTGCCTCTTTCACTTTTCGGATGATGATAGACTCATCCGCTATTCTAGAGGCCTCAACCCGTCATACCAACCAATGAGCCGCCAAACTATTATTAGGCATATAAAGAGGCTATTCCAAACTCGTCAACTTCAACTGGCGAACGACCTCCAAAATTTCAATGGTATTGTTTGCTTGACCACCGATGTTTGAAAGGTCCCTTTGAGTTCTAGTTCTGAAACTTTTACTTGTATAACCGCTCATTGGATTGATGAGGAGTGAATGTTGCAAAAGAGGGTGTTTTCCTTTAGAACAGTGACATATCCCCACACGGCTTTGCAATGTACACTTCACATTAATGATGTATTGAGTGAGTATGTTATCAATAACAAAATTTTAACAATATCCTTTGATAATTTGACTTATAATACCCTCACCGCCACAATGTTGATCCAATCTCTTAATCATCCCCTAGATGGCGCTTTATTTCGTGTTAGGTGTGCATGCCACATTGTTAATTTATGTGTCCAAAATTTGATCCACTCACTAAAGTCTGTCACCAATGGCATCAACACAGCCTCCCATGTTATCAAAAATTTCGGCTCAAGATTGAAAATTTATGTAACGACCCCAACCCTAGGCACTAATTTTCAATATCCTATTATGTGCTTTTAAAATTTATATTAATTTTATGTATTCAATTATGTCTTTAAATTCTTAATTTAAGATAAATTGGGTGAGAAGTAAATTTAGAATCTTTTGGAAATTTATTAGATATTAAATAAGAACCATGGAGGATGATAAAAATAGAAAATGGATAATTATATGAGGATGTTAAAATGGGTAGAATTTATAATTAGGGGAAGGGTTAAATATAAATGGGTGAAAGCCTCTAGTTAGATATTTCCATGGGGGGGGCCAAGAGGTCTTACTCTCCCATAGCTTGACAAGTGTCCTCCCCTTAACCCCTCCTCTTACTCCCTCCTTCCTCCTCCCTCCTTCATTCACTTCACTCTATCCCTAGCAAGAAAGCCTTAGAACTCCATGGAAGCTCCCAACCCCAAGTATTGAAGCCAAGCCATTCTCCTCCATTTTCAAGTTCAAGAGTGTTGTAGAAGTTGGATCATCTAGAAGAATCAACCAAGTTAGGAAGATCAACCTTCCATTATAAAACCCTAAAGTGAGTTGTTATGATTTCCTTTCTCCTAAATGTTCATAACCTTTGAATGATATTCTTGTTCTTATGAAGTGTTTCATGCCTTGGAAACCTTACGCTGAGTTTGGTTGATTTATAAATGGGATAGATTGAAGTTAATGTTCAAGGAAGATAATCAAGAGGGTTTGAAATGGGTGGAATTTGTGATGATAGATAATCTAGATTTACATCATTTTGGGTTTTCATGATTTTGTTGAACTTGGTAAAGCTAGGGTTTCCTCTTAGTGTTCTTGAAATTAGGGTAGATAAAAAGAAAAGGAATTGAAGCTAAGAAGAAAGAGTTAAAATTTATTTTGTGCTGGAAATCGCCTTGGGCGGTCGCCCATGGGGGCTTGGGCGGCCGCCCATCATGCCAAAAACTCTCATTGCCTTGGAAATCCTCTTGGGCGGTCGCCCAAGAGGTTTGGGCGGTCGCCCACCTTGGCAGCAAGTTACCTTCCCTTTGAAAACCCACTTGGGCGGTCGCCCAAGTGGTATGGTCGGTCGCCCATGACCCCTGAACCAACTTTGTAATCTGAACTAGAATTGTTTAGCAAGTTTGTTTGGCCACTTATAAATTGTGACTCCCACCCAATATAAATTAGTAGAACCTAATCAACCCGGATACAAATTGATCCTCTTTAACCTAAGTTAGAGTAGGATACCTTGGCTTGGCCATGACGTCTTACTTGGTCAAAATAGAATTGTAGGAGTAGTTAAATATTGTTCGGAAAGTGGTCCAAACTTGGGAAGTAGGTCTTGCACTTTTATTAAGATTATTCAAGGTTGAGTAATGACTTCGTAGGATTGGCTTATGGTACTTGGTGACTTTACTTGTTCCCACATCCTTGATAGTTAGCTTGAATAATGTTAAAAACTATAGGTTACACTATTTTGTTACATGTATATGTATCATTGTAGCATGGTTATCCCAATTGTGGAATTATTGATTATGTGAATACCTTGACGTTCTAAGGGTGGACTATTTGTCCTATTGTTATATTGTATCTCAATTGTGGATTATCTGGCATGTTGATTTCATTGTATCCCGGTGTGGATTATGTGGTTATATTGTTACCTTAAGTGAACTCATATTCATTGGTGATATTATGCATAGTGTATTAAATGGTTGTTGCACTATGGTATTGGGTGAACATGAGTATATTTTACCATGTTGCTATATTGTTTATCCCCTTTGTGGATTATATTTCAAGTATCTATTATGTGCTTGAACGCTTTATGCATTAGGGGGTATAATGGAATTCAATCAATTATGGATTTGTTCTATAAGTGATTGAAGGTTCATCATACCTGTGACCTGCCCCTCTGTGGCCACAGAGTGGGTGTGCTAGCGACTGTATTGAGCCAAAAGCCTTACAGACCGCTGCGATTGGTGTACCGGTGGAAAGCTCTGTATGAAGCCCAAAAGCTTTACAGTAGCGCTAATATTATATGATACTCTGATTCAGTATCTGATTTTCTTATATGGATCTCTGGAGTATGAGTCCTATAAGCGGTGAATGTGCTGGAGGCAATTCATCAAAGAGTGGAGTTTTACTCCCACGTTGTACGACTTATTGTTCAGACGGGAAAGGTAAAATGAGGTAACGTAAGGTGTTTACCGCTTTAATAATGTGTTATGTGTAACCATGCTATGTGTTGCATCTTACTTGGCATATTGCTGCATTCATAATAGCTTGCTGAGATTTATTCTCACCCCTCTCCCTTTAATGTTTTAGATCCCGAGGCAGGTGACCCGAACCAGTGAGGCCGGGGATATCATTGTGGACTTTTGCTTTTGGGGCTTGTCAGGTTAAGTGTAGGAGTGGTTATTAGGAGTAATTATTAAGTATTCCTCCTTCACAAATTGTATGAAAGACTCTTTTGTTAAACAATGTTAATTAAGGTTTTCAATGTAATTGATCAGATTTCGGTTTATTAAAGTTGTGGTTGGATTTCCTCCAAGTGGAGATATTATCAATTGTTTTTAATTTTGGAAGTTTGAAAAGTGGTTTTCTTTTAAAGGCAATTAAATATTTTTAAAAACTAAGATGGGTTTTCTTAGACTGAGCCTCTCCAACTCGGGACACGCGTTAGGTTCCGGGTTGGGGTGCTCACAATTTATGTCGATTTATGCGTCGCTTATAACATGAAATACAAAAAACCTCAAGTGGCCGAGGATATTAAGTGGAACTCAACATATAAAATGTTGAAAAGAGCTGTCGAATACAGGGTGGTACTCACTAAATACTATTTTAGTCATCAAATGGACTACCAAATTAGTGAGTATGATTGGTCGATACCTATCGAGCTTTTAGATTTACTTAATAAGAAAATTCGTTTAGGCTTGTGGATCTTCAGATCCATCCAGATCAAACGGGCGGGCTTGAACGGGTGAAATGAGACAGGTCGGACCGGGTTTAGGCCCGTGGCGTGAGGCGGACTGACGGGCTTCTACCCGTTTGAGAAACAGATTTGGTCCAAACGGGTCAGGCCGCCCGTTTGGTCATCTCCACTCAGAACACTAATTTTACTATACATTTTTTTTTTAATTTTGGTGTAAGACAAATTTTTTTATTTTCAAATGGTAGGAGGAACACTTTCATTTCAGACAACTTTAATAAAACATAATAATTAATTTATTTCAAATTTTTAAAATTTTGAAGTAATTAGTTTAATATTTAAATGTTGTATTGAAGATATTTATGAATAAAATAATTTTTTTATTCAATTATACTACCTCTGCCCTACCTCAATTGATCCACTTTCTTTTTTGGGATGTCCCACCTAGAGATGCCCAATCGGGTCCGAATCGGCGGTCTGAACCAGAACCGGACCGGCCCAAAATCGGAGGGAAACCGGACCGGTCGAACCGTGAACCGGCGGTTTTTCGTTCCGGTTACGGTTCGTAAATTCAAAAACCGGTGAACCGCCGGTTCAGGAACCGAAACCGTGAACTGGAACCGGAACTGGAACCGACTAACGGCTAGTTGAACCGGATGGTCACGTCTAGTCCCACCTCAATTGAGTCATTCCATAAATGAAAAAAAATGAATAGTGTTTCGGACATTTATACCCTCATAATGTTTACTCCCTCCGTCCCACAAATATACAAAAAATTATCCCTTTTGGACGTCCCACAATAATCTACACTTTCCTAAAATGGAAATGAGACTCACTTCTCTCTACTCACAACACTTTTTAAATTTACTATTCTCTCCACTCATTCTCTCTCCTATTTTACTTTTACACTCACAAGTCACAACACATTACCTTTATCATTTTTTACCTTAATCTCCGTGTCGGGCCAAAAAGTTTATACAATTGTGGGACGGAGGGAGTTTATATTTACAAAAAAACCATTCATTATACCCTTATAATTTTAATAATCTATAGTATAAATGGAAGGGGTGTTTGCTACAGTTCTTTGAACAGTTTCAAGCAGCGAAATTCCTATTTTGCCCTCATACATTTGTCCCTTTCCCATTTTGCCCTTAATTTTTTTTTTAATTAAAAAAAAATTTTTTTTAAAAAAAAAATTAAAAAAAATATTACGTGGCCTTGGACACGGGCATGTGCTAGTTTTAATATACTCCCTCCGTCCCAGCCGAGTGTACACTTATTTCCCTTTTGGTCCGTCCCAGCCGAGTGTGAACTACCAAAAATGGAAAAGGTTTTAATATTTTATATTCTCCATACCCCACCCACTCATTAACTCCACTCATTCTCCACCATACAATTTATTCAACCAACCACTCATTAACTCCATTCATTCTCTCTCTTCATTTCCTACAACACATTTTCATTATCTTAATAATATTTCTTAATTATTGTGCCCAAAACCTTGGTTCACAGTTGGGTGGGACGGAGGGAGTATTTACAAAAAAAAACAATCATTAACTTACTATTCCTTCCACTCATTCTCTCTCCTATTAAATATTTTTAACTTTTACATTCTCTCTCCTATTCCCTACCATACATTTAACTTTTACATTCTCTCTCCTCTAATTTCTACCACTTTATTTATTTTTCTTAAGAATCGTAAAATTATCCATGACTCAATTGAGCCGGGACGGAGGGAGTAATTAATAAGAAAAATAATAAGACAAAAATTGATAAAATAATATTTGTTCAAACCAAGAATCAACCCTACCCCTACTATAGTTCTTCATAGCCCTAAAAATAAATCAAAAACAAAATCCTTATCCCATGGAACAAAAATAAATAAAAAAAGAAAAAGGTATTGATGAAAGACAGAGGACATATAGGTCATTTCGTCAATGATCACCTCGTGTCCTCTCCAACACAGCCCGGTCGTGTACAATGCTTCTTAACTTAATCTTTTAATAACTTTTCACTAACCTAACCGCCTGTTACACAAGTCACATCACGAGCCACTTACATCCTACGCAACCTCAAATGTTATCCAATCACAGATCGCGTTTCACCTATTAAGAGTGGACGACCCCGTTAGATTATCACGAACTCGAAAATATAAAAAAAATGGAGAGAGAAGGGATTATTGGTAGGGCTAAGACAGAAGAAAACAGTGTCTTGGTTCTCCGGAGGCAAGGAACGGTTTGCTCACTCCAAATCCCATTTTTCTCCTTCCCCACCAGAGCGAGAGAGTTTTTTTAGAGAGAGAAAGTGTGAGGAGAGAGAAAATCTCAATTGTGAACAAGCGCTGTGTTGTTCTTGTTGATGATGACGATGTTGTCTTAGCTTGGACTTTAGAATGATTGAATCTGAAGCCAGCATTATTTCTTCATGCATTTATTAGCGATTTCGACAGCTGCGATCTTATAGCGAAGAAGAAAAAACTGGTTTAAGCGATCTGATTGATGCCAGATGCACTGATTTGATTTGGCTCTGTTTGTGTTAATCGTGGTTTCGATTGATTAGATAGGGAGGAGGAAGTATGAACGGTGGTGAAGGAGGAGATGTTGCGGCAGCTCCGGCGGGACCTCCACCGCTGCTTGAGTGGAAGTTTTCGCAGGTCTTTGGTGAACGGACCGCCGGTGAAGAAGTACAAGAAGGTAGATAGAGTTCAGATTGATTTCTCCGTTTTTCTCTTCTTCTTTTCTATGTGGATCCAATTATTTTGTTTGATAACGTTTAATTAGGGTTTGGATAAATGGTTTTGATCTGATATTGGATCGCTAGTTACAGAATAGTTTGGTGATTTTTTGTTAATTAGGGAGAGTTAAACTAGGGCAAATCATTACTTGATGTGGTTGAGAGTACTTTTGGTCGCAAGGAATAGATAATTGAAAATTTTCTGGCTGAACACAATCCATTCAGTATCATTTACACTTTCTCTGAGCGTATGCAGATCACTAGTGGTCCCTTTTTTTCTGGTTTGGTTTTTGAAGTGCATGCATAAATTTGAGTACTCAGATAGTTAATTGAAGTACTTGAAGGATCACTAGATCGCCTCTCTTATTTTGTATGATGTGGTTGGAGCTGGTGCTCAAAAAGTTGTACTGTAATTTTGTGCCAGGGATTATTGTAGAATTCGAGTTGATGTTAATTGCTAAGGATTGGTTTTGACTGCACATGGTTGCGTAGATATGGTTATACTTGTATGAGTTACTCGGTTTATTTTCTCAGTACACAATGCTTATGCGTTTTCAGGATTTTAGCTAGTTTTTCATTGGTATTAGTCGTAGTTAAACATTGTGGGTGCCAAAATCAGTATCTTCTCCCCCAACCCTGACTCACTTGCACAGCAAACAAACAAGTAATAGTTAGTGCAAACTGCAAAGGATGTAGTAGATCTACTTAGCACAGTGCATATATAATCTCTCTAGTCAACTTAAAATACTAACCACGCACTCGGTGTTGCTGAGCCAAAGTCATGGCTGCTGTAGATATAAGTGACTAGGCATACATGTGGAACTCGTAGCAGCAAAAGCTAAACCCTTACCACCTTCCTTCTCTTAAAAGTTGGTGGTACCAACTACTTTTCTCCCTACTTGGTACATACTATCAGTTCATCACTAAGAAGCTGAGTTTATACTAGTTAAGCTCCAACCACACTTGGGCAGTAGCTTTTAGCTAGTCGTGTCCCTTCAGTATAAGCTTTTAGAAATACTCCAGTTGGCATACCTTGCATGTAATACAATTTACTTGTTTCTTTCAGTATTCTTCTAGGCGTAAGCCTTCATTTGTACTTGATAAAACACATAATTATTTTATTTATCTATGTTTGATACACTCATCAGGTATTGAGGGTAGTTTATGGATGCCTTGTGCATTTTTTTAAGGAAACTATGACTATTCCTTCTTAGCGTAGCATTATGGACACACATGTCAATGTCATGATATTTATTGAGGTATACCTTTTTTGTTATTGATAATATTCGAGTATGACTCCCTTTTGCGTTCTCTCTTTCTCTCTCCTCTGTGTGTTTCTGCGTGTCTTTCTGCCACGATTCTCATGTTTTCCTCTCTCAACAGTATATAATTCCTATGTTCTTTAATGTCTGTTACCGAATTATTTTAAAGCAGGAAAGGCCTTTCTTATGCATGCCGTATCACAATCTTATAAGAACTAGTGTAAATTTGTTGTAGTTTCATTTATAAAATTGGCAATCATTGCTTACATGTTGTAACGGACATGTCGTATCCATTGTAAGGCAGTATATTTCGTTAATGTTTCTTTTAACTGTTTGTCGTATTGGGCCTCATGTTGCTCTTTGCTTTGTGGCTGGCCATCTTCTTTCTTGCAGTTGACTTCCATGTGATTCTTTGCTGGATGACACGTTGTCCTTGAGCTCAAGGATTTTGTTAAGTCGTTCATATTCATTTCAAGAAGCATCTTTGTCAATTCAAAAACATTTGAGTTAGTAGGCTAGAACACTGTTGATGTATCTCCTGTCATTAATCAAAACTAACATTTCGTCTTTTCGCAAAGCTATCCGGACCATTGGATTTTATTATTTCCCCTTTGAGGGATACATAATATTACTTGATTTAGGTTGCATTGATTGCCTCAATAGAATCTTTGCCATTAAAGCGTAGCATTTCAGGATCATAGAACAGGTGTAGGAGTTAGCGGAAAAAACTAGTCTTGGACCTCCTAAACCTAAATCGATGGTCACTACCTATCCTTTCTTGGTTTTTGCCTATCTCTTATGTTATCTTCTCAAAAGTTGCTTATTTGTTTCCTAGATTATCATAGTTGGTGAAATAAATTACTAAATGTGAAATCTTGCAACAGTGCTAGCTGTATTTATTACTCGTTTCGAATATTTACTTGATGCTGAGCTGGATAATCAGCTCAACAAAACTATTGGCTGGCATTAAATATCAGTAATTATTGGGGATCCGCGTGATTTTATGATTGTGAATAAAGTGTAAATAATATTTCCGCAGGATACTAATAACTTTATTTACACAATTAGCGTTTCCATACCAGAAGCTGAGAATGAGGTTGAACAAAATCATAGTAGCTTGTTTACTGAAGTCCAGTACTCGCATGTGTATATGTGTGTGCATGTCGACAAACTGGTGTGCCAGCATGTATAGGAATGATGAAAGATTCAATTTAATCAATGATATGCTGCTAATTTTACAGTTAGTCTTTTTTTTTTTCTTTCTGGGTGTTCTCTTGGTAATGTTACATGTGTTATTGCATTTAAAAAGCTTTTTGCTGCTTCTTTCTGCAGTTGATATTATTTCAGCTATTGAGTTTGATAAAAGTGGCGACCATCTTGCTACGGGTGACCGTGGTGGAAGGGTTGTATTATTCGAGAGAACTGATACAAAGGAGGTCAGATTGTGCTAAGTATTTAGGATTCTATTTTGAAGAAGTCTTTTTATTTCAATTAACTCTGTCACTGTGTAAATGTTTGATTGTTGAATCTTCTGTGTGTAGAATGGTGGAAGCCGTAGAGACTTAGAGAAGACAGATTATCCAATTAGTAGGCACCCAGAGTTCCGTTACAAAACAGAGTTTCAGAGCCATGAACCTGAGGTATTGTTATTTTGGCTTGTCGTTATCTCTGGGTGTGCGTGTCTGTCTCTGTATATCAAACAATGTTTTATAGGAAGTAGTATAAAATTTTGATGATGAACCAGAACATGTGAACTTGATCATTATACATAGAAATAGAATTACAAAACACAAATGTAAATGCCAAAAGAAATACACAAGGACACACAGGTTGCGTCTCTTAGAGCCCCTATTGTTTCTGGCGGGATTCTGTTATTCATTCTGCATCTGCATTATTTTTCCTTCAGTTTGATTATCTCAAGAGTCTTGAGATTGAAGAGAAGATCAACAAGATCAGGTGGTGCCAAACAGCTAATGGTGCCCTCTTTTTACTGTCTACTAATGACAAAACCATCAAGTTTTGGAAGGTAAGCTTTTAACTTTTCATATATGCAGTCCCTCCCAATCTTTTTTCCTGATTGTTCAAGGTTTTGAATGAAAAGTATCTGCTTCCACCTTTAACTTATGTGATACCATATTATTGCGTGAGATATTGAAAGGCACTGTTTTAATTAGCCTAAACAATTCTCTCTTTGACAGTCTTAAATGCCTCTTAGCAGTATTTTCATGCTCTTCCCACAAAAGCATGACATACTCCCTCCGTCCCGGTCCACTTAGGAAATTTTGAAATGGCACGGGAATTAAGGAATATTATTATAGTATTAGGAGAGAGAATGAGTGGAAAAAGTGTTGTGAGTGTGAAAATTTAAATAGGAGAGAGAATGAGTGGAGGGAATAGTAATTATAATGGTGTTGTGAGTATTAAAATAATGTAGGAGAGAGAATGAGTGGAGAGAATAGTGATTTAAGGTTTCCATTTTGGGAATTCTTAAGTGAAGTGGGACGCCCAAAATGGAAAGTTTTCTTAAGTGAGGTGGGACGGAGGGAGTATGGATTTTCTTTCTCTTAATTTACAGTTATGGGTGCATCATTAGATTAATGTGGCTATCAGGCTATGGGATGATTAGCTAGTAATTCTAATTAGTTTTTGGAACAGGCTATCGATCTCCTGGTGGCTCATTCCAAGCGTAATCTATTATTTTATGCCTTTGAAAATAACTGCAATGCTGCAAACTGTTGGGTAATTTACGTCATATATTATGACTTGTGCTTTGGTTGATACTCTCTGATATCAAATCTTCATTAAATGAGACTCGACAATCTGATGATTCGGTTCATTTTCTTGTTAACCAATTTTTTTTTTTTTTTTTATGACAAATTTCAATATTCGAGAGGGCAAGTCTTGGCGCAACGGTTAAGTTGCTCCTTTGGTGACCATAAGGTCACGGGTTCGAACCTTGGCGAACAGCCTCTTGGCAATTGTCAGGGGAAGGCTCTAGCAAATGGTTCCCTCTCCCAACCCCCGCAAGGCGGGGAGCGCTTGGCGCACCGGGGTTTGCCCTTTTTATGACAAATTTCAATATTCGTAGGTGTCATCAGAGCCAACCTCATCCTTTTGCCTTCTAATGTCCAATAGGAATTAATCTTAAGTATTCGGAATAGATAAGGTCTAGAGACAACAGAATTCAGAACCTTATCTAATCCGTTAGCAGGGAGAAGCTGGTATCTCTAATGATTGTAGTTAGCACTCTTTGAATTAAAATCCCTAAACAATTAGGTCCACTATGATCCACATATAATTGATGGATGAGTGCCAAAAATTTAAAATACGTGTCGCCTACAGACATCGCTCTATCGGCATTCAATTTCTTGAATTATAAAATTATAAAAGTTACTCCTTGTCCCTAAATGAACATCTAATTTTTTTTTTTAATATTTTTTTTTTTCAAATTTGCTCTTGATCAAGAGCAAATTTGAAAAACAATGACATTCATTTAGGTACGGAGGGAGTATATGATATTAAAGAAAGTTGAAAGTGTACAGTACTTCTTTTGACCCATACATTAATGGGAGAAACTTTCTGTCATGCTTGCATTTATCACTCATTTATTGTAGAAATTGCTTGTTAAGTTGGGTGAATCGTATAATATGCATCAAGTGAGATCAATATGGTTATTTTAAAAAAGGGTGTGATAATTATTGTTGGAGGTGATTGCCAGGATACGTGAGATAGTAGTAATTGCAGGATACGTGAGATAGTAGTAATTGCGCTTTCTATAATAAGAATATGTGTGTATATATACTCTGTCCCACCCAAAAGGCACAAAATTGGCCTTGCACCGGAATTAAGGAAAGTGTATAGTGGAGTCAGTGTTGTGAGTATGAACAGCGAGGTAGGAGAGAGAAAGTGGGGTAGGGAATGGTAAGTGGATAGTTATTGTGAGTATCACAAGTGGGTCCCATGAATAAAGAAGTATTAAAAACTTATTATTTTGGGAGTGTGCCTTTTTAAATGGGACACCCAAAATGGAATTTATGCCTTTTCGGATGGGACGGAGAGAACATACTTTGAGTTTTAGACTATTGAAAGGGTTACATGGAACACATATACTTTGTTCAACTAGAAAATTCAGATTTTGGAAGCGTTTTGATAGTTTATCTTCATTATTAGTGTAAACTGGCAGAATTATGCTTTTTCTGCTTTCATGTATTCAGTTCTTACAATTTTGTTACAAGTTTTTAGGTAGTTAACTTTCTTGTAAGATTCATTTCTTGCAATATTATTCTATTTGTTTTTAATTACTCTACCCTCCACTTTCCCCCCCCCCCCCTCAAATCACCTTGTGTTCCTCTCCGGCTTAGAGTATCACATTCTTTATCTCTTTTATTTATCATTTCATCTTGCTGCACAATAGATCTTTTAAGAGAGTCAATGGGTTCTATAACCATCGTCGACATATCAGCCCCTTCTGAAGTTGAATATAAGATTGATGAGGTGAACTAAAACAAACTGCTTAATGACCTATACTCATCTGCCCCTACGAGCTCTTAGGTTTGCACGGTATTTGGGGAAAATTTATTTCATTTGAACACAAAAGATACTCGTTAATGGAAGCCCCTAATGGTTAGAGAGGCATTGGAGGCTCTAACTTTGTTATTTTTAGTGTTGTAAATTGTTGACTTCAGAAAAATGATGCTCATTTAGGGGAAACTCTCTTTCCGAAAGATGACTTGATTTGGGGGATGGATGGAGAAGTATTTTGCTACTGTCTTGACATTTCTATTTTCTGGAGATTTATATATTTGAATTGTCTTGAACAGGTCCAGGAGAAGAAGGTCAAGAAAATTTCAGACATGAACATGGACCCTTCAAAAGCTCTTGGAAATGGCAGTGTTGGCAGTTCAAGTATTTCTTCCAGCCCTAAATCTTATCTTGCAAATGGCGGAAGCACAGATGGATCATCCTCTAGTTTGAGCAACGACTTCTCGTTTCCTCCGGGGGGCATTTCTTCATTACGTTTACCTGTGGTAGTTGTACCCAACTTATGCTTGACATATGCAAACTAAGAAACTCATGCTGAACATATTAATGCATTCATGTTATTCATGTTTGTAACGTGCACAAATGCATTTGTGCATAAATGCATGACAGTGCCCCCATATTGCCTGATCTTCTTTTAGTTCTTAATGCACCTGAAAATAGATTTGAAAGATGCTAGAAAGTTTTATAGAAAAAGATAGGTATAGGTGGTTATAACTGATTCTAGAAGCACCTGATGTCTTATCTTTTTCTTGAACAATGAAATTCAAATGCAAAGTTTGGGTAAAGATATAGACCTGACTGATTTGAAAGCTATAAAAGTTATTCTTACCCTTTTACATCATTATTCATGTTCACAGTGCTGCAGGTGTGTGTGTGTGTGTACTCCTTAGAGATTATTTCTACTGTTGAAATGAATAATGGACGTGTTTATCTATCTGTAAACATATTCGTTCATGTGCATAAGTAGGCAAGTTGGAATAGTGATGGAATAAATGGATTCTGTTCCTTTCAATTTGACATTGAGGACCTTAAATTACCCCAGGTTGCTTCCAGTGATTGTAGAAACTGAAATCAGCATTGTTAAAAGGAGTCTATGACTAATATAAATTCCATTTGACTATCTTCGATGCTTGTCCATATTCATGTTTCATTGCCTATATCTGCTTTTTATGTAACACTTCCCAATACATTTTGTAGGTAACCAGTAATGAGACCAGCCTTGTTGCACGTTGTAGGAGAGTATATGCTCATGCACATGACTATCATATCAACTCTATTTCAAATAACAGGTAAAGGTTTTTGCCTTGTACTTAATTATCGTTTTCAGCTGAAGTTGTTTTTATTGTCTTTCCTTGGGTTGTTTGATCTTGTTTGATTATTCTGTCAGTCTTGACTTCAAGGAGGGTGTGATGTTATTTCTGCCTAATATTAGTGTAAACTTGATTTTCTTCTCTAAAAGCACGCCTATTACTATTATCTATTGCAAATGTTCCCTTGAACTATTTTTCCAAACTTCCATTACCTTTACAGAGTTGGCTATCTCGATCCACAATGACAATGAAACACTGAAGCATGCTCCTTTCTTCGGATGATATTTGGCTATGACCTGTAAGCAAATTATAAGAGAGTGAATAATTTAGAGGAATCCCAATATGGAGAATGTTTCTTACTGTGTTATGTTATGTATGTACATGAAGCATGGTACTGGTATCTCGACTTCTCATTTCTAACTTTACTATACTGGAGCATGGAGTAGTGACTGAGAGGATTCTGGTTCAACCAAGAGCAACCTCAAGACAGTTTCAAACACAATGTGACATTCATAGATAGGTTCTTGCATACGTTACTTTCTTGGGGAAGTAGCATAACATCTAAGCTCTTTTTTATTCAAGTTCAAGAATTTGAATATATTTGCTGATTCTCTGATGTTGATTCAGCTAGCATGAGTATGTGGTCACTGGGACATTGAGTTGCTGTGTGCCTGTCTCAAGATGCTTGTAGACAACGATACCTTATGATTAATATGGTGTGATTTCTGAAACATTCTCTGACTCTGCTCTTCACTCCGTGCTCTCTTCTCTCTCTCTCTCTCTCTCTCTCTCTCCCCCTCTCTTCTGTTTATCAGTGATGGTGAAACTTTCATATCGGCTGATGACCTTCGGATAAACCTTTGGAATTTGGAGATTAGTAATCAAAGTTTCAATATTGTGGATGTGAAACCTACAAACATGGAGGACCTCACAGGTAAGATTCTGGCCTTCATTCTTCTACTTGATTTTTTATAGCTATTAGCCGGGGGGATTTTCTATGCTGAGTAAATCTCTTGTATATATAAGTCATGAAATACATTTGCAGATTAACTAGGGTTTACCTCCATGTAATATATGTTTGTATCATGTATGTATGCATGCATGTATGCATTCGATGATATTATTTTGTAGCAAATACATATTAGTTCATTTTAGGTTATCCAATCATTCGCGGGAGATCATTCACGTTGACCAACTTTCAAGGGACTTTTAGAATTCTGTGATCCAATTCTTTCAGTCATTAACCAAACAATTAATTGTTTGTACTCCAATCTAATCTTGAATTAGCTCCTTGTGTAACTGGACAGTTTGTAAGTGTATGTTACAGGATTGTCATGCTTTCAGGTTTTTGATGTCCTTCTGAGGAGATCACTTCAGAAGGTTAAATACTTTCCAATTCCTACATTGGTCCCCCTTCGGTTTTGGGCTGGCTGGGGGCACGATCTTGTTTGTTACTTCATATTTGTGAGAGTATTATAGATTACTTGGGCCTGAAGATTAATATGCATGTAGCAAGCTGTAAAACAGGTTTTTTACGAAGACGAAGTTTATTTATATAGATGGTGTATTGAGGTGGGGTCTGGCATGTAGATGTGCTGGGAGTCTCTGACATCCTATTGGTTTATGTATAGGCTTACTTGTTTAATGATATACACTCGAGCGTTAACGTGGCCTTTTTCTTTTTCTTGGCAGAGGTGATAACATCAGCTGAGTTTCATCCTACACACTGTAACACTTTAGCGTACAGTAGTTCAAAAGGATCAATTCGGCTTATTGACTTGCGTCAATCAGCTTTGTGTGATAACCATTCTAAATTGTAAGTATGTCCAGTGACTTCATTTTGTAGTTTATTCTAAAGTTATCCTTTCTGCACTATAAGTTCTTGTTAAATTTATCTTGATATAGATAATATCAACTTAGTCTGAGTCTTCTGAATCAAATTTACATTTTAAAGTTGTCTAGCAGCCTCTTGCTTGTTGTTCTTAAGTGTTTTATTATTCAAAGAAACATTGGTATATTCTTTATAGGTTTGAGGAACAGGAAGCACCTGGTTCGAGATCATTCTTCACTGAAATTATAGCCTCAATTTCAGATATAAAATTTGGAAAGGGTGGAAGATATATACTAAGTCGTGATTACATGACTCTCAAGGTCTATATTCTGTTCTATTTTTACCATTTTCTTTCTTAAATGTATATGGATTTTTGTGATAGTATAATTGTTGCAAGAATAATGCTAGACTAAAAGACTCACAAAATTTTAGCCACAAAATCACAGTTGCCAGTTGCTGATTAGTTATTACTCTAGTTAGTTGCAGGACCATTCAATAACTGCTGACATAGAATCTTGAAGTAGCATACCACTCTTCAATTTTCTCTCTAAAGGATGATAACCATGTTAATAATATATGGGTTGTCAGATTGGATTTTCCATGGGACACACCATACGAGCATGTGTTGTTTACTGTACTTTTATCACAACGTCCTAAATAACTAACAAAGAAAGTACTAGCTACAAATTCATTTCATTCCACCCCTTGCCCTTCTGAATGTACATGAAATGGTAGATGCTTATGTTGGTTTGGATGCATATAGCGTAGACCGCTTAGTGCAACATTTGGGGAATGGGAGGGTATGAACATGAACTTGATGGCGTAGATCGCTTAGTGCAAAACTAAAAGATGCCAATAGTATAGGAAGATAAATACATGGGCCGTTTGATAGAAATAACATTGCTTTGGATTAAGTTGAATGTTGGTTGGAAAATGATTCATGTAGCTGTCCCATGGGGGTTCAGACTATGTCTCTGTTTTGTTACATGAAATTCTATTCTTGTTTTCATCTAGGCTCATTGCCTTTGTTTGGATTACTACTTGCCCTTGTCTGGTATCTGTTCCTGACAGAAACCTTTCTTGCTTCATTTCAGTTATGGGACATCAATATGGACTCTGGTCCAGTTTCGACATTCCAAGTTCATGAATATTTAAGACCTAAGGTAAGTTTATTACTCGTCTACGCAAGTTTTTCCATGAAATGTTATGCTGCTACTTTTATGCAATTAAACTGACAAGTTTTCATAACGGTTAATGTCAGTTATGTGATTTATATGAAAATGATTCCATCTTCGATAAATTTGAGTGTTGCCTGAGCGGTGATGGTCAGCGGGTGGCAACTGGTTCTTACAGGTTCGAGAAAAATCAATATGCCGTGTATCATTGTTTCTGTTCAACGAAGGAAAAAAAAAGGTTCTTTTATTCACGATAGCCTGTGTTCATGATTTGATTACTATGATTTCAGCAACCTGTTCCGCGTGTTTGGATCCGAAGCAGGCAGCTCTGAGGCAACTACTTTGGAAGCTAGCAAAAATCCAATGAGGTACTTATGCCAAAAACATCTAGGGACAGATAAATACTTAATAGGGAGTTTATTATCAGATAATGTTCAGTAGCCTGTGTTAAGATTGTTCTTTATTTATATTATTATTATTATTATTATTATTATTATTATTATTATTATTATTATTATTATTATTATTATTATTATTATTATTTTATTTTGCTTTTCCTGGGAGTTGCATGATTCTTAAAGCTTTTGTTATGGCTTGTAGGAGGCAAGTGCAGACTCCTTCCAGGCCTTCCAGATCCTTAAGCAGTATAACGCGCGTTGTTAGACGAGGTCAGTGCCCTGTGTCTTTCGTCATCTCACATTCCTGTCTAACAGTTTGGAAGTACTTCCTCCTTCCCATTAAGGTCCCATTAAGATAGTCCCACTTTTTTAGAGATAATTTTGATTGAACTTTGACTAATAATTTATTTTAATTTATTCATCCTAATAAAAATCTAAAAATTGTTATTGCTTGTATTTTTAATGGTGTATCAATAGCAAATTTTAAAATTTCATTTGGATAATTATATTTCCTAAATCTTTGGTTAAAGTTCAAGCAAAATAATGGCTGAAAAATTGGGACTATCTTTATGGGATGGAGGGGGAGTATCAATCTTAAGCTTACAAAATGTTGGTGGCATATGGATTCATGGTAAACAGGTGCAGAAAGCCCGGGGGTTGATGCAAATGGGAACTCATTTGATTTCACAACAAAACTGCTGCACCTAGCATGGCATCCAAGCGAGAACTCCATTGCCTGTGCTGCAGCAAACAGCTTGTACATGTATTATGCGTAAAAAGAAATCGGTCCGTCCTGAAGAATGATATATGTATTGGTGCTTTTGGCTTAACAATTTTTTGGGTTGCCAATCAAAAGGAGGCTTCTTTCGCCCGAGTTCATTGAGGCAACATCATTTCACATTCAAGTGCCTAGTAAATTTTCTCAAGTGGTCTCAATGTCAAGTCCATTAAGGGGATGTTTTGGAATCTGCAAAAAAAGAAGCAGCTTAGCTCCGTTCCCGGACTCGTTTTTCTTCCAAATTTCTGTTTCTTGCCCCCCTATTCCTTTTATTGATTTTACCTTGCTCTCCGAAGGAATGATTTCTTTTTTCTTTTTATTTTCTCAAATTTCTTTTAATGTGTCGGGTTGAAGTGAGGTAAACCGATGAGATTGTAGCTCTCCTACAACCAGAAACTAAAGGGATGTCCTATACTCCGTATTTGCTGTTAGCTTTTAAGGTAAACTGTAGTTGTTTTTTACTTAGAATCTTGTTGGGAAGGAGGTGCTGCTAACTTTCAGTCATCAAGTTAATTAATTGTTGGATACCCAATCCTTTTTATTTTTTGTTTTGTTATTATGTAGAAATATTATTCTGTTTATGTTGTGGACGACTAGTTATAAATTACAATTTTTGTAAAAGAAGTTATAGTACTCTTGATTTGTTGTTGGTCTATTTGCAGATTTTACAGTGTGGTGGTGTGTGTTTGAAGAGTAGCCGTTCAATACCCATATCTTTTCTTGGTTTCTGAACATAGTTAAAATTTAAATTGACCAGAGAGGTAGTTTTCGCAGGTGAAGTGAATATCAATTTGGCAGTAAGAAATGGGCAATTTCGAAGAAATAGGGAACAACCACGGGCAGTCATGAACATGTTTCCGTTCCTTCGTTTATGTTTATTGCAAGACCTAAATATTATGTAATGTGTGTTGTACTTGTCAATCTTTTAACATTTTTTCGTTAGCTTTTTAACATAAATGGCTCTTAACTGAAGTTATTTGCATGATGAACCAACATGATTGAAATACTGTTAAGATATAGGGTCCATATGAAACTAGATGATACTTAGAATTGAAATATTTTAACATATAAAACCAAACGGATCAGAATTTTTCGTAGATTTTGGGATATTTGGTGGACCTTTTTCCATCAACCGAATTCTCGAAAGATATCAAGTGTTTAACGCAAAATCTTATCCAAGTAAAAATTTCTTAAATGTTAGATTGCGATAGTGTCCAAATTTTACTTGTAGTGAAATCAAAACGAATCATGATTTAGATAATAATTATTATTGTTGTAGGTTGAGATATGGAGTTACCATTGAAATATGAGATAAGTCTCTGATATTTGTGGAGTACCATCTATTTTTTTATTGTGAATAAAATATATATTTTCGTTTGATTAAAAAAATCAATTATCTAGATAATTAAATACAATAAACATTTAGTAATCTCATAATAAAAAATAAATAAGGAAATAATATTGAAACGAATTCACTTTCGGTTTTGTAGACTATGGGGTCGGCTGGCCTGGCGTGGAAAATTTATGATGGAAGGATACTATTTGGGTTGGGTAGAAGGCTAGAAGCTATGATGGGGTTCAGCCACGTATTCGGGGTAATAATTTAGACCCGGCCCGATCGACATTATTGATACCTCTTAAACAATTATAGTTGCTGCAAATGGACGGCTACGATCAACAAAATGATGACGACGGTCCCGCGTTAGTGCTTTGTTCTCACGCTAGCTCTTCAACTTGCAGGCTGTAGGCGTGCACTTCCTGGGCTCAGCCCAAATGACATTTTAGCCGTAATTAGCGGGCTGAAGCAGCAAATTGTGTCCGGGGCTTACATTAATCATTCTACTCCTTTAATGAGGACGTTTTATAATTATAATTGTTTTTTAACATATGTCACATTTCTTTGCCAAAAACTTATAAAAAACGTGTTTTTTGTTAATTTAACAAAAAACGTGTTTTACCGTCTTCCTAATAACAACACACAGTTACGTAACCTCTCTCTCTCCTCTCTCTCTCTATACGCAAAGGGGAAGATCGCGTCTTCTTCGTCTCCGGCAACCCCAATTGCAATCGCCCTCATCGTCTTCTCCTTCTCCGGCAACACCAATCCCCTCTCCGATCCCAGAAACCAACCGGCGGCAGACAACACATAACCGACGATGACTTGGAGAAGATGAACTATTTGAGAGCCGTAATCAAAGAAACCTTCCGTTTACACACTCCATTACCATTACAAAGGATTTGATTTTGAATTGATACCGCTCGGATCGACGAGGGGGTGTCCTGGGATTGCGTTTGCGCGGTGACGATTGGGTCGGCGCATGCGAATTTATCGCAAGTTTGATTGGGGATTTTCGAATGGGGAAAATGCGAGGATTTAGATATGATCAAGCACTGGCTGTTTTATAACGATTAATCAAGTGCTGGGGTGATTAATCATGCCCGTTAGTGTATAATAGAGTGCCCGTTAGTGTATAATCAAGTGTCCGCTGGTGTATAATTGAGTGCCCGTTAGTGTATAATCAAGTGCTCCGCTGGTGTATAATTGAGTGCCCGTTAGTGTATAATAGAGTGCCAGTAAGTGTGTAATCGAGTGTCAATGTATTTTTGAATGCCAGCTCATGTAATTTTGAATGCCACCATGTTTTTTTGAATGCCAGCTCATGTTTTTTTGAATATCAGCAAAAATAGTTATCGTTGTTTTTGAAAGTACCGTATATGCATTTTTGAGTGCCAAGAAATGTGTTTTCAAATGCCACCATATATTTTGAATGCCAGTTGTAAAAAAGTGCTAGCGCATGTATATTAAGTGACTTTATAAACTAACACCGGCACTTGGTTACACTAACACCGACACTTTGCTACACTAACACCGGCACTTTATTAAACTAACACTCGGCACTTGTTTTACACTAACACCAAAGACTTTTATACACTAACACCGGCACTTTATTACACTAACACCGGCACTTTTACACTCGGCACCGACACTTTGTTACACATGCACCGCTTCGTTGAATTGACCCAAACTTCAAAGAAATTAAACCCTTTTTCCACACCATCAAGGACATTCTCGTTTATCCAACGAAAAAACGAAGAGCTATGGAATCAAATCACACAGCTTATCTCCAATTAATTATGTACCAATCAATAAAGTACCAATCAATTATGTAACGGCGTAGTTGACAATGGACATTAATGGCGGAACTAGGGCACGAATTGTAGGTTACTAAATACTCAAACCGAGTGAACGCCTGAGAACGATCGGAGCTTGGGATGGCCAAAGAAGATGACGGAGCTTGGGATGGCACGAATTCTGTGTAATTACAAAAATGCCACCGTTTATTTTGAAAAACACGTTTTTCCTTATCTTAAAAAAACTAATTTTTTATAAGACCAACTCCATTTCTTTAATCATTAACTTACTTTGAGTCATTTCTACTTTAAACAACTCTGCTTATGCTTCCTTAATCACTCTACTTAAATATATTTATTTTCTCCATTAACATTTTTAATATTAAAACAATTAAATTTAATAACTCTTTAATTAAATGTAATTTATTTACGAGAAATTAAAATATTTCAATTACAGAGAAAGTGGCAATACAAAAATATGTTTAACTCACTCCTTTTTCCTTTCGGGTGGGTGATGTCATTTCAATCAATCGTGACAAATTGCATTTTAGTTATCTGAATTTGTCGAAATATTTTAATTGATTATCAAATTTGCATTTGTTACAATTTGGTTATTGAGTTTGTCTTTTTGTTTCAATCATGTGTAATTTTGGATGAATCGTTAAAAATCTAACGAAAAACATAACATGTCACTCACGTGAGTTATTTAGGAAAATTTTGTTGTTTTCCATGGAATGAGAAGGCAAGAAAGACACATTTGCATGCATTCATGAAAAAGACCAAAATATCCCCATTCTCATTGTCGTCGCCGCCTCCTCCTCCCCACACCACCCCTGTTGTTTTCTCTCTGTCAACAACCTCACTCCACCGGTATTAAAATGTCAGTTTCCATAAAAAAAAAAAAAGCTAAACCCACTTCCTCATTTCTCCCCTCCTACGCTCCCTCCCCCATTCCCATCTTCTAAATCACGACGACGGCTTTATCGATCCCGGTTATATCACGGGCAATCAGATTACGTATGATGGCGAGGGGATTATTAAGTTGGTCATGTCCAGCGCGATGCCTTAGTACGCGCTGAATCTGAGCTCTGGGACTGTAAGCGCGTGCGGCGATACTGGCTGGAGGCGTTGCAGAGAATTACCGGCAAGTCATTGGCTGGATTGCCGTTGGAGGGTTTTGATTACGAATCGATTTTAGGGCAGTGTTGCGAGATGTCGGTGGGGTATGTGCAGATTCCGGTGGGGATAGACGGGGCTTTGTTGTTGAACGGGGTGGAATATTCGGTGCCAATGGTGACGACGGAGGGGTGTTTGGAAGATCCGTTGAATTTCGACGCTTTAGGCATTGCTTTCAACAAGTGAGCTTCTAATTTCAGTATTTTTCTTTTATTTTTTAGTTTCATCTTTATTGTTTTATTTTGAATTTTTTATTTTTATTTGTCAATGAGAGGAAAAATTCAAATTTTGAGGAAAACAACAACGAAAAACCTACTTAGAATAATTCTACATTAATGTTATAATTATATATATATTTTTTCAAGTTAGATTTAACAATTATACAAATAAGAAAATAAAAATACAGTTTTTTTATATGGAGGGATTTAATTATAAATTAATATTTTCATTTTAAACCACTTTAACAAAAATATACTGTATTTAGGTTTTTTAAGTTTTATTATTATTATTTTTAACCCCTAAACTTCCACTACAACAAAGTTTTTCTGGCCTTTTCATTCCATGGAAAAGACCAAAATACCCCTAAGTAACTCATGTGAGCGATACATGTTATGCTTTTCGTTAGATTTTTAACGGTTCATCCAAAATTACACTTGATTGCAACAAAAAGACAAACTCAATAATCAACTTATAACAAATGCAAATTCAATAAATAATTAGAAATATTTCGACAAACTCACGTAACTAAAATGCAATATGCCCAATAAAAATCCCAAGCTTATACTTGACCAACTATTTGAAGAAGCAAATACAACGGATTAATATTAGTTTAGTTTTTTCAAGACAATTTTAATTATTTAAGTAATTTAATTTTTATTAATTAAATAAATTTAATTTTTTTAATATTTTAAATTAAGAATGAAATTGGATTATCAAATACACTAATAAATTAGATTGGAGAAAGAAAGTGTTGCCGACTAATAAATAAACATAAACGAGTCTATAAATGAAACCCTGTCGTCGCTTTCACGCGGACTTACTCATTCACTTGCCTCTCTTCTCTTCTTCTGCTGCTGGTGGTGGAACTCCCAACCAAATATCTTCTCTCTTTCTCTCATTCATCCCTTCTTCACAGGGAATCTCTCCTGAAAAATGTCTTCTTCGTAATCTTTCTCCATCCTTCATGTCAACTGATCAGTTAATTAGATATTCAAACCCCTAAATTCCCAACTCAAGTCTTCCCTAAAAATACATAATTATGCAAGATCCGTCTACGTATTCACAGATCAATCCCCAGTTTCCGGAGCACGAACATCTTAAATGTCCCAGATGCGATTCAAACAACACCAAATTCTGCTACTACAATAACTACAATCTCTCCCAGCCCCGCCATTTCTGCAAGAATTGTAGACGCTACTGGACTAAAGGCGGTACACTTCGTAATATCCCTATCGGCGGCGGTACCCGGAAAACCACCAAGCGCTCTTCTAACCCAAAACGATCTCCTACTTCCCCTTCTCCATCTCCGGCACCATCTACTTCACCAACAACGGCGTCATCTCTGTCAGCCCAATCTCAACCCAAACCAGAGCCTCCCGGCAGGGTGCTTGACGTAGGCGGCAGCTTCAGCTCACTGTTGGCGTCGGGTGGGCAATTTGGGAATTTCTCGAGTATGGAGTCTTTGCAAGGGGGTGGGTTTACAGAGCACCCGAATTCTGATGAATCGGGTACGATTCAAAACCCACCAACTGAATTTCGAAGCACAGATAATAATGATTTCTTGGGTGAAGACGGTGGTTCAGGCTATTGGAACGGTGGAAATGGGTGGCCGGGTCTTTCAATTTTCACACCAGGTTCGGATTTTCAGTAGAAAGATCTTAAAGGGTTTGTTTGCTTAAGTTTAAAGTTACTACTAATAGTAATTAGTAATTGTTTTATGAGTATTAATTATGATTATTTTCCGCATAAAACCCCTTGACACTCTTGTATTATAAGTTGATTTATGACTAATTGAACTACTACAATATCAATGTCGCATTTATCTTGGACGTGACATGGTTGATTGAGCTACATTTTTTTTTACAAATGTATTTATACTAGCGTATTACTTCCGTCCCGTTTTAAAATTTATTTTTAGTTCATCTCAGTTTTACATTTTTTTAGTTGTTTTATTTTCTAAAATAAATAATGTAACTCACTTGTTGACTCAATAATTGCATTTTTACAATTACTATTTCCTAATGATATTCTTTCTTTTAATGTATTTTTCATACTCATAATATTTTATTTTTTCTTAATAACTGTGAATAAATTAAATTAAATTAAATTAAATTAAATTAGGAACATTGATTGAACTGGAAGGTGTATATTTGACTTAATTGAGATAACTGGCGGTTCTGATGGTGATGGGTGTAGTTTTGGATTTTGACCATTATAATGCACAACAAAACTAGCCTTTTGTCCTTTTAAACTTTATCTTATTGTTTTTTGGGTAAAATTGCATTGTCTCATTTAATTTAATGAGATAATTTCTTGTCGCTTAATGTGATTGAACCAACATACTAGTATTTTAATCCTAATAAATTAATAATTTGTATTTTGAATATAATATCCTTACATTTGGGCAACAAACAAAGTTGAACTTTATATCTTCTTTTGGATCAAATCACATCTTACCTTTTGTCTTTTGTAATGTAACATAACTTGTCCACATTTTCCCTTGTTTTATTTTATACATTCTCAATCTATTATTATTGAGTCTTTCTCATGTAAAAATGCAATTATTTTTACAACTTTTTTCATGTATATTTTCTATATAAATACTCACATTTAATTCATTTGTCTGGTAAATCCGTCTTTGTTTCAAGAAAAATGATGGAAAAAATCCCCTAGAAAAATCCCGTATGTTCAGAATTTTTTTCCCTTAAAGATTTTTTTTTTTTTTTAATCTCAAATAAAGAGTTATCCCTAATTTCAATTTCAAATTTCTCTGACACCCCTTGAGGCTTCCCTCACGTCATTTTATTTCTCTCTCTTTCTCCGTCTAAACACACACACACTTGAGGGTGGGAATGGTGGTACAAATACTTGAGGTTTATTTCTGGAAATGATACGAAACTTCATCAAAATTAGTACTACTTGTGCTGAATTTCTGTTCTGGAATTCATTGAGCCACTCCTCCTTTGACTACTAAGTACTATTAACGTCAGGAACACAGTCAATATGTATGTTCCCTAGGACCAATCTGCTTGTTTTAGTCAATATTACGTTGTGAGAGTAGAAATTTGTCATTTATTTTAAGCAATATCAAATAAAGTGGTATGATCGAAAATTAATTAAAAATCAGCACACAAAAACATTATACTCCCTCCGTCCCATCGCTGATAGTGGACTAACTTTTTGGGCCAAGTAGGAATTCATGAAAGATGAAGAAAGAGTAAAAGTTAAATATCGTGAATATTTAAAAAATTAAAATTTATATAGAATTATTATGAGTGAGAGTAATAAATATTGTGAGGAGAGAATCGTCATGAGCAGGTAAAAGTTGAAGAGAGAGTAGAATGAGTGCGTGAAATAAAGGGAATATTCTTTGCCATTTTTTGGGGAAGTTTGCATTCACGTGACTGACTAAAATAAATGCTTCTCAGATTCACGTGGGACGGAGGGAGTATTAATTATCAAATATAAATACCCTTAATTTCCTCCAATATTCTCAAAACATGAAAAATAAAAACAAAAAGTGAACTATAAAATACTAACTAAAAATCCTAAATCTTCCCATGCCCAAGCTCAAACCCTAGTATTGCTACCATAAACCATATTCTCATAATTCCCCAACCCAACAACTTGACCCGAAATTTGATTAAAATCAACCAAAGATTTCGACGACAAAGACGAAGACTTGATCATCATCAATTCATCGGCTCTCATTAGAACTTTCTTCCTTAACTCTTCCAACGACGGCACAAATTGTTGAAGTTCATCAATAGTCAAACTTTCAATCGGCTCGTCCCACCATAACGCTCCATTATTCATCATATTTGACTCGTCAATATTTTCCTTCTTTTTCTTCTCCTTCTCCAGCTCTTTAGAAATCTCCAAGTAGTGTTGGTTGAACTCGTTCATCGGTTGAGGGTGAATTAGGGTTTTTGTGGTGGAGTCCTTGTTAGGTTTTGAAGTGGTCCCACCGGTTAAGTACTTGTCTACCACTAGGTCCGGGCTTGGGTGGCCGAAAGCAAAGACACGGCCACCTGGAGCCGGGACCATTATGGCTAGCTCAAGACCGGGTTAAGACACACACCATCGGCCTTTTTGAAAAGACCAGCGCGCCGTTTGGAGAAAGTGACTTGACGGTTGTTTACTTCTTCTATTTTTTTGATCTCTATCTTCTTTCTGCCTTGAGTCGTTTTCTTCGCCATGCTCATGTTTGTTGGAAAAAATAGTGGGTGTGAAGGAAATTTGAGATTATTTCCTAAATGGGTTATTTGTTAAATGACCAAATTGATTATGGATTTGTATTCTACTCCATGAGAACATTAAAATCGAATATTTATTTGTCCAAAATGGTTGATGGATGAATGAAATATTAAGGCTCAAAGATGATGGGTTGGAAGTGGGAAAAAGAAGTTATCCCACATTGAATGGGAATGTGAAAGGTAGAAAGTTTAAATACTACTACACTTTATGTAAGGAGTAATTGTGTGTGGCATAGAGGTTTCTCGCGCACGGTGCGCAGGGGGGGGTGCAAATCATGGTCCAAAATAGGCTTGGGGCTACCGAACTCATGTGCGTACGCGTCCTGCGGACACGAATGTAGCTCCGAAATGGCCTACTCGCGCAAGCCCACCTTTTGCTAAAATTTTGATTTCGAAAATTGAATTTTGAATTCGGAAATTTACTCCCATTTACTCATTGTAACTCAGAATCGAAATGAGTTAATTCGATTTTTAATTTCTCCTCCTTGTAATGTACCTAAATCAGATTCAAATACGAAATTATTACTGTAATAATTTCGTGATTATGGTTGATATCAGTTTTGATTTCAAGGCAGCTATAAAATGGAGTCTTCACAAATCATTTGACACACCAGAAATTTTCCTGCAAACTCTCACTCTCTCTTTGCTGCATATTGTTCTATCTTCGTTTGGCCTCCTTGCATATTGCATTTGGTGATATTGTCTAGGCACATCGCCACCTGCCGGAACTTGAGGTGCAAAGTGCCCCCGGTCCGCACGTTCTATCCTGGGAGACTCGCGTCCAAGGCAGCCTCAAGCACTATTGGTGAGGGGACGAATAAGTCTTAAGGAGACTGATTCATCAGGGCTCGTGCACAACCGTGTTGCTGCTATCTTTTTCCTTTATTTCCAGTTTATATTTTCTGTTCAGTCTATATATTTCTGTTCTGTATTTTTTATTAGTAATTTCTTTGCTTCTGTAATTGCAAATTTTTGCTAACAATCTTAAGACTTATTCCTACAGAAGGGAAGGAGTTACTGAAAACCATTCAGACTAATAATCTGCTTCGTTTCGTAAATGGCAACCGAGACAAACAAAGCTGGAACCGAAACCGTGAATGGAACCCAAACCTGAACCGGAAATGGCTCGTTCTCAAGGCACTTCTATTGTGACTAATCCTCATACAAAGGCATATCTCAACCCCCACGCCGAAAAGCCCGAAAAATTTGTCGTCACGACTTTAAGAGGTGGCAACAGAAATGTTTTTCTACTTAACCACTCGAATTTGGCTAAGTATCCGAAAGAAGATATGCCACTTGTGGCCGAGAATGAGACGGATGTGACAACCGCTGGCAGCGGTTGATGCTTGGAAACACGGGGAATTCCTTCGTAAGAATTATGTTCTTAATGGCTTGTCTCGATTCTCTCTATAATGTGTATAGGGAAAGAAGAATGCCAAGGAACTATGGGAGTCCTTGGAACAAAAGTATAAAATTGAGGATGCGGAACAAAGAAGTTTATTGTGCCCGCTTCCTTGATTTTAAGACGGTGGACTCTAAGACCGTGAAAACTCAAGTTGATGAGTTGCAAACAATTTATCATGGGATTGATGCCGAGGGCATGGTTCTTAGTGAGAGTTTTCAAGTGGTCAGCAATGATTGAAAAGTTGCCTCCAAATGGAATGACTTTAAGAACTACTTGAAGCATAAGCGAAAGGAGACGAATCTTGAAGTGGCTCATTCTTCGGCTTAGCATTGAGGAAGGCAATAGAGTCGCCGAGAAAAAGTTTAACCCAAGCGTGGCCAAAGCTAATGTGGTGGAGCAATGGCCAAAGCTCCAAAGGCAAAGGCAAAGGCAAGGGGAAAGCTAAGGTTGAAACAACTAGAAGGTCGTTCAACTTGAAGCCTCAAGGCGGGGTTTCCAAGAAGAGGTTCACAGTGAACTTGTTACAATTGTGGTGGTGAAGGCCACAAGGCGTCAACATGTAGGCTCCTAAGAAGGCTCGGGAAGTGAACATGGTGGATGACATTGCTAGAGATGTGTCCGATACGCACCTCAAGCGGCGGTAGTTTCCGAGGCGAATATGGTGGGTTCGAATCCAAATCAAAGGGTGGATTGACACCGGTGCTACTAAACATGTGTGCTCCAACAAAGACATGTTTAGTACTTTTGAAGCTATGGAAAATGGCGAAAAGTTGTTTATGGGGAATTCGGCCACTTCCGACATCAAAGGTCAAGGGAAGGTGGTTTTGAAGATGACATCCCCAAGGAATTGACTCTCAACAATGTACTTTATGTGCCCGATATCCGGAAGAACTTGTGTCCTGGCTCGCTTAATTAAGCATGGTTTTCGTACAGTGTTCGAGTCCGATGTTGTCACTTTGTCCAAGAATGGAATGTTTGTAGGAAAAGGTTATGTGAATGATGGGATGTTTAAGCTTAGTGTTATGGTAGTGAAACCGAATGTAATGGCTACTAAGCCCAAAGTTAATGAAATGAATAATTCTTCCGTTTACTTGCTTGAGTCTTCCCATTTGTGGCATGGTAGATTAGTACATGTTAATTATGATGCTATTCGTAGAATAATTAACTTGAACTATATACCAAAATTTAAAGTTGATTGCAAACACAAATGTGAACCTTGTGTTGAAGCAAAATTTACAAAACCTTCATTCCATTCAATAACAAGAAATAGTGAACCACTCGAGTTAGTTCACACGGACTTATGTGACTTTAAATCAACACAATCACGTGGTGGCAATAAGTACTTCTTAACTTTTGTTGATGATAGCACAAAATATTGCTATGTGTATCTTATCAAAAGTAAAGATGAAGCTATAGAGAAGTTTATTCTCTATAAAAATGAAGTTGAGAATCAATTAAACCGGAAAATTAAGGTGCTAAGAAGTTGATCGTGGTGGGGAATATGAGTCTCCATTCGAGGCAATTTGTGCTCAAAACGGAATTAAACATGTAACCACAAAGACTTTATACACCCCAACAAAACGCAGTGTTCCCGAGCAACGAAAAAATCGAACATTGGAAGAAGCAATGAATGCCATGTTGATAAGTTCGGGATTACCTTCTAACATGTGGGGAGAAGCCGTGTTGTCTGCAAATTATGTGTTAAATAAGGTACCTCGAAAGAAACTAAAAAAAACCCATATGAATTATGGCATGGAAGAGCACTATGTTATAAATACTTGCGAGTGTGGGGGTGTCTTGCGAAGGTAGTCACATTCTCCACCTAAAAGGGTGAAAGTTGGTCCTAAGATCAAGTTGATTGCATATTTATTGGATATGCACAAAATAAGTGCTTATAGATTTCTTGTTCATGAATCGAAAATTCAAGATATACACAAGAATACTATAATGGAATCAAGAAATGCTTCTTTCTTCGAGAATGTGTTTCCGTGTAAAAGAGATGAGGCAAGCTCATCTAAACGGACGTTTGATTCAATAGAAGAAGTAGGAGAAGAAAATCATCATGAAAATGATGAAGCGGAGGTAGAACCTCGACGTAGCAAACGAGGTAGGATAGAAAAATCCTATGGACCGGATTTTATAACCTACATGCTTGAAAGTGAACCACAAAGTTATAAAGAGGCCGTGAGCTCTTCGGAAGGACCTTTGTGGAAAAGCCATCAAAAGTGAGATTGATTCCATTTTACAAAATCACACTGGGAACTAGTGGATCTTCCTCCGGGAAGTAAAACACTAGGATATAGGTGGATTTTTAAAAGGAAAATGAAGGCCGATGGAACCATTGATAAGTATAAGGCCGTACTTGTAATAAAAAGGTTGCTGCATAAAAGGAAGGTCTTGATTACTTTGACACGTATTCTCCGTTACGAGAATTACGTCTATTAGGATTGTACTTGCAATTGCCGCTTTGCGAAATCTTGAAGTACATCAAATGGATGTAAAACCGCCTTTCTAAATGGAGATTTAGGAAGAGGAGATTTACATGGAACAAATCCAGTAGGGATTCTCTCGCTCCAGTGGCAAGAAAATAAAGTGTGCAAGTTAGTGAAGTCATTGTATGGCCTCAAACAAGCACCAAAACAAATGTATCAAAAAGTTTGATCAAGCCATGATTGAAAGTGGATTCAAAATCAATGAATGTGACAAATGTGTCTATGTTAAAAGCACCGAAATGGCTACGTTATTTCGTGTCTTTACGTAGATGACATGCTTATCATAGGAAGTCGTGATAAAATGATTAAATCCACAAAGAATATGTTGAACTCGAAGTTTGACATGAAGGATACGGGTGTAGCGGATGTGATCCTCGGTGTGAAAATTTCTAGAATATCCGATGGACTCAGACTAAGTCAATCACATTATGTGGATAAAATTCTTGAGAAATTTAACAAGGATGACGATAGAACGGCAAATACTCCAATTGACACAAGCCTACATTTAACAAAAAATCGAGGCGAACCTCGTGTCTCAATTAGAGTATTCGAGGGTCATTGGGAAGTCTAATGTACCTAATGAGTTGTACAGAGACCGTATATTGCATATGTTGTAAGCAACCGAGCTCGGTATACAAGTAATCCCGGGAAGGACCACTTGAAGAGTATAAAAGCCGAGAGTACTAAGGTACTTAAGATATACTCGTAATTATGGATTACACTATACTAGACATCCAAATTGTAATCAAGGATATAGCGATGCTAATTGGATATCGTATATCAAAGACTCTAAGTCTACGAATTTAGCTGGATATATATTCACATTAAAATGTGCAATCGCTATATCACGGAAGTCTTCTAAGCCAAAGCATCGTTATAGCCGTATCCACTATGGAATCCGAGTTTATAGCATTAGACAAGTGTGCGAAGAAGCCGAATGGTCGCGCCAATTTTTAGAAGATATTCCAAAGTGGACAAAGCCTCGTGCCAAAGAATTTGTATACATTGTGATAGCCAATCCGCAATTGGTAGGGCACAAAGTCATATGTATAATGGTAAGTCTAGACATATACGTCGTAGACATAATACCATTACAAGACAACTACTCTCTACCGGTACTCATATCTATCGACTATGTGAAGTCAAAGGATAATTTAGCGGATCCGTTAACGAAAGGGTTAACAAAAGAGGTAGTTGAACGTTCGACATTAGGAATGGGACTAAAGCCTCTTTAGAAGTTAAACACAAATGAAAACCCCACCTTAGTGATCGGAGATCCCAAGATCTAGGTTTTCAAAGCGGACAACCTAACTCGTTAAAAGACTTGTAGTGTCACCGCTGGGGAATCATCCCCAAACCCATTCCTTAAGTGACATCCCGAAAGGAAAAGGTTAAGCTTTGCTTTTAATGATTCTTTCGCTTCGAAAATGTCGAGCGGGAATCACCTATGTGAGAGAGAAGCTGTGGCCGCTCGAGGAGAATTGCGTGAGGCTCAATTCCTTAGACCCTCTCACGTAACTGTGCATTATGTTCAGTGGCCGTAAATGAACATAGTCATGAGAATTGAATTGTGTTAGGAGATACCCGTGTAAAGTATATGATCGGCTACACAAAAAGCCGAACAGCTCAAGGACACCGTGTCCACCGATTAGCGGTAGCAGTAAATATATTTTACAAGTGGAAGGTTCAAAGGGCAAACCCCTACCTATCCTATGCAGTGTCAACCGTCTGACTTTATCACCATTTCCTCATTATTTCCTTCATGTGGGGGATTGTTGGAAAAATAATGGTGCGAAGGAAATTTGAGATTATTTCCTAAACGGGTTATTTGTTAAATGACCAAATTGATTATGGATTTGTATTCTACTCCATGAGAACATTAAAATCGAATATTTATTTGTCCAAAATGGTTGATGGATGAATGAAATATTAAGGCTCAAAGATGATGGGTCGGAAGTGGGAAAAAGAAGTTATCCCACATTGAATGGGAATGTGAAAGGTAGAAAGTTTAAATACTACTACACTTTATGTAAGGAGTAATCAGGTGTGGCATGAGGCTTTCTCTCTCGCGCACGGTGCGCAGGGGGTGCAAATCATGGTCCAAAATAGGCTTCGGGGCTACCGAACTCATGTGCGTGACGCTGCCCCGCGACACGAATGTAGCTCCGAAATGGCCTACTCGCGCAAGCCCACCTTTGCTAAAATTTTGATTTCGAAAATTGAATTTTGAATTCGGAAATTTACTCCCATTTACTCATTGTAATCAGAATCGAAATGAGTTAATTCGATTTTTAATTTCTCCTCCTTGTAAATGTGCCCAAATCAGATTCAAATACGAAATTATTACCGTAATAATTTCGTGATTATGGTTGATATCGCTTTGATTTCAAGGCAGCTATAAAATGGAGTCTTCACAAATCATTTGACACACCGTAAATTTTCCCGCAAACTCTCACTCTCTCTTTGCCGCATATTGTTCTATCTTCGTTTGGCCTCCTTGCATATCGCATTTGGTGATATTGTCTAGGCACACCGCCAATTCCGCCGGAACTTGAGGTGCAAAGTGCCCCTGGTCCGCACGTTCTATCCTCGGGAGACTCGCGTCCAAGGCAAATTTCAAGCACTATTGGTGAGGGGACGAATAAGTCTTAAGGAGACCGATTCATCGTGGCTCGTGCACAACCGTGTGGTCGCTTATCTTTTTCCTTTATTTCCAGCTTTATATTTTCAGCGCTTATATATTTCTCGTTACGTATTTTTTATTAGTAATTTCTTTGCTTCGTAATTGCAAATTTTGCTAACAATGGTTGGTAGAACCATTGTAATGAGAAGAAAATTATTAGGAAAGGGTAAGAAAATTTGGGGTTAGAGAAGATGTTGAAATAATGATTATGAAAGGATGATTATATACTCATATGTGTGTATTGGATTGTTAATTTAGGAAGACATTTTCACAGATTTTTCTATTTAAGTAAGGATCTTCGTTTGTTCAAAGGAAAAAGGTTGTAGAAAATCGATAGAGAGAAAAGAAGGTAATTAGGGAAGAATTAATTGAATAATTAGGGATATGTAATTTTATATGTGAGAGATGTGTAAAGAGGAGAGAGAGGAAACGGGCAGGAAAATAATAAATGCATTTGTTCCTCTTTCCTTTTCGGGCGTCCAATGTTTGACCTTGACTAATCAAATTTAAGATTCACCTTAATCTACATAATTATTGTTAGAAACGAAAATTAAGGAATACAGCATATAATAGTGAAACTTGTAATCTTATTCTCTATATCATTGATTGATTGTACTACTTTTTATGTGAAATAATGAATGAGAGAGAAACAATTAATTAATGAGGGTATTTTTGGTACCTAACTTGAAAAGTTATAGTAATAATCATATTTCTTAAAATATGTGTTAACCTTCAAAACGACACTTATTTTGAACTCGAAGGAGTAAAAACTATTATGAGTGAAAAAGTTATTGTGAATATAATAGGGTTAATTGCAATTTAGGGTCTGAAGTCTTGTATGAGGTCCCCAAAAGCGAACTCGACTTTTTTCGGCGATTTAGAGCTCTATACTTCCACAATTTCTTATCAAATAGCGCTGCGCTTATTGACGCATTTACTCGTTAACACTTAACCCAATATAATAAACGAAGAATAAGATTTATAAGTTGGGGTTCACTTTTAGTGTTGGAGTGATTTGCAGCGACCATCTTCTAATTTGTTGGAAAATTGTCTTATGAGAGACAAATAGGTCTTATAAGTTACTTATAAAAGTTGTAATGTGTAAATTACGATACTCAATTCGTTATTATTAAAATTTTGAATTTTTTTTTGTTGAATAAATTGCCTCATAACCGAATTATAAGAGATGAATTAGTTTT